>OY282559.1:64199616-64530926 GCA_958295665.1 Tipula vernalis | reverse complement strand
TAAATTTCTGTTTTTGGAAATTTTTTTTCAGGAAAACTTATTTTTTCAGCGGAAAAACATTTTTTTATCAAGATCAGAATTTTCATTTACTAAAAATAAAATTAAATAATCAAATTAAATATGCCCCAATGAAACTTGCCATAGCGCCAAATTCTGTAACGTGTCCAAACGGGCGAGACCCGCCCCTGGGTACTATAATATAAATGAAAGAATAAGTAAACGGCCTCTTTAAAATTTTTAGTGCATTATGGAAACACCAGCTCAGAAATTATTAGGATTTATTTGAAATAATTTATAAAACAATTTTACAGCTTAAGGTTAACTAACTTTACTTAACAGGAAAATAAATAGTTTCTGTACTTATCTATAGAACTTTTAAAATGATTTATTAAAACAAGGGATATCTGCGGTTAACTAGTTTTATTTCTATGGCCAAAATCAAATTGATACAAATTATTGTTGTAAAAATACGGGATAGCTGAATGTATTCGAATAAAAGAAGCAGAAATTAATTGTTTAAAAAATCTAAAACTAAACCCCTTTAAATGCAATTTCCCAAAATTTTTGTTTTTCCAGTTAACGACATTTTGATAACACCAAAGAAATTGTCTGCTGGAAAAATTTTAAGTTTAAAAACTGTCAAACAATGAAAAAATATTCATAAAATATTAGGAGACGTGTGAATACTTTATTATTAATGGGCTTACGAATTTTAGAAAACAAGAAAATGAGTTCATTTTCTTGAAAAAATATTCTGATTAATATCACGCTTTACCTACATTTACAAGAATCCATTTCGCAAATAATAAAATAGACCAAAAGTTCTGACCTATTTGAACTTATCAGGGGCCACTGTAATGTAATTTTAATAACTTTATTTTAGGCCAAATTCATACTTAAAATTTTAGCAAATAATATTTATTCATTGATTTCCTTTTATGTTTTTGTTAATGACTATATAAAAAACTATATTGTACCCTGAAACAGTGGAAAACCACCAAAACCACTAAACAAAGTTCGCTAACTATTACGACGTTTGAGTATCATTCAGGGTCTATTACCTAGAAGGCTCCACTTATTGGCTGAAGGAGCTTTCAATAAATCAAGATCTCACATAACTCATTCAGACATCACTCAACAATGAATTTTATAAATAAAAACCAACAGTTCAAATCTTTGTAAACTATATTCACTTAAATTTATAAATTGATGATTCAGCATACTGTAACAAATTAAAGCGCCTTAATGACGACTTCGATTATTTAAATTTTTGTATAATGTTGTATAAATTCGCTACAATATTGTGTAATTCAGAAGTATGTAAAATAAAATAAATTAACCACCAATCAGTAAGTAGTACTGGAGTGGGAAACCAAACCGACGACAACGAGTCTATTTTTACACTCACGCTGTCACGCAACGGATTAAATGCCCTCGATTCAGAAAGTGGAAGGTCAATAACCTTGCTGTACCGTGACGTCACTTGAGTTGTCCCGCTCTTCTAAGCCGTTCCTCTGTAGTCGGAGCCACCATCGCATAACTTCACCTACAGAGTAAATCCTCGTAGAGGAAGGATCAATAACCCTTGCTGTGGTGAAGTATCGCTCGGTCACTCCGCGTCTAGTAGAACGAGCAGCCATCGGAGTTACATACAGTGGTGTCAGATGTGGGGTTGTAGTTGTAGCTTGTAGCTATCCTCACAAACTAACCGATGGCGACGTTGCAAGGTCAGCTGGATGAACTCCGCAAGCAAATGTCCGCGCTACAGGAGGCACACTAATCAATGGATAGTGCCAAGGAAAAGGCTGAGGAGGAAGCGGCGGTCGCCCGACAACAGTTAGCTGCCATTCAGTAGTCACAAGCGGCAACGGAGGCAGCCCAATAAAAAGCCGAAGCAAAAACCATGGCAGTCCGGTAACAATTAGAAGCAATGAACGCAGAAATGGCAGTACATACGCGAACTACGCTGGAAGAGTGCGAGCAGATACAGATTGAAGGAGTGCCATTTACCACCCTACAACAAGCTTTCCTGGAGTTATCGCAGAAGATCTCATGGCTGGCTTAAATGTCGACACCTAGAGCGTCTGTCACTGCTGATGTACCGCGCGGTTCGGATTCAGATCCTTTTGTAGTTCCAGCCCCTGGTACAGCTGCGGCCCCGGGTGTATTACTGCCGGTAAATACGCAAGTCAACGAATATCCAGGCATCCTGTCGCGGCCAATAAAGTTGTCAACATACGACGGCTCGTCCTTGTGGGATGAGTATTACACGCATTTCGAGTTGGTCGCGGATGCTAACGGTTGGACCACGCTACAGCGAGCCATCCAATTGGGACCAACGTTACGCGGCGATGCACTAGTAGTGCTGTCTTTAATCGAGCCGATGGCAAGACGAGATTTCGAATTATTGTGTAACTAGTTGTCGCTTCGCTTTAATATATACCAACAAGAGAAAACAAGTCATTTCCTTCTTCGCTATTGAACAAGACAAACCATGGAGGGCCTCTCAGCATTCGGAATTTATGTGGAGAAATTGGCACGCAGAGCATTTCGTACCCTTCCTTGAGAAGCGTTGGACTGCATTGCTCTGATGCAGTTCATAGACGGCATCCACGAAATCGAAGTACAAGATCTCGTCAGGATGGCTAGCCCGGCAACGCTTCGTGATGCTTTAGCCAAAGCCATCGAAACCACAGTAGTACGTCGCGCGACCTGCAAGAACCAGCGGAGTGTGCGAGAAACCATTCTCGAAGAAGATATGGGAACCATCGTCGACGAAGTCACTCTCGAGGCCAACACCAGTACTGAATTATCTCCACGAAGGAGGTCCAGATATCGATATAAGGGGAAGCAAACAACGCCCACCGAAAAAAAAGAAGGGAACGTCGATAAATCCTGCTCCTGTGCACCAAACTCGACCACCAATATACCATCGGAAAACGAGAACTATTCGCTGATATAGAGCACCCAGCGGCTAAAGAAAATTATAATGCCCCAGAGGAAATAACAATCCAAGCAACCAACGATGCCTCCTTGACAACCGAGGGAATTCTCAACCAGAAGAAGTGCACATTCGTCATCGATACCGGTGCTACGGTGAGTTTAGTGATCAACAATTTTCATAAATTATGGGGTACAATCATACGACCATGCAACTTACAAGTTAAGACAGTGACTGGAGATCCTTGCCCGGTCCGCGGTATCGCCGACCTAACAGTCAAGCTGGGAGAGTTCGCACAGCCGGCAAGTTTTGTTATTGCCGATATAAGAGACGATGTGATACTAACACCGACTTCCTGAACAAATTCCACGGCCAAATCAATCTGGTGGATGAATGGTTGCTCTTGAACAACAAAAAAATCGCGGCATCGCGATTTCATCATGAGTGAACATACCCCCTAGATCAGAAATGTTTGTCTCTGTGAAACTAGCCACGACCAGCTTAGGGACCTATGTGATCGAGCACCCAGAAACGTCTAATCTGCCGGCGGGAATAATGATCGCACGAGGACTCATCGACGCCGTCTTTATCATGTGCGAATAGCTAACATCACAGATCAGGTAAAGATCCTTCCAGAAAACACCTATGTGGGCGAGATGAAAGGGGCAGAAATCGTTCCTCTCAGAAAATGGGACCCGGCTTCTTAAAACCAAATCGACGAAGTAATCCAACGATCTCTGCAAGGAATACCAAGAGAATCACACTATTCGGTCACACAATTTTTAAATATTTATGGAGACATATTTGCTAGATTCCCCGGGGACTAGGGGAAAACGACTCATTTACTAAACATGTAATAGAAGTAGTAGAGGCCAGTCCAATAAAGCAACCACCGCGGAAAATACCCCTTGCAAAACAGGGTGAAATGAGCAACCTATTGACTGATTTGAAAATCAAAGGTGTCATCGAGCCAGCTGCCAGCCATTGGTCGTCTCCCATCGTGCTTGTTTGAAAGAAGGATGGGTCCCTAAGGTTTTGCGTCGATTACCGGCGATTGAATAATGTCACCCGGAAGGACTCGTTTCCTTTACTTCGAATTGATGTTACTTTGGATTCCATGAAAGGTGCGTGCTGGTTTTAGACCCTCGATTTAGAATCCGGTTAAGACTGCGTTTTCGACCGGAGACGGCCTTTGGCAGTTCACCGTAATGCCCTCTGGCCTGTGCAACGCTCATGCCACATTCTCGAGATTAATGCAGATGGTTTTCGCAGGGCTCCCATGGGAAATGTGCCTGGTTTATCTAGATGACGTAATCGTCTATGGAAAAGACATCGACGAACTAACCAAGAAGATGCAACTTGTATTCGAGAGGCTACGAACGGCAAACCTGAAGCTCAATCCGAAAAAATGTGACCTATTCAAGAAGGAAGTCCAATACCTATGACATATTGTTAGTAATAAAGGTATTCTAACAGATCCCATCAAAATAGAGACGATCAGTAGCTGGCCGCGTCCAGAAGAAAAGTCACACATGCGCAGTTCTTTGGGCCTCTGTTCATACTACCGCACATTCATTACAAATTTCGCTGCTATCGCCAAGCCATTGTTCGAATTGACCGAAAAACAGCGAAAATTCGAATGGAACGACCATGCGAAATAGGCTTTCGAAGAATTAAAGCGACTGATGAGCACCACACCGATCTAGGCATATCCTCAACTTGATAAACCTTTCACCGTCGACACTGATGCAAGTCTAGTCGGGATTGGCGGCGTTCTATCGCAAAAAGTAAAGGGCAACGGGAAAATTATCGATAACTTTTTGCAGACGTTGAGGAATGCGGAACGAAATTACTGCACTACCCGACGGGAATTATTAGCGGTCAACACTTCCATTCCTATTTGTATGGTCAACATTTTACCGTGTGTACAGATCATGCATCGTTAACCTGGCTGCTGAATTTTAAAAGGCCTGAAGGCCAAATTGCTCAATGGATCGAAATGGCCGTGGCCAGAAACATGGAGACGTCGACGCTTTTCCACGACGCCCCTGCGCGGCGGAGTGCCACGAATGTGTCTGAATCGAGAACCGCAAAGCAGAATCCACCGTTCAAGCGACGAGACTAGATATGGGTAAAGCACGTTTAATAAAAGCCCAGCAGCAAGATGCCGTTCTGATACGAATCTTTGATTGGAAGCAGCAAGACAACCAGCCGACATGGGAAGAAATTTCTACACTACCTGCAATTACCAAAGGATATTGGGCACAATGGGTCTCGATTATACTACACGATGGGCTTCTAAAACGTAAGTTCGAATCAGCTGACGGAACTTCCACTATTTTTCAGACCTTACTACTGCCATCCATAATCGAGAATATTAACAAATGCACATGATGGGAAAACCTCAGGGCATTTTGGCGTAAAGGAAACCAAACCGGGCGAGTCCGGGAGAAATTTTATTGGCAAGGATGGCTCCAGGATATCGAACAACGGTGCCGGAAATGCGAATTATGTGCCGCACGGAAAGGTCCGCATCGCCGAACTCGTGGGCGAATGAAGCTTTATATGGTTGGCGCCCCTTTCTAAAGAATCGGGATTGACATCAAGGGTCCACTTCCAGTCACGGATAAAGGAAACCGCTACGCGTAAGTCATTATGGACCGTTTTACGAAGTGAGCAGAAGTCATCGGGATACCAGAGCAGACTGCTGAAACTGTAGCCGAGACATTGACCCAAGAGGTTGTCTCTCGATATGGTGTACCTCTCGAAATCCATTCGGACCAAGGTAGAAATTTCGAAGCGGCTGTGTTCATCAAGACAATGGAACTTCTCGGTGCTAAAAAGACGAGAACCACACCACTGCACCCGCAATCTGATAGAATGGTAGAACGGCATAACCGCACCTTGGGTGATTACTTAGCCAAATTTGTTGGCGTATCGCTCATCAATTCATGAGTCGACTAATGTGTCCCCCACCGAAATGATACAAGGAAGAAAGCTGCGCTTACCAGGGTGCATGTTGGTAGGATCAAATCCTGATACATCGACGGCCGACGATTGTTCCGAAAATCTCCAAAAGCGGATGGATCGCATTAACGAGTTCGCTCGCGGAAATCCTTATCTCGCAACCAACAAGATGGTCAGACAATACGATTCCAAAGCCATTTAGTTTGGCGTAGGAGATTTGGTGTGTTTATAGAACCCCGCCCGACGAGTTGGCCTTTGCCCTAAGCTGCAACGCGATTGGGATGGACCGTACGAAATCATTGGAAAACTGAGCGACTTGATTGTCCGGGTAAAGGAACCCGCTGGCAGAGCAAAAGTGGTACACGTCAACAGATTAGGTCGCTACCTCGGAAATACAACATCCCAATAAATTGCGACGAGACGTTCGTAAGCAGGAAGGGAGCAGTGTAACAAATTAAAGCGCCTTAATGACGACTTCGTTTATTTACATTTTTGTATAATATTGTATAAATTCGCTAGAATATTGTGTAATTCAGAAGTATGTAAAATAAAATAAATTAACCACCAATCAGTTAGTACTGGAGTGGGAAACCGACGCCAACGAGTCTATTTTTACACTCACGCTATCACGCAACGGATTAAATTCCTTTGATTCAGATAGTGGAAGGTCAGTAACCTTGCGGTACAGTGACGTCACTCGAGTTGTCCCGCTCTACTAAGCCGTTCCTCTGTAGTCGGAGCCACCATCGCACCACTTCACCTACAGACTAAATCCTCGTAGAGGAAGGGTCAATAAACCTTGTTGTGGTAAACAAGGCGTCTAGTAGAACGAGCAGCTATCGGAGTTACGAGTTTGAGCGAAGTTTGTAAGACATTTGAGTATCATTCAGGGTCTATTCTATTACCTAGAAGGCTCCAATTAGTGGTTGAAGGAGCTTTCAGTAAATCAAGTTCTTCCATAACTCATTCAGACATCACTCAACAATGAAGTTAATAAATAAAAACCAACAGTTCGAATCTTAATAAACCATTTTCACTTAAATTTATAAATTGACGACTCAACATACATAGATTGTAATACTCCACTAACTCGTTTGACTAAATATCAGCGATTTTATAAAGATTGTTTTAAATGTACGATAATATTTTATGGGGCACCCTGCATGAAATAAATGCATAAAATAGTACAGGGTAAATTAAGCTGTGTAAAATAAGATTAAAGAGAAAGCAAGCAGATTTTGTTTGTCGTACAAATCGATTGGTCACTTTTGATTTATAATAATACATAAAATGTGTTTACAATTAGGCTTGCAGAAAATTTCATTCATCATAGAGGCAACAAAGCATTCCTGTGTATCTCTAAAATTTCTCAAAAATGTTTTATTGGTTCATCTGTAAGAAAATTGGTGTTTGTTGTTGTTTTAATGAAATTGTAGCCGCAAAACGGTAAAATAAACAACTTTACCAACAATTTTGTTGCGCAACGAGTAAAGCAACTTCTTCCCCTCTATCACATCCAACAGCAACTCTTTTTGTTTTATTAGGCAAAGCTTTAAATTTTAAAAAACCTAAAAGTTTATTTTCCGATTTGTAAAAGTTCGATTTAAGATTTCTTTTTTTCTTCTATTCTTTTTAGTCTCAGTTGTAAAATATTATAACATAAAATATAAAATATAAAATATAAAATATAAAATATAAAATATAAAATATAAAATATAAAATATAAAATATAAAATATAAAATATAAAATATAAAATATAAAATATAAAATATAAAATATAAAATATAAAATATAAAATATAAAATATAAAATATAAAATATAAAATATAAAATATAAAATATAAAATATAAAATATAAAATATAAAATATAAAATATAAAATATAAAATATAAAATATAAAATATAAAATATAAAATATAAAATATAAAATATAAAATATAAAATATAAAATATAAAATATAAAATATAAAATATAAAATATAAAATATAAAATATAAAATATAAAATATAAAATATAAAATATAAAATATAAAATATAAAATATAAAATATAAAATATAAAATATAAAATATAAAATATAAAATATAAAATATAAAATATAAAATATAAAATATAAAATATAAAATATAAAATATAAAATATAAAATATAAAATATAAAATATAAAATATAAAATATAAAATATAAAATATAAAATATAAAATATAAAATATAAAATATAAAATATAAAATATAAAATATAAAATATAAAATATAAAATATAAAATATAAAATATAAAATATAAAATATAAAATATAAAATATAAAATATAAAATATAAAATATAAAATATAAAATATAAAATATAAAATATAAAATATAAAATATAAAATATAAAATATAAAATATAAAATATAAAATATAAAATATAAAATATAAAATATAAAATATAAAATATAAAATATAAAATATAAAATATAAAATATAAAATATAAAATATAAAATATAAAATATAAAATATAAAATATAAAATATAAAATATAAAATATAAAATATAAAATATAAAATATAAAATATAAAATATAAAATATAAAATATAAAATATAAAATATAAAATATAAAATATAAAATATAAAATATAAAATATAAAATATAAAATATAAAATATAAAATATAAAATATAAAATATAAAATATAAAATATAAAATATAAAATATAAAATATAAAATATAAAATATAAAATATAAAATATAAAATATAAAATATAAAATATAAAATATAAAATATAAAATATAAAATATAAAATATAAAACTTTCTGGTATCCAATCCATCCATAGCTAGTCGTTCCAGTAGATCATGTGATCAGCAACATGCTATAAGTTGGTCAACGATATTAAAAAATGAAAATTTGTTCCTTCAAAACATTGGTGAAGGCGTCATTATAAGATGAATGCGGTACGTAGTCCAACTATGCTCACAATATTATTTTTTACTTGGAATTGTCTAAATATTTTTTTTCTTGCTCCGCCTCTCACATTATTGTATAACCTGAGTTTCTGACCTAGGTCATGGGCAATTTCTTATAAACATTAAGCATCTCCTTTAACTTATATACATATATATATATATATGATTGCAAAGGTTCTTCCTTAGGTTTCATGCTTCACGTTTAATATTATCGCAAAGACGTCTTTAAGCGGTGAGGAAAACCACGCCTCATCTGATCGGACCAATTATCTAGTGATCATTTGTGCATAAAGAAACTGTGACAGATAATTTATTTTAAATTATAATAATAAATCTCAATAAAGCTAATAATAAATAAATATATTTTAACAATCGTATATAGTCTAGAACGTTATTCAGCGAACGTTATTCTGGCCGTGTAGATGACACACAAACTTAGCCCCACCCCAAAATTTTTTTTTTTGTTCTTTTTGAATTATTTTATTTTGATAACGACTAATTTGAGTGATAATTCTTCTATAAGACCTAGGACTTCTTTACACAATATTATTAAATTTGGGCAGTAATGGTAAGGCAGTAACAGTATACATTCACCGTTTTCACTAAAAATTAAATCTTTGTTTCTATTATAGATATCAAGGTAAAATGTCTGTTGACCCCAAAAAAAAACAAGAAAACTTTTCGTTTACTGTTTATCTGATACAAAAACATAAAAAATGTATTTTGTTTAAGCACAAAAACCATTTAAACCAAATCGATTTTCTTCGAAAAGTTTTTCCATTAAACGAATACGACACTATGTTTTTAGTTTCTAGTCTGTATCTGTATCTAAAATATATCCAATTTATAGGTGAATAGCGTGTTTTGGTAACACCAAAATATTATATATTCGTTCTACCTCTATATACAGCTCTCGACGACGATAATATACGATACACACCATATTGAAATCATTGTCATCAATTCATATAAATAACACAATATAAAAATTGAATTTAATAAAATGTCCTGTTTTGTTGTCGTATCGTGGATAGACATGTAGAGCGTTTTTCGGTTGGTGAAAATTTTGTTGTTCTTTTTTTTTTCTAATATTTTGTTAGTTCTACCATATATTCAAAAATAAACAAACAAACAAAAAATAAAGGATAACAAAATTTTACCACAAAATAAAATAGATTATCTTTGGTGTTCATTGATATTTTTCCAAAATAAAAAAAATAAAACTGGAAAAATTGAGGAGAAAAACAAAAACATAAAGTTATTCTGTGATAACAGAACACACATACACATATACACAGTCATGCTATGGATAAGTATAGAATACATTATATCCATATAGATAAAATGTACGTTTATACAACTTTAAAAGTAACACCTGGTGGAAATTACTATTTTATAAATAGAAAATTTTTTACTTTTCCTACTCTAACTTTATTTTATTTTAATTTTTTTGCTTTTTTTGGTAAAAATTTAATTTATATTCTATGTTATCGTACTGATTATTATGATAATGATTGTTATTGTTATACGAAACAATAAAAAAAAAAAAATTACTAGAATTCTTTAAATTTTCCAACTGTAACATGCAATGGTATTACTAATGTGGATACTACTCGTATATAAAATGTGTTTGCTTAATTTTTATTTAATCGATTTTATTGATTTTTTACTTTATATGTGAGAGATAAAATTACTTGTTACACACAACGTTTTTTTTTCTTCTTTTATTATGGATTTAATTCATACACAAGAAGCTTCTTCTCAAAATACAAAAAATTGTAAAAGGAAAACCACATATTTCAAATTTTTGTATTTCTACTTCGAAATACTTTACTCAATAGTCTTGACCTAGTTAACATACAGCTTGAACGTATAGTAAATGGCATAACAATGGTATGCTTTAGAATTTGTAACCATACCTACATATAAATTGCTTTTTTTTTTTATTTAGAAATCATTAAAATATTTCTTGTTAAAAATATAGAACTACATACGTTCATACACAACTATTGCATTCATTTACTAAACGAAGATGTACTATGTTAAGTGTTTTGCATAATGTAGTTGGGGACTATGCAATAAAACGTTTCCTAATGATTTTTTGTTTTCATCCTATTTTCATCTTTAATTCTGAGTATTTTATACTTATTTATATTTCTTTAAGAACTAAGAAGCTCATAGTTGAAAACAAACAAAGTTATTTGTTATTTTTATACATATGATAGCAGTTTGTTGAATAAATTACTACTATTGGATAGAGCTACAGTTTAAAATATATTATTTGTTACCTAATTAACTCTACTCATAAAAGCACCTACAAATCACAAATCACAGATGGTGGAGACTACTCTCACATTTGGCTAAAATTTCGTATTATCAATGATGGCTGAACAAAATATTATAGGCAATGGCAATGCAAAATAATCCAGCCATTCACAAAAAACTAGATATAGTTTTAACAATTTATTTATTATTAATTAAATTTCGTACATTGTTTAATTTTTACCTGAGCGTATGATTTTGTTGTATTGAAAATTAGTTGTTGACAAGTCGATGGTTGGCGCAAGAGAGAGACTTTAGTTTTTAATATCTAATAATTACAATTTTTCAGTTTTCGTAACTGACGCTAGGTGTTCAATAATATATAGGAATGAACGTACTCATTAAATTGCTTCCTGTGATTTATACATGATGGCCAATACATAAACAAAAATTAGACTCATCGATTAAATATACTATGCTATGTTTTCCTATTGATTGTCAAAATGTCAAATGGAAGAATGTAAACACTACAATTGGTAAGAAAATATTGATAATTAGATCTAAATATTATGTTAATTCTAAGTTAAATATTTGAGATTAATTCTAATTATGATATTTATTTGCAGGTGTGTGATGTAACTGGCTTCAAGGGGTCCCATTCAATTAATAATTGTTCAATGGCCGATTTTAAGTAATAAAATTCTATATAAGGAGGTTTTACAAAAATTAAAAATTTAATATAAATCAAAGGTTATAATTTTATGTTAAAATATTAAAATTATTTACTTCGGAACCTTTTTTGGTAATAAAACTATGAACAGAATATAGACCATGGTCTATTTTTGACTTACGTAACAATATGACAAAGCTAACATTGAACTGCTAACATCGTTGCACAAAGGTTCCAATGCTAAGCGGCTCTGCGAAGTTCTCTATTTTGTATGTTAAAATTTTAATAAATCGCTAATATATTGTTCCTATACCGTTGTAAAGTTAAAATAGTAAAAAAAAAATCGAAAGCCGGGAATCCTGGATTTCCCGGTCACATTTTGAGACAACAACAGGATCCCGTTTTGAGAAATCCTTATCTGAGCAAATAATAAAATTTTGCTTTTAGGTAAATATTAGGAATTCTAAGTAAGTAAGGTCTTTAAAATGAAGTGAGTTTCAAATAATTTGTAAGGGTGCAGTATTTGAATTAAATGTTTAAGATGCTTGAGCCAAAATATCAACTTTCTGATACCATCAGGCCCTGCATTAAAAATGTTTCGTTTGTAAATTAATTTTGAGAGGCTTTCTCGGCAGCTTAGCTCTCGAAAAATATAACAATTTTACAATTCCACTTCCGAAACACTGATCACAGTATGTAGCTATAAGCACCGAAATGGTTTGAGAACATCGCTTAGGTGCAACCTAAGTGCAACAGTCGCTGATCCTAACTTTTTTGTTACATATGTTCCAGGAAGCTCTGTTTAATTTAGTTGATTTCATATTCGATATTCGGCGATTCTTCTTAACCCTAATTTTAAACAAAATTTATTTTTAGTCAGTTGGGAAAATGCATACTGGTCCAAGAACTTTACGGCATAATTTTAAATTGTTTTGTTAATTCTATGGCTTTCTTGAGAAATGTAATTCAACTACTTTAATGAGTAGTATATTGGGCCAAAATTGGTGTTGTGTTCTTACAAGTCAATTTGAAAATTTTTGTTTGCTAATACTTCGTCATTATCCTACCCAAACTCTCACAAATTCATTCCGAGCTGTACTCTGAACTTGTACGATGCTTGTTTTATTGATACAATCATACCAATATGTATAAATATTTTAGTTAATTACGATAAGAAAATTTTGAAATACAGTTTTGAACAAAATTTGTCATTTGAATACTATTTGGCCGTATAATACAATATTTTATGGAGAGTTATCCCTCGAAAACCACACCCACCGTATATTGAAATATAAAATATAAATTATTTGATTATGATCAAATAATAAAACAATCATAATTATAACATTCAATATGAATATAAATCAAAAAATTTTATAATTATATACAAATATTGTAATTAGATGTCGTCTGGCACAAGTCATTTAATTATATTCTAATATTTTATAATAATTATTTTTATTAATATAAAAAAAAAAACTCAATGCCATTTCATGAATGTAAAATGAGATTCAAAACGTATCGTTGATTTTATGAAAATTCTATTATTAAAAATAAAATATTGCGTTTATTAAATTTAATGCGGTGTCGTATGTTACTGTTGAGTCATATTAAAATATTTTCATTGCGGAATGGTAGATAATATTATAAAATATACCCTTGTTCCACATCTTCAACAGTTTCAAGCAACAAGTACGAAAATATGAGTTTCACTTTAACGATAATTATCGGTATCGCATAGACAACCGCTTCACAACAAAATACAACTTTAATGATAACATCACAAGTCATCACATCAACAACAAAAGATATCAATCCAAAAAGTAACAAAGTAGAAGAAAAATCTCAAATTTTTAAAGAAAATACAAGAGACTTCTTTTCTCATCTCTATATAGCTACATTTCCATCTTGGTTTGGTTTATTTGTTCATTCATTTTCTTTCGTTTTCTTATATACATAAATCTGTGTGAGATATGATACGATAAAATCAAACTTCAAGCAGATTTAATGGAATCTTGTGAATATTTTTCGTCTTAATTTATTAATATAATAACAAGCAAAAAAAAAAGCCATTAAGACATTAAATAATTAATGACTATAAATAATTAGAGTCTGCTCTATAATTTTATCCCAAAAAAACACATGAAAGGAAAACATTATTTATGTTGAGATATTTGTCAGAGACTTTTTTTTTTGTGTGAAAAGGAGGACGAATATGGCCTTTTGAAATATGATCTAAGAGACTAAGTAATGTACATATATATTCTTTGCATATGTATAGATAAAATAATACCACTAATTTTTATTTGAATTATTTATATGTTATGGTCATAAATATTTTATATAAATTTACTAATAAATTAAAAACAAACAAACCAAAAATAATTGCTGCAATGAATAAACTATCTACATAATTTTTTTTTTATTATAATAAATGCATCTGCAATAAAAACCGAGAAATCGTTTAACAAATATATTTTTAAAGTGCTTGAATGTTATTTTTGAATGCTTTCGTTTAGTTAGCATATAATCGTTACTTCCAAAATAGTTTTGGTTGGTTTCTGTGAGATATATAAAAAGAAGATTTATGGAAATTATAAAAAACTTGATTAGCATTCAGTGGAAATATACGTACAACAAATAATCGTGTGACCCTTATGTTTTATGGTATTGGAACTTAAACAGAAGATTAACACGAAAAAAAACACGATGAAATAAGATGGAGTACTTAATTCCATAATTACAATTATGAAACAAAAATATATTTCACTGTGACCGGAAACTGTCACTGACCATCTTATAAAAGAAAGGAGAGGCTAACACACGGTTTTATTTTACAAGCGGTACCAATATTTACATTATATTAAGTATATTGGATGCGTCTCTTTCATGAGAAACAACAAAATTTATGTTAACACAAATATGTGAATGTACGGTATTCAAAATGTACAACAATTTTCAATAATGTAAAATGTAAAATGTAAAATGTAAAATGTAAAATGTAAAATGTAAAATGTAAAATGTAAAATGTAAAATGTAAAATGTAAAATGTAAAATGTAAAATGTAAAATGTAAAATGTAAAATGTAAAATGTAAAATGTAAAATGTAAAATGTAAAATGTAAAATGTAAAATGTAAAATGTAAAATGTAAAATGTAAAATGTAAAATGTAAAATGTAAAATGTAAAATGTAAAATGTAAAATGTAAAATGTAAAATGTAAAATGTAAAATGTAAAATGTAAAATGTAAAATGTAAAATGTAAAATGTAAAATGTAAAATGTAAAATGTAAAATGTAAAATGTAAAATGTAAAATGTAAAATGTAAAATGTAAAATGTAAAATGTAAAATGTAAAATGTAAAATGTAAAATGTAAAATGTAAAATGTAAAATGTAAAATGTAAAATGTAAAATGTAAAATGTAAAATGTAAAATGTAAAATGTAAAATGTAAAATGTAAAATGTAAAATGTAAAATGTAAAATGTAAAATGTAAAATGTAAAATGTAAAATGTAAAATGTAAAATGTAAAATGTAAAATGTAAAATGTAAAATGTAAAATGTAAAATGTAAAATGTAAAATGTAAAATGTAAAATGTAAAATGTAAAATGTAAAATGTAAAATGTAAAATGTAAAATGTAAAATGTAAAATGTAAAATGTAAAATGTAAAATGTAAAATGTAAAATGTAAAATGTAAAATGTAAAATGTAAAATGTAAAATGTAAAATGTAAAATGTAAAATGTAAAATGTAAAATGTAAAATGTAAAATGTAAAATGTAAAATGTAAAATGTAAAATGTAAAATGTAAAATGTAAAATGTAAAATGTAAAATGTAAAATGTAAAATGTAAAATGTAAAATGTAAAATGTAAAATGTAAAATGTAAAATGTAAAATGTAAAATGTAAAATGTAAAATGTAAAATGTAAAATGTAAAATGTAAAATGTAAAATGTAAAATGTAAAATGTAAAATGTAAAATGTAAAATGTAAAATGTAAAATGTAAAATGTAAAATGTAAAATGTAAAATGTAAAATGTAAAATGTAAAATGTAAAATGTAAAATGTAAAATGTAAAATGTAAAATGTAAAATGTAAAATGTAAAATGTAAAATGTAAAATGTAAAATGTAAAATGTAAAATGTAAAATGTAAAATGTAAAATGTAAAATGTAAAATGTAAAATGTAAAATGTAAAATGTAAAATGTAAAATGTAAAATGTAAAATGTAAAATGTAAAATGTAAAATGTAAAATGTAAAATGTAAAATGTAAAATGTAAAATGTAAAATGTAAAATGTAAAATGTAAAATGTAAAATGTAAAATGTAAAATGTAAAATGTAAAATGTAAAATGTAAAATGTAAAATGTAAAATGTAAAATGTAAAATGTAAAATGTAAAATGTAAAATGTAAAATGTAAAATGTAAAATGTAAAATGTAAAATGTAAAATGTAAAATGTAAAATGTAAAATGTAAAATGTAAAATGTAAAATGTAAAATGTAAAATGTAAAATGTAAAATGTAAAATGTAAAATGTAAAATGTAAAATGTAAAATGTAAAATGTAAAATGTAAAATGTAAAATGTAAAATGTAAAATGTAAAATGTAAAATGTAAAATGTAAAATGTAAAATGTAAAATGTAAAATGTAAAATGTAAAATGTAAAATGTAAAATGTAAAATGTAAAATGTAAAATGTAAAATGTAAAATGTAAAATGTAAAATGTAAAATGTAAAATGTAAAATGTAAAATGTAAAATGTAAAATGTAAAATGTAAAATGTAAAATGTAAAATGTAAAATGTAAAATGTAAAATGTAAAATGTAAAATGTAAAATGTATAATGTAAAATGTAAAATGTAAAATGTAAAATGTAAAATGTAAAATGTAAAATGTAAAATGTAAAATGTAAAATGTAAAATGTAAAATGTAAAATGTAAAATGTAAAATGTAAAATGTAAAATGTAAAATGTAAAATGTAAAATGTAAAATGTAAAATGTAAAATGTAAAATGTAAAATGTAAAATGTAAAATGTAAAATGTAAAATGTAAAATGTAAAATGTAAAATGTAAAATGTAAAATGTAAAATGTAAAATGTAAAATGTAAAATGTAAAATGTAAAATGTAAAATGTAAAATGTAAAATGTAAAATGTAAAATGTAAAATGTAAAATGTAAAATGTAAAATGTAAAATGTAAAATGTAAAATGTAAAATGTAAAATGTAAAATGTAAAATGTAAAATGTAAAATGTAAAATGTAAAATGTAAAATGTAAAATGTAAAATGTAAAATGTAAAATGTAAAATGTAAAATGTAAAATGTAAAATGTAAAATGTAAAATGTAAAATGTAAAATGTAAAATGTAAAATGTAAAATGTAAAATGTAAAATGTAAAATGTAAAATGTAAAATGTAAAATGTAAAATGTAAAATGTAAAATGTAAAATGTAAAATGTAAAATGTAAAATGTAAAATGTAAAATGTAAAATGTAAAATGTAAAATGTAAAATGTAAAATGTAAAATGTAAAATGTAAAATGTAAAATGTAAAATGTAAAATGTAAAATGTAAAATGTAAAATGTAAAATGTAAAATGTAAAATGTAAAATGTAAAATGTAAAATGTAAAATGTAAAATGTAAAATGTAAAATGTAAAATGTAAAATGTAAAATGTAAAATGTAAAATGTAAAATGTAAAATGTAAAATGTAAAATGTAAAATGTAAAATGTAAAATGTAAAATGTAAAATGTAAAATGTAAAATGTAAAATGTAAAATGTAAAATGTAAAATGTAAAATGTAAAATGTAAAATGTAAAATGTAAAATGTAAAATGTAAAATGTAAAATGTAAAATGTAAAATGTAAAATGTAAAATGTAAAATGTAAAATGTAAAATGTAAAATGTAAAATGTAAAATGTAAAATGTAAAATGTAAAATGTAAAATGTAAAATGTAAAATGTAAAATGTAAAATGTAAAATGTAAAATGTAAAATGTAAAATGTAAAATGTAAAATGTAAAATGTAAAATGTAAAATGTAAAATGTAAAATGTAAAATGTAAAATGTAAAATGTAAAATGTAAAATCTTTTCTCTTTTTCAAAATTGCTGTACTAATTGGGTTAATTGTGACCATTGAATGAGACGGTTAGAAGGTAGTTCACAAGTGTTTGGTTCCATGACTGCATTTATTGCTGGGCCAATAATAAAATGACCAGGAGTGAATGGTTTCAGATCATGTAGATCGAATGACATTTCACACAAGGGACGCGAATTCATTATTCCTTTAATTAGAACAACCAAAGTATACAGGAACTCCAACGTCATAATATGGGAACCGATTACCTTATTCATGTGGGTTTTGATTACCTTTACGCCCGATTCCCAAATGACTCCGAAATGAGGAGCTCGTGGTGGAATAAAATGCTATGTCGGGATGCTTTGCTTTAAACATGTTTTCCATGTGTTGCAATTGGTTGTTTGCTCCTACGTTGGATCCGTTATCACTCCATATTTCGGTAGGCTTTCCACGTCTGCTAATAAATCGTTTCAAGCCAGCCATAAATGCATCTGCAGTTGCATCCTCCGCACCTCGAGGTATACTGCCTTTGTGGTAAAACAAACAAATATGCAAATATAGATCTTGGCATAAGTTTCCTTACGCTGATTCCTGTAGCGCACTGATAATGGCCCACAAAAGTCTAAGCCCGTAACGTAAAACAATCGACATGATTCTATACGGCTGCGTGGAAGATTCCCGATCCGTTGCGTCATTTTTTTGGGCTGCACTCGAAAACACGATAAACAAGAATGCAGTTCCTTTTTTATAAACTTTATTCCATGTATTAACCAATACCTTTGCCGTAGAAAATATAATGTTTGCCTAATTTTGCAATGTAAGTTTACGAGATGTACTTGTTTAATTAGCAACGACGTAATGTGATAACGAAACAGAATAATTTGATGTTTCTGTTCCATTTATAAAGCCTTACTGTCCTCAAGACAACCACCAACTCGAATTAACCCTCTTCATCTATGTATGGAGCGCATTGTATCAACCTATTTGGTTTTTCCAACCTGCTTTCAGCATGTTAAGCTCAGATGCAAAATTATCGGTTTGAACGATTCTGAATCAACATTTCTTAGCGTTGTCCAAATCCTCTGAATTCAGTAAACCCCGTTTGCGCGTTGTTAAATCCTTTGTAGTGTAATTATAAAAGAATCGTCTACACCAGGCAACTACATGAACTAGTCTCGTCATAGAACTATATCGCTCAACGTTTAAAACATTTTGAAATTGATTATATTTTGTTAAGGCAAACCCTACGTTCCCGGTTGTATCCTCCGGTGTCTTGGTCAATGGTAAACTCAATTTTGATAGCCACGTGTCTTTAGCACATTTCAAAAAGTGTGGCCCATGAAACCAAATTGCACAGTCACGTAATTCTGTTGGTAACATACCCCGCGACACCACATCCGCAGGGTTGCTCTTGGTGTCGACATGCCGCCATCTCATTAGTGACGTAATTTCCTGGATTTTACTTATACGATGTGATTAATAAATTTTTAACTCATGCGCAGGTGTTTTAATCCATGACAATACTATTGTTGAATCCGACCACAAGGTACATTTTGCTGACGGAAGATCCAACGACTTGATTACCCTTTGTGTTAATTCTGCTAGTAATACTGCTGCGTTTATTTCTAATCGTGGAATAGTTGTTGTGCGCAATGGAGCTACTCGGAAATTACTGCATACCAATTTTACAGATATTTCGTCATTTTTGCCAACTGATTTTAAATAAATAGATGCACCGTACGCTACCGTTGACGCGTCTGCAAATTCGTGGATCTCAATTGACCTGGCTTTTGGTATAACAATGTGGCTTGGGAACTTAATCGAATTTAACAATGCCAGTTGATGTATAAATGTATTCCAAGTCGATTGAATATTTGGGAGCAGCAATTCATCCCAATTTATTTTTGCAACCCATACCCCTTGCGTCAAAATTTTTGCTGTTACAACTCTTGGTGCGATCAAGCCCAAAGGGTCAAATAATTTGGCTATGGTTGACAGTAGTTCTCGTTTCGTAGTAGTAGAGCTGTGAATTTTGGTAGCCACGTTGAAATTTAACTGATCACTTGTTGAGTCCCACATTAACCCTAATGTTTTAATTGTTTCATTGGGACTGTTCAACTGTTCTCGATCGTCCAATGGAACTGCATTCAGCAAAGCGGTTGTATTAGATGTCCATTTTCGCAACTTCATTCCAGCACCTTTAAACATCTCCACCAGTTCCGCTTGAAGTTGTAGTGCTTCTTCAATACTATCACTACCCGTCAACAAATCGTCCACGTAAAAACACTCTCGTGTCACTTTAGCTGCCAACGGATATCGGTCTTGCTTGTCCCTTGCTAATTGATTCAACACTTTCGTTGCCAAATAAGAAGCTGATGACGTCCCATACGTAATGTATATTCTTTGATTGGTTGATCTGGATGACTTCTCAAGACAATTTTTTGCAACAAGGTTTGATCTTGACATACAAGGATCTGACGATACATTTTCTCCACATCAGTGGTGAAAAACGTATGTAAATTTTTCTGCATTTGATAATTATCGACAGCAATTCCTATTGAACCGCAGGTCCAACCATTAAGATGTCATTTAGCGACAAATTAATTGACGTCTTTGCTGATGCGTCGATAACGACCCGCACTTTTGTTGGTGTGCTATTCTTATAAAATGCGTGATGTGGGTGGTAATATTCTAAGCCTCAGTTGATGTTATGATGCACTACTGCCATATGTCCTAAACTTTTCGTACTCTTCCATAAACTTTTACGTAATCTCCTTTTAATTTGGGGTTTTTGTTTAGTTTTGATTCCAAATAACCAAACTGTTTCAGCGCCTGAGTTTTTCCATTCACCCAACTGATGAAAATTAGGTTTTAAAGGCAATCTCACCGAAAATCGTCCACTTTTGTCTCGAAAATGTGATTCCTCAAAATATTCTCTCACATTCTTTCTCTTCAATGGACAAACCTTTCTTTGTGTCATGAGCCTCGATTATTCAGAATTTTTGTAATTGTTCATCTAATTTAGCATCTAACTCACTCTGTAACTCGCTTGTGGGTAAGAAGAAATTCTGCTCACATTGATTTTCCAATCGTCCAGCCACCACCCAACCGAAAACTGAATCTTGTAATATAGCGCGTTCCAATTCAATTCTTCCATTGTTTAATATTTTAAAAAATAACTCTGCGCCAAGCAGCAAATCAATTGAACCATGTACATTGAATCGCGGGTCAGCCAGTGTAACATGTGCTGGTAGTTTCCTCTTTTCAAAATTTATAAATTGCTCTGGCAAAGGATTTTCAATTTTAGGAACAACACACAACTCTAATATGGTAGCAAATTCGTTGATTCTAGATTTGATTTTTGTTGTTAATTTTTCTTTAACCTCTATTTTGGATTGATTCAGACCACCAATCGATATTCTAACGTTGTCATGCACCAATGACAGTTTATTTGCAAGTTCGGCCGAAATGCAATTTGATTGCGATGCTGAGTCTATTAACACTCTGCAAGTATGATAAGTTCCCTCTGAATCTTTTATTAAGACTTGTGCTGTTGAAAGTAACACATTATATGAGACATTTGATTTTCGACATACTAGTGTGGTCTTGCTTGAAGTTAAATCATCTTTTGATTGCGCCTACTCATTGTGTTGTTGATTCAATTTATTGATATTTACTTGTTTCTCGGTTGAAGAAGACACTAACCCGTTCGATACTAAATGCAGCATAGTATTGTGCCTTCGTTGACACTTTATACAGCGACATGATCTACACATAAATGATTTATGTCCACCTTTAAAGCAATTAAGACATAAACCTAATTTTCTGATTTGATCATATCTATCCTGAGGAGCCAGTTTTATGAATTGCGATGGCACAAAGGACACGTTACTATATTCTCCGCAGCCTCCGAAGATGATTAAAACGTTGACGTATTCCAACGATGATTGCTACTCGCTGCATTTGACGTTTTATTTGGTGACTCAGTTTTGGATGCCTCATTTTGATATTTTAAAGCACGACTTCTGCGACGTAAAAATTCTAACATTTTCTCCCAAGAAGAATTTTCATTTGACGTATATTTATTTTCCCATAATTTACGTGTTTCCGGATCGAAGTGTTGCTTCGTTATGTATATTATAACCGCGTCACTTAAATTTTCGCCTAATCTTCCTAATGCTCGCCACTGTTTTTGAGATTTATCCATTATTCTGCATATTTCTGACCTTGATTTCTTGTTCATATATTTCATCTTAAAAAATTACTTAAAATGGTTATCCAAAATTCTCTTCTTATCGTCATATTTTGCCACGAGTGTTCCCATGCCAGGCTAAAACCACGTGATGAAAATTCAATATTTGCAATTGCTCTTTTAGTCTCTCCAGACAAAGCTCCATTAAGATAATAATATCTCTGCATATCGGTGATTGAAGGATTTTGTACAAATAACTCCTTAAGCGAATCTCGAAACACCAACCATCCTTCTGGATCGCCATCAAATGAGGGCAACGAAATTTTCGGCAGCATGACTGCATTATACGACAATTGTGGTTTCGATTCCACAATTGATACGCTTTTAGTATGTTCATGCACTACCGTAAGTTAATCCTAGTTCTGCTTGTTTTGCATTTCATGAGTAGAGGAGATACTTCTTTCCTCTTGCATCTCTTGTATACCATTAGCTGATGCCAATTCGATTTTGGTGTTAATATTTTCATTTGATGACGTACTTGTACGACGTCGAACTTTGATCAAACTTTTGTTTATTTCGTCCGCATTAGATTCATCCTCAAACACGTTTTGTGGAATGTGGCATAGTACACTCTCAACTTGATTTAATAATGACGCAAATGCGTAATTAATCTCAGCAAAAGTATCTTGGAAATTGATACTATCATCCTCTGTAGCCTCCATTTGCATTTCATCAACCATCGTACACGCTATTTCTAACATGGCTGTATAGACTTCTTTATAATTTTTCATGCATTCGTCCATTCAAAGCATTTTCTCTTTTAACAAATATAACGCTTTATTTGGCTAAATCTGTAGTAAATTCATTAATATACTTTGTTAGTGCCGTTAGTCGTCATTTTACGCTACTTCGTTTCACCACATGTTTTTTCAATTTCTCTTGTGACGCCATTACTGCTTTTTTTTCGATTTAACACTAACTTTTACTTTAACACACTTCACTGTATTTTATTTACATAACCAATATGATCCGGCTCGATTCGACCAAATGTTTACTCTTCTACTTAAGTGGACTGTATTAATAAATCTTTGGTTAATTTCTTGGTTTTCTTTTTTATTTTTTATTTAGGAGGACGCTTATAACAATTTCAACCTTTTCATCTCTTTCGTTTTGCATACACTCTATTTTAGAACACACCATCAAGATGGCCACTTAATTCAAAATAGTGTTACCAAACGCAACCTTTTATTAGTTTTCAGAATGTCCGCTACAGAACACATTCTTTCGTTCGTTCGTTCATTCATTTTGATTGTTTTTTTTTTTTGACAATTCATGGTTAATGAAAAAAATGCATAACGGTTTTGTGATTTTAGATAGTAAAAAGTGTTCACCCAACTTGGTGAAAAATATTCAGAAGAAAAAAAAAATCGTGATTATTAACCAATACTGGCTAGAAAAATTCAGAACAATGGAACGAACGAACGAATGCAACACATAATCCGTCTTAAGGGGTACATCAATGATAAGGGCTTGCCCTTTTGCGACTGAAAAAAAGATGTGAAGAAGTAACAACAGCATGATGATATGTAATAAGGTTTTAAATAAATTGGATTAATTTTATTTAAGAAAGATCTTGGAATAAAGCCATTTGTAAGTACTTGCAGAAACCATTTTCAGTGTCAAGATTCATCGGTACCTATAGTAATGGCTTTTTGGTTTTTAATTTATATCTGGAGTGCAATCTCTTACCGATTTATAAATGTTTTGGGGGGTTGCAACAAGTAAACTATACATTACAAATTTAAATAAATTCATATAACAAATATTTTCATTTATTATTAGATGTTAATAAATTTTTTTATTAACGTTTGTTGAAATTTAATTAATTTAAATTAGCTTGCAATTTACTGTTACCTCTAATCGTATGTTTTTTTATTATATTTAGAACAATTATTTATTTTAATATTCACAAACATAAAAATTCGCTAAAAACGTAACATAATTTTTGCAACTCTGCGAGTGTACAAGTAACATGCATTTTGCAACATTAAAATTGCAACCAAATGATAATGGAAAGTTTGAATAAATTTGTGTGTTTTTTTGTGTTTGTATATAAAATATGTATACAGTAAAAAATTTTATGTTTAGTTTTGTACATGTATGCTTTACAAAATGTATATAGTTATTTGAATTTTTTTTTTACATCAATGCAGCTTTTTTAAGATAAAATCTATAAGATAAAAAATTGATGCAAAAAAAAAAAATAAAAAAAATAAATTGAAAGTACTAAAAATATATTCAAAACATGAAAGATGGTTGCTACAAACAATTTTTTTTTTCGACTGGTAAAGCTATTTACCTCTAGTACATGACTCTACCAAAAGTATATCGAGCCAAGTAAAATCAATTTTCACACTTTTCATTTTAACTTTAATGAACTCTGATACTTCAACAATATAAACCACTTTTCATTGAATCATTGAATTTGTGGGCTCTGAAACTAATAAATATTTTGTTTTATGATACATTTATTTACAAATCGATCGATAAACTATTGGTGTAGCCTTAACATATTATATTCCCTGAAGATTCACCTGTATATTGTTATCGTATAAACAACCATTATGTATACCATTCCACTTTGATATTTATGAGTATAAAAAGGATGTTTTATAATTTATTTTGAATTATTAGTTTGTATGCCATGTGATCTGTTTTATTTATCAACGAGAATGACATTTATGGGTTGGATAAATAAAAAAAATGGAAGAACACATTCTATTGATTAAATAAAATAAAAATATTATTTACAAAATAAATAGATTACACTACTAAATGTATAAATTTAATTATAATAATAATAAAGTTCTATTGACATTTTGGATAATCAATCCAAGTTAGGTAAAAATTTAAAGCGATATTCCACCTCAGATCAAAGTGTAATGAAATATTCAATAAAATCATAAAACAATATTTGAATAAAATTTAAATTAGTTATTAATTGGCTTAAGCAATATGGTCTTATTTTGAATTTTATTTCGAGATCCATAATTCTCGTAATCGCTAAGCGTATCCATGAATAAGCATATCGAAGAGTGATATCAAAAACCATTAGTATATATACTGCCGTACTAAGAAGAAAAATCCTATTTACCTTAAAAAGAAACTTGACTGTTAAATAAAGTGATTTTGTGGCATTTGATGAAGGATATTTGACCTTTTAAAATAACAGAAAGGTAAGTATTTGTTTGCAGAATCCAAATATGCCTGCTGACCTCCTTCCTTACGATGGAAACATTTTTTTCATTAGTTCACAGTAGAACCTCTAATCAATATGTTTAAATGAATAATAAATGACAAAGAGTGACCGTAAAATAGGCCATAGGGCAGAAATCGACCGTTTTCTCGCCCTCAAATTTTTTTTTAAACTAAGTGTTAAATTATATTGAATTATATCGATGTGATGTGTGATACAATAGAGAAGCATTTCAAACAAATACTTTGTAAGTAGGTATTCTTCTAAAACCAATATATAGGACGTGTCTGAACTTTGTGATAATTATTTCAGCTGTAATAATTATGACATTATTTTGTATCATAATTATTATGACATTATTTTGTATGCAACCAAATGATCACAGCCGGTTGTTGGGGGAGTAGTTTTAGGAGTCAAAGCTTTCTAGGATATGCGATTGTCATGACTTCTTTCTAGTGTAGTTACGCCTCCTCGTGGCGACAACCGGGCAATGCATCCTAGAATGTAGCCAAGTAACTTACACGACGGTGCAATGGCGGTAAATCCATTGCCCCAAGCTTTGGTGGGACAACATACGCTGAGAGCTGCGTGGCTAAGGGGGAGCTTAGTCTTTAGTATGTGAACTCCGGGTACCAGGCGACCCCCGGTTTAAAGTAGCCTTCCCACAGTATACCGATCTCTGCTGTGGGTGACCTTCATTTCTCGGATACTCGTGGGATTCAAATGGAAACCGAATCTAAAAAAAACATAGAGGGTGATGCCTCTTTAAAAGCATCAACTTCACCAGCTGTTGAGCTGGGTCTCCTAAGTTATGATGGAATGGTAGATGCCACAAGGACCACCACTCTTGATTATCTTAACGTCCGGACCAAGGAAAAGGTGGAACAGTCCACCTCTTCTACTACGGACACCTTCTGTGATGACAACATAAGTGTAATCTCTCAGTTATCGGGCACCTCAACCATTGGTGTTGATATTGGGAACATGTCCCTCAACGCCGGGGAATGGGTTAAGCTCAAATCCTTCGAAAGAAGGCGTTTTAAAAAGGGGCTCATGGAAGGCAAAACTAGAGAAGAGGCTCTAGCTGCTGCTAAGTCCGCGACCCCTCTGAAAGCACCCTCGGGGCCTGTTGCTCCTACCCTAGACAAGAGGTCTGGTGGTAAGCGTGAGAGGTCTTTCGAGGTTGCTCCGGAACTAAACAAACCACCTGCCAAAAAAGCAAAAGAAGGGCTTTCTCCGGTAAAGCCCTCTTTCAGCCAGGTAGCAGGCAGTGTTAAGCTGGGCATCTTACCAGGTGATCTCAGTGGCAATCCTCTTAGTATGGAGCAAATGGCAAACATACAGGAGTGTGTCATTGACCTCATTATTGGGATGCAAGGCTCAAACCACAAGCCGCAATTCCTTGGCTGTTTCCGGAGAACAGGTTGGCTATTTTTTCTACTCTTCCACAACTTTCGATAAGAAATTGCCAAGGCCAGCTTTCGATAAGAATTTACCGGACATCATTTTTCGTACCACAGCAAAACGAATTTTTTTATTTAAGGAATTAATCAGCAAGCAATGTGGTTCATTCAATCATGGCCCACCACATTTAACCGTCCAGGCACAAAACAACCGCAATTTCATAAAAGAAGAAAGACTTCCTGTATTATTTATCTTTGCAAAATGCGATAAACTAAATTCTTTTGGTTTACAATTTTCACGACTGACTATATAAACAACAACCAAATAATATTAATTGTTTGTGGCTCATTATTAACTGCTCTTTGAGACGAACTATATTCCAGCCATTTTTTGGCTGATAATTCTTTGTCAGATTTTCATATTATTTACAGTGTTTTGACAATTAAAAAAAAAACACTTGAAGTTCAGTTAATTAATATTTACAAAAGGTGAAGAAAACAATAAAAACTTGCGCGCACACACGATAAAACAGTGAAATAAGTTAATAAATTTAAAACACAGATTTAATGTTAAAAGCAGTTAATTATGTTAAAAGCACACATAAATGTATAGCGTACTCACTAAGCAAAAAAAAAAAAAAAAAAATCTCATCAAAACTTTTAATTAACTCAATTATATATATTAATGCACATTTATATGGGGTTTAATAAACAAATATAAATTACCCAACCTTCTCGACGGCGATATGGAATGGCAAAATAAGAATTCTAATGAAATTTATCTTTACCGTATATAAAAGAACAGCAAAAAAAAAACAGACACACACACACACAAAATAAAGTAGCTTTAAAGCTCAATTTAAATAAAACAAAAAGTTTCTACATTATTTGTAAAACAAGTACCTATAAAGCTTTCACTTTTTTTTTTTAATTTTCCGTCTCATTGCACCTTCGCTAAAACCACGGCACGATTTTTTTCGGTTTTTTTGATACTTTATTGGCAAAAATATGGTAGGTTTTCGTAATCATCTGCTCACATAGTTTTTAAGCTTTTAAACACTCTGGTTCATCACGAGTTTGAAAACAATGTTGTACCAAAAGATGTCAAAAAACTAGAATAGGCCTCTCATTTTCAGTTTGAGTTTTGAGAAGGAGGCTACATGGAATCCTAGTTCAGAAACGAAAAAGGTTTTAACTATACAAACATAAAAAAAGTTTTTTATTTCAATTTATGTTTTAACAAATAAAATGTAAGTTAAATTTTTTGTTTTATGTGTAATGACCACCAAAAGAAATAAATTTTTATTTAAATAATTTTTTATTTTACTGAAGGTTGGTTGTTGCTGTATTATTTGCCACACCACAACCAGAAAATTACTTTTCACATTTATTTTCACTTGCAAGCATAATTTTTATTACCAGAGTGTATCTCTTATATATATATAACATGTATATGAGAATACGGAGTAATAATAATAAATCAAGTAAATAAGAGCAAAAAATTCCATAAAAATTATGTACTTCCATCAAGTACCAACTTTTTAAAGTACATAGCAAAAATTTGTTGGTCCTAAAATCTCCTTTTTTTTTAATAATATATAGGTGGATGCTTATCTATTTTATCATAAGGATTTTGGGAGAATATATACATAAGTATCATATAAATCATATGTATGGTATATTAGAATCTATATATCTAGATAAAAATGAAAATGATATATTGTTCAAACTTACCTCCCATAACTACACATTGTAAATGTAAATCACCACCCTCTTCATATGGACCTGCACGTGATACAATAGGTTCACTTAGATCATTAAATATTTTTGGTGGCTGTGGTGGTACTGGAAAGAGATAAAAAAAATGGTTATTATAAAATATAGAAGCTGGAGTTATTCAAATTTATTGGGAGTATTATTTTTTATTTAAAAACGACTGAATTTGACAGACATAAAGTAAATTTTTGTAAAAGGACTAAACTGTTTTGTGTATTTATTTTTTAAGTTCCTAGAACTGAGAGATGACTGAGTTTTATTCCACAAAAAATCTTTTCATGCAAATAGTCAAGTGATAAGTGTAAGTTGTAAATATTTTGCAAGTTTCAAATATACTTTGCAATGTCTGTTCCTTGAATTTTTTATTATCGAAATGGAAAGTGTAAAAGTGACTCTCCAAATAAATGTTATGTCTCTTTGAAATAAATCGTTGCATTATGTAATTTAAAGTTTATTTTTGCAAACAGTCAGTGATTTACACAAAGAAAAAGTTCAGCCTGCAAATAACAGTGGTACCTCGCCTAGCGAGCATAATTCAATAACGTTATTCATTATGTTTGTTTATTAAGCGCACAATCAAGGACTCCCCACCGGTAGGAAGTTAGCACGACAAGTTAGCACTAAATTATCAAAATGTTTAATAATTATATTCTAGGATATATCTGGGTTTTTCATAAAGCATTTTTTCAAAGTAATTTAAAATTTTTTCTATCATTTTCAGGCAAAACCCCATAAAACAGTTCTCTTGCAATAATAAATCAGTAATTTTAGCAAACAATATCAATTCAAACATGTCAAATTTGCAAACTAAATTACTTCAACTTCACAAGGCTTTTTTTCAGAATCTGAATTTTCCTGATAAAACTTATAAAAAGATTAGTGTTTTATTTTTATGAGCCAATTAATATTTATAAATTAAACAACTTTTATTTGGTTTAGGGCTCTTTTTATTTCTTTTTTTGTTAATTAAAGCTTTAGCTTTCGAACACTATTCGAGTTCAATTTCAAAAGCGTAATGAAAAATATATCAAAAATTCCTTCTTTTATTACATAAATCAAAAAATTAAGCAATCACAAATTTTTATTAAAACCGACTGTTCATGGAAATGCCCAGCCATGTATTTTCGAAAAAAAAACCTTGCTAATGCGCTTTCAGATAAAAACGGTTGTACAATTGACTAAAAATAAAGGAGATGAGAGAGTTGCCTTAGACTTCAAAGTCGTTTTTCTTTGCTGAAAAAAAAAAAAAAAAAATAAAAAAAAGACAGAAAGGAGGATAGAGAGCCAGGGATCACTGACTGCCGATATCATTATTATCATCAGTTTTATTTAAAACGTGTTTTTAATAAATAAAAAGTCGTCGTCCCAGGACTAGATTACGCTAAGCGCCAAAACCACTATTTTGAGAAAACAAAAATTAAAGTTTAGCAGGTTATAATTATCTAATTTACGACATTAACTAAATGGTATTAGTTTGTTTTGATGCATTGTTGATTTGGTAATAATCATCAAAACACTAAATTTCCAAGACTAGGAAAACTTTTTTTAAGCTTCCAAATTTTCCAGCGACTCATTTTTTTGTTTGCGCTATAACATAATATTTTGGTGTGATATAGCGGAAAATGGATATAGATTACATTTCAATTTTCAAAGAATTTAGGTAAATTTTACACTAAAATATGGTCTTTAGCGGAATTTCCATAATCATTGTTTAAAAAAGAATTAAAGCAATTCTGGTATTTTAATTCAATTACTGAAAATAAATCATATTTTATTCCAAAATAGAAAATATAATGCTAAAAAATTATAATATTTCACCCGTTAAAAATGTAAATAAAATTACATTTCGTTGATAAATAATTTTAAGTTTTAGTATAAGAGCCCATTTTGTATAATATACGGTAATGGGTTTACTCCGTTTTCAAAACTGTATAATAAAAGTTTTGATCAACTTTAGGCATGAACTTAAGAAGACTCAATAAATCTTTCCGTTTTTCTTTGCTTATTTTAATTTTATTGTTTTGAAATGGTATGATTTCAAAGATACAATCCGTTTGAACCTCGCCGACATTTTTTCTGGCCCTTCGAGAACTTGTTGATTTAGTTATAGAATCCGTATTAAAATCATCTTTAAATGACCGCTTATTTGAAATATTCATTATATTACGTGATTCGTACTTTATATGTCGTACGTACTTTAGTAAACGGAATGCAAGAAAAATTTAATTTTTGGATCGCTTGGCTGTAGTGCTTGAAATCGCTATGTTGAAGCATTTGCAATATTTTCAACTTTACTTTGGGAAACTTAGCATTAGAAAGTAACCGTACTAATCCAATTGGACTAAAGATATCCATATTTCTCAAGTACTTTTCTAACGTACTATGAACAGCGTCAACTTCTTGCAACATAAAGTGCCCGGGTTCTGAAAATTTCTGCTCGATTAACTTCACATGAGGATTTTCCTCGATGAATTTTAAAAAACCTAAGAGACACAATTGAATTGCGATTCTGTGGAACGCATAAATCGGTCCAAATAATAATCTTTCTGTTTGTGGAAAATCTGACATCACTGTTTGCAAAATTTTCACAAAAGCACTCGCTAATTCGTTTCCTTGCATTCGAACCTCGTCCTTGCATTGTTTCATTCCAGAAACTACAATAGGCAGTTCTATTATCCTGACAGTATTCAGTAAGATTGAAACATATAGCAGCTTTCTTTTGTAATAAAAACAGTTGATATTTGCTTTGGGTAATGCATAAACGTTTTGCAAATCAACGACAAGGATTCGAGTATTTGGCTCACAATTGGTTCTGTCGACATCTTTTTCCGCTTTCGCGGCCAACTTGTTTTGCATATGATTCGAAAATTCATTTTGTTCTGCTTTACTCAATATTTCACCGTTATTCACCTTCGTCTTGTGCTCTTCACATTTGTTGCACAAGTCCTTTTTAGGAACAAAGAAAGCCAAATTAAATTTCGTCTCAAATATATGCTTGTATGCCCAAAACTTAATAGGGTCTTCTATTTCATTGCAATATAATTCGTACATTTTCCTTATACTAAAATGTGGTTCTAAATACTTTTTGGTAGATGAGGAACGACAATAATGGGAATCCATTGTTGCAAATCCATTGATATGACTTGCAACTTCATCCAGCTTATTTGGTGGCAATTCGTTTTTCTTGTGTCTTCCTTTAGCTGGGGACTTTGATGCAGTAGTATTTGGATCTATTAGATGTGCGAAATAGTAATGAATTCGCGTTTTATTTATATCCAATGTACTGGTAAAAAACAATTGGCTGACTCTCTTCAGTTTACCGGCTTTTAGAAAATGGTAGATGAACGTATTTTTCTGCGAGAGTTGTTATTAGTGGTTCTTGATCGCTCTACTGGAACCTTAAACACTAAATTGCCGTAAAATTCGCCTTTAAATTTTGAACTTAATTGTCAAAAATTGTCAAATAAGAATGTTCTCTCTGACAAATTAAATTCTTCATGGTAGCCATATGCACAAGCTTCCCCACAACCCATTTTTATTTCTCGTCGTTTACGATTTATTCCTAAACTATCAGTAAATTGGTCCCCTCTCTGAGATTTTACCGTTCTTACAATTTTTTTCCATTCTTCAGGACACTTAAGTCTTTTACTTGTCAATGTTTTAGAGCAACCTGGTACATCTAAGATTATTAGCAAAGGTGGTCATAACATTCAATTTCACAAGTTTCTTACCATTACGCAAGACACCATCAATCATTCTTTCAAGATCAGGTGGAAAGTATTAAGGGTCGGCGTCCGAATCAAGAACCGATGATTCTATAAATTGCAAGAGAACTTAGAAAATACATCCAAATATTTGGAATTGAAAATTATACCCCTGGAATCAAAATCTTCATTTTCTCTTATAAGTTTCATTGTCGGGCTCACCAAATTTTGATTATTTTCAGGTGTTGGTGTAATTATAGTGCATGGAGAACGCATTGAACAATCGTGCTGTTGTGCCTTATTCAACAAAGTTTGATTAACACTTATAAGCTCTATAGTCGGGCTCACCGAACCTTGAATATTTACAGGTGTTGCTGGGATTATGGTACATGAGGTATGCATTGAACCATCATTTTCATCAAGCTCATTTAATAAATTTTCAAATGAACGAAGCGCTCTAAAGTAACCGTAAAGGAGGTTATTTAATTAAATTTTAGTTACTCATTTTCTGACAATTACCTCATTTGATCAACATCAAATTCTGTTACAGGTGAACTACTTTTATTACGATTTTGGATTGGTTTGATTATGCAGGCATCCATTTTAACTTAAATTCAAAACTAGGAAATAATTTACGGAAACAAATCTAATCACGTGTTTTATGACCCACTCTTTCAAATTTCTCTTGTAAAGTGAATTTTTTTCGAGCTGAAATTCCCTTTTATATAGATTTTAGTTTGTACCGTTAGCCAGATAAAATTAATGACAAAAACTCGGAAACTATATCAACGGATATAGCTGAATAAAACTCAATAAAAATACCAACACAACTTCATTTGAGTTTGGATATAGCGTTTTTTAAATTGTAGCCGAATAAGGTAAATGTTTTTTCGAATGTAGCTTATTAAATAAAAACACAATTGTTTAATTTAATGTTACAATAAACAATATTTAACCACACTTAAATAATTTATCGATTAATTTTATCGATTTGACTTAGTCACACTGGAACGACGATATCGCTTTTCTAAAAAACAATGTAAATAGGAGTTCGCCTAAAAACATTCAATTGTAATGCATTTAGTGCTAAAATCAGAAAAACCTAAGTGGAGTTAGCGTAAAATAAGCTTTAGCGTAATTTGCTTTTGAAATAATTTTCATGGGGTTAGCTTAAAAATTCGTTTAATTGTTAAACAATAATTATTGTGAGGTTTTCAACTTTTGGAGATAGCGCAAAATAAATCATGGCGTGTTTTGGTTTTGTGGAATTAGATTATATAATATACTTATGCAAAAATCAGAAAAACCAAAGTGGAGTTAGCGTTAAACAGGATTTGGCGTAATTTAGTCGCTACAAAGTGTTGAAAATAGTGGATAGCGGAAAACACAACACCAGTTTCCTCAGCAACGGGTAGTCTGATTAAAACGTATATACGCGCAAACGAAAGAGGATGGTTTGAAACCTAAGAAACCGTCAAAACCCGGAAAATGTCAATTTGGTGGTTAGCGTAATCTAGTCCTGGGACGACGAAGTGTCAGTGAAAATAAAGCAAAAAAAAAAATAAAAAAAATAAAAATATTTTGTGAAAATATTTCAGTGTATACTGCGATAAGCAGGTGCACTATAAAAACAAACTATTAAAATGGGGAAGACGGGAGTTAAGAGAGACGATAAAAAGAAATTAGTGGATAATATGTATAAAGTGATTATAAAAAATTGCAAAAAGAAAAATGTGAAGTTTAGATATTTAATGGATGGGCTTTGTGAATGTAGTGATACAAGTAATGAAGTTTCGTCCATAACAATGGTGGAGGAGCAATCAAATGCGCCTTCAGTTAACAGGAAAAGAATAGACTCTGACCACGACGTTGAAATCTCAAAAAAAGCTAGAACCAACGATTATGTTAATCAGCAGTATATCCTGGGTGATAACAGATTCTCGGCAATAATACCTGTAATGGAAGCGAGCGATAAGGAGCAATCTGAAACTATTACCAATAATCAGATGGTATAAAAAAAATTAGATGACACCGATTCTCGACGTAATTACCGTTTGAATATTGTTACTGAGAGTAACAACGTAAAAACTAACGAAACACGAAAAGAGAACAATAATACTCCAGAACTACCGAAAAGTTTAAATAAAGGAAGAATACCGCCAATTTTGGTACCTAACGTTAAAGTTTACGAGATGGCATAGGCTCTTAAAGAGGATGGAGCTAATAAATTCACCTTCAAAATAGCAAAAAATAACAATAATATTATTCGATGTCAAGATACTGAAACACATAAGAAAGTATTCAACTTTCTTAAAGAAAATAATATGTTATGTTATACCTACTCATTGCCGAACGAAAAAGACAAATAATGATGCTAAAGGGAGCACATCATTCTTACCCAACATCGGATATTGCTCAGGATTTACTAGACAGGACTGGAATGAAAGTGGAGGTAAAAATCTTAGAAACTCAACCATCAAACTCGGAAAAATACCAATTGGATTGTCATATGGTCACCACGGAAAATGGCGCTGATATACGAAGAGCTGACAAAAATTAATTATGTTTGCCATCACAGAATTAATTGGGACAGATTAAAAAATAAGGACACTGTGCAATTCTTAAGATGCCAACGTTTCGGACACATAGTTAGAAATTGCACGTATAGTTATCGCTGTGTAAAGTGTAAAAACTCACATGGGCCGCCATATGAATGTGAAGGTCCTAAAAAGAATTCTCAACCAACCAAGGATTCCGAAGAATCTCCGAAAGCTTACTGTATCAATTGTAATGAGTTTGGAAACCCAGCAAATTACAAAGGATGTATCATACATAAAAAAACTCAAACAAAAAATCATTGAAGCAAGAGAAAACAAACAACAACAAAATCAAGCAAGATGGGCCCATAGAAATTTCGCAATCGAGTCAGCAGCACGCACCATTAAACCAGGGGTGTGTTATGCAGTGGCGTTAGCTCCGGAGAAAGAGAGGCTGTTTCCAGTCTTGGGACAATCGCAGCGTAATCAGGTGAGTCAAAACAATTTTGGTTTCATTACATCAGAGTGTCGCGAACTTTTTGGGTTAGATTTTGTGGACTTAATTAGTAAGATAAATGAATTCGTACCACGGTATAAAAACTTGGGTGATAAAACAGAGAAACAGTCGGCTCTCATCTCTTTTATGTTCAATATATGTTTGAAATAAAAAATTTAAAAATAATCTCATTAAATTGTAACTCCGAGTATAATTGTGCGAGACGCGTCGAGTTAGACAATTTATTGAGAAAATATAAGCCCGACATATTGCTTAACCAGGAAACACTATTAAACATTGAAAATAGACTTCAATTTCCTAATTATAACATTATAAGAACAGATAAAGTAGAGGGTACTCGTGGCACTGCTCTAATCATTAAATGTAAATTTAAAATCTCAAAAATAGAAATTAAAAATATTAATAGCTTAGAAACAACCGCATTAGAAATCAGTTTAGAAACAGGATCAATATTAGTAATATCAATTTATGTTCCCTCTGGAACAAATTTCAGTCTTGACGTTTTTCCCTCATTGAAGGGGATTTTAATGCCAGAGGTACTGACTGGGATACATCTGACAATATAACGGGACGGGCTCTCAGTTACTGGTTAAGAAACTCTATATCGCAACTGATCCACATAGTACCACATCAGCCGTCATACCCTAGATCTGGTTCATTTTTGGATCATTTTTTGATCTCAAATAACTTAATAGCCAACTATCCCCATAATAGAAATTTTGTAATCAAGAACTTAGTTAGCTTCTCAGATCATATGGCAATTGAAGTCGATATTAAACTCTCAGATTCTCTAAAGTTCTTGTTAAAACCACCCGTTAGTTTTGTGGAATATACAAACACTGACTGGGATTATTTTAGCCATATTTCTTCTCAGAAGTTAGATCAGATCCATATAGATAAAGAAAGAAATCTTACAAATGTTGAAATTGATAAGTACATTGAGTTGATCACTAAGGAGATCAATAGTATTTGTGATCATTGCTTAAAAAGGAAAGCAAAAACTTATAATAAATATGCCAATTTGCCCCCGTTGTTAGAAAATCTATTTAGAGAAAGGAACCAACTTAGAAAAGCATTGGATAGAGAACGTAGTAAAACTTTTAACTCGAAAACTTCAAAATTCCAAAGATTAAGGTCTCAAATTAATTGTCTAGCAATACTGATTAACGAAAACATGAGGATTCACCTTAGGAATACCTTCGTGGATAGAGTAGAGCGCATTAAACCAGGGCCTGATATGTTTAGAGTAATTACCTCTTTAACAGGAAGAAAACGATTCTCGCCACCAGAACAAATCAAAATTAGTCAGAGTCTCTCTTTCAATTCTAAGGAAATAGCTTTAGAATTCGCAAATTTCTACAGTTCTCTATATAGTGAAATAATACCTAACGGGGAACCTTCAACTAAAAAAAAAATTAAGGTGCGGCCAACACACGACTTTCTTTTACGAACAGAGAATTTTGAGAAATTTTATTTTTTTCTTAATTTTTTTTTTTAATTTTTGTTTTTTTTTTTATTTGTTTTTCATTTTTGGAAACATTTTGTATTAAAGAGTTTTTTGTAAACCTTATACTTTTTAAGATATTTGCAAAACAAATTTTCTGAACCAAGGGAGTGGCCACTTCCGGTTAGCCGATTTGGAGTAAAATTCACTGGGACCTCCCAATTTATCAAAAAAGCTTAAATCTAAAGTTTCAGTTCGATTTATTTAACCATCTGGGCTGTAGAGAGGACACAGACAGACTAACAGACTAACAGACTAACAGACTGACCGACTGACAGACAGACAGACAGACACCATTTCGAAACCCACTTTTTCGGACTCAGGGGACCTAAAAACAAACAAATTTCTAAAAATCACAAGGTTCAAAATTTTCATGATTACTATATTTTATTTTACTAGAGTAAAATAAAGTAAAAAACCCTAATCCATACGAATCGTTCGTTAGGTAAAAGTTCTGCAAAATTATTTTTGGAAATCGCACTCAACTCCCAAGGGCCAATATCGGCCATTGCCAACAATGATGACAAAGGTTTCGCTAGCACATGGAATAGGTACCTTAATTACCCAGTTAGAAAACCCTAATCCATACGGATCGTTCGTTTAGTAAAAGTTCTGCAAAATTATTTTTTGGAAATCGCACTCAAATCCCAAGGGCCAATATCTGCCATTGCCAACAATGATGACAAAGGTTTCGCTAGCACATAGAATAGGTCCCTCAAATACCTAGTTAGAAAACCCTAATCCATACGGATCGTTCGTTTAATAAAAGTTCTACGAAATTATTTTTTGGAAATCGCACTAAACAATGATGACAAAAGTTCCGCTAGCACATGGAACAGGTCCCTTAATTACCTAGTTAGAAAACCCTAATCCATACGGATCGTTCGTTTAGTAAAAGTTCTGCAAAATTATTTTTTGGAAATCGCACTCAACTCTAAAGGGCCAATATCGGCCATTGCCAACAATGATGACAAAGGTTTCGCTAGCACATGGAATAGATCCCTTAATTACCTAGTTAGAAAACCCTAATCCATACGAATCGTTCGTTTAGTAAAAGTTCTGCAAAATAATTTTTTGGAAATTGCACTCAACTCCCTAGGGCCAATATCGGCCATTGCCAACAATGATGACAAAGGTTTGGCTAGCACATGGAATAGGTCCCTTAATTACCTAGTTAGAAAACCCTAATCCATACGAATTATTTTTCGGCAAGACCCGACTGTATAAGTAATTACATAATCAAGAAACTACCATTTATTTTTGTCAAACACTTAACAGTGATAATTAAAAATTGTATGAATAATTCTTATTTTCCCCTAAATTGGAAAGAAGCGATCATTCTTTCTTTACCAAAGAAAACTAAAGCAGAGCTTCCAGTTGATTTTAGGCCGATCAATATAACGAACAATATGGGAAAAATACTGGAACAAGTTATATTGAATAACCTGAATGACCACATTTACGGGGCAAATCAGCATTTACCAGAAAATCAGTTTGGTTTCAGTCGACTGTGGATGCGTTAGTTTACTTTGGGGATAGGTTAGCTGATTCATTGAATAGGAGGAGGGTCGTGGTCGCTTGTTTATTGGATATAGAGAAAGCATTCGACTCGGTTTGGTGAAATAGCCTCATTTTTAAATTGCGGGAGATCAATTTGGTCCCTAATTTAATTAGCATAATCAATAGTTTCCTTAATGACAGAAAAGCTATTATTAAAATAAAGGATTCTTTTTCACCATCCGTTAGGATAAATAGGGGTATGCCACAGGGTACAAGATTAGGGCCACCATTATACAACATATTTATTAATGATCAACCAGTCTGTCAGGCGGCTGATACAGAAACATTGATGTATGCTGATGATACAATGATATTCAGTAGTTTCATGTGCCCGAAGCTAGCAGCTAAGAAGCTGGAAATCGAAATAGATAGGCTTACCAAATATCACGAGTAATGGGGTATTAAGGTTAATCAAGCTAAATCGAAAGTTATAGTGTTTAGACCCCCGTACGGCAAATGTTGTAAATCAGCCATACAAAAGAGCAGAAACCTTGAGTTATTAATTAACGAGCAAAGAATTAAAGTACGGACAAAGCAAAATACCTAGGAGTAGATATAACTTCTTGATTTGGGTTTAAACAGCACGTGAACAATGTAATTTCTAGGGCAAGAAAGGCTTTTGGAATGATCCGTCCAATAATGAAACAGCTTGGGATCAGGAATAGGGTAATGTACAAACAATTAATTCGGCCCATTATAGGCGACGGGATTTTTTTTCGAAAGTCGGTTTTAATAAAAATTTGTGATTGCTTTATTTTTTGATTTATGTATAAAAGAAGGAATTTTTGATATATTTTTCATTACCCTTTTGAAAATGAACTCGAATAGGGTTCGAAAGCTAAAGCTTTAATTAATTAAAAAAGAAATGAAAAGAGCCCTAAACCAAATAAAAGTTGTTTAATTTATTAAAAGATGATTCCGAGTTTTTTACAACTTACAAGTTTACAACTTCAGATAAATTCAAACATGACAGAGATTACCTGATTTTACCAAAATAATTTATCAGCTTTGACTAAATATTTAGATTCAGTACGTCCTGAATATAAAAATTACGCTGCAGGGCAAATTATGAGATGATTAAGCTTTGCCGTACAAAAACGATGTACCACTCTCTGGTATGTAGGACTGGATTTACAATACTCTCAAATCCTTCTTTAAGCACAGATCAGCATTTCTATATAAAAATAATACTGTAAGATAGTTTCTGCAGTCATTTAACCTTTCCAAACTGGAAAGTTGTATAGAAGTCTGGATTTATGCAGTATGATATGAGAAATTTCATTCGTCCAATACGCCTTAAATTTGAATAAAATCCAGACTCCCAGGCATGTTTCTTGTCTGGTAAGGGGTTGAATACTCTCATCATAAATTGTCTTTCAGTTTTATTTTGAGATTCTCCTTCTCGCCTAGATAGGATCTAGGTAGGAATAGTGGAACCAGATGTCTTGGTTTCTCTGGAGATGTCGTGGGTTTTCAAACTTCTGTGAGCATCAAGGTAAATATCTTACATTGTCCTGGTTTTTAGATAATATTCATTACCGCAATGTAGGCCGTATGTCGTAGTTGATATTGATCACTCATTAAGAAAGTTTCGGGAGCTGGAAAAAGTTACATCACCACACCCGTTAGCAAATTATACAAAGAAAGAGATAGCTTGCGAGGAACACTACACCAAACATACCACTCGTTCCAATAAAGGTCAGTTTATAGTTAAACTTACATTCAAATCTACTCGACCACAATTAAAAGCCACTCCCAACGGAGCATTCAGAAGATTACAAGCGATGGAAAGGAAATTTGACTGAGATCCTTCAAAACCGCATTCAAATCGTTTATGGAAGAATATTTGGCACTAAATCACATGGAAATCATACCACCTGCAGAAGTATATAGATCCAAAGGAGTGTATTATCTTCCACATCATGAGGTAATTCGAGAATCTAGTTCTACAACGAAATTGAGAGTAGTTTTCGACGCTTCATTTAAATCAAAAGACGGTGTTTCGCTAAATGAAATGCTAATGGTGGGACATACTATCTACGAACCACTTACCGCCATATTAATACGATTCCGCATGTACAAGTTTGTCTTCACAGCAGAAACAGAGAAAATGTTCCGGCAAATAATTCTTCATCCTAATGATCAAGAATACCACAGAATTATTTAGAGAACTGAACCAACAGAACAACCAACTCATTATCGAATGCGTACATCATCAGCGCCATATTTAGCAACGAAAGCGCTTCAAGTCATCGGTAATAGTGTTCTACAAAGAAATCCATTAATTGCGAACAAAATAATACACGATTTTTATGTGGACGATTTCATGTCGGGTTCATATACTTTAGAAGATGCTGATAATATTAGAAAGGATGTATCATTACTTTTAAAATCATACGGCTTTAGTCTTCGAAAGTGGGCAATTAATCATACAGATATATTGTCAGAAATCCCAGTTGAAAGCAAAGAGTAACTACCTCTTAATATAGAAAACGCAGATTCAAATTCTAGCCTCAAACTGCTTGGTATACTATGGAATCCCTTGACAGATTCCTTCCAGTTTAAAGTAACGTCGATTCAGCAGTCAAATGGATCAAAACGTGAAGTACTATCTCAATCCGCAAGAATTTTTGATCCGTTAGGCTGGTTGGCACCCGCCATAGTAACGATAAAAACATTGTTTCAGAGCTTATGGTTACTACATTTAGATGGGGATGACGAATTACCGCCAAAGGAAGCATGTATCTGGCGAACCATTAATGATGAGCTACCTGAATTAGAGAAAATTAGAATTCCGCGATGGCATAAGACAAAGAAAACCGAATTTGAGCTTCATGGATTTAGTGACGCCTCTGAAATAGCATATGCCGCTATAGTATATGGCAGGTGTATTGACGAAAACGGTGAGGTTAAAGTAAGTTTAGTAGCCTCTAAAACAAGTCGCTCCAATTAAGCATGTCTCAATCCCGAGACTAGAACTCTGCGCTGCCAATTTGCTAGCCCAATTGATTAGAATGCTCAATGAAGCAATAAAATTAACAGATACGAATATTACCATGTGGGCGGATACCAAAATAGTCTTGGGTTGGCTGTCATCTCCCTCAAGGAGATGGAGTACCTTCGTAACAAATTGCACAGCAGACATACTATCTTCATATTCTCGGCAATATTGGAGATATATGTTGATTCACCAACGAATCCAGCTGATTGCGCATCGCGAGGGATGTTACCTTCAAAACTAGTAAAATACGAATTATGGTGGAACGGACCTGTATGGTTAAGTCAGGATGCATCAGAATGGCCAGAGCAATCACACTTGAAATTTGACGAACTATTAGCGGAAGAGAAGAAACCCACAGTAACAGTGTTATCCGCAATTAAATCAAAAAACCCAAAATTTTGCATTTTAAACCAGCTGGTAACCAGAATTTCATCGTTCGAAAAAATTGTTACAGTTCTTGCATGGGTACAATTATATGTTAAAAGAAGCAAACAAGGAACCGCCAAGCAAAGCAGAAATAAATTACTTACCGTGGATGAAATATCCTTAAGCCGCCGTACTATTATCAAATGGATACAGAGTGACCAATTTTCAACCGAGATTTTCTCATTTAATGCAAATAAAGAAGTGCCAAAGAGCAGCAAAATTGGCAGTTTAGATCCATTTTTGGATGACTGTGGACTTTTACGAGTCGGCGGTCGGATAGAAAATTCGTTAGCAGTATACGAAACAAAACATCCACTAATTCTCCCTAAATGCGAGATAACTATATTGCTTGTATAAAATCTACATATCAAACACCATCATGCTGGCACCTCTCTATTAATGAGTATTCTTCGCCAAATATATTTCCTGATCTGACAAATTGACAGACACTTTACAGCGGCAAATGGGCAAATGTGTGGTTTGATTTAAAACTACTTTAGAAGATTTTTAATTTCTTTCTAATAAGTCAAACTCAATAGATATTCGCCGCAACCGATATAGTAACTATATTTTGGTACAGGAAAAATGTTAAAAAAAATATTCAAATAATAGTTATTGTAATTAATAAAAAGTTAAAAGTAGTAACCGAACTTAAATTAAAATAAGTTGCGAACTAAAAACATTGACAGTCGACACACAACTGACTAGTGATTGAGGTAAACATACTTCTAAAAATAGAAAATTCAAATTTGCCAAACAAAGACAACATCAATTGAAATGAAGATCACGGTAGTAAGTGCATTAATAATCACATAGTTAGTGTAGAACATTTAATTACGCTAGGAGAGTGATTTGAAATCTCTGGCAAGGAATGCTAAGGCTGATTTTTATCAGTTTCAGTTAAAATATCAATTGGTACCTAATGTTCTTCAATTAATCTGGATAGGAGGTGTTTTTGAGCTCAATGGATAGAGAAGTAAGTCAGCAACTACTTCTACTATTAGAACTTGAGTTCAAATCACTGACAAGGAGTGCTAAGATCGGTTTATTAGTTTCAGTCATAATCTCTATTGGTATATAGCTCGTGGGATGGAGGAGATGGTCAGCTACACCGTGTATTATCACAAACTAAGTCTAAATTGCTAGCAAGGGGTTTTTGGTGTACAATTTTAATCCGAATTATTAATCATAAATATAAATAACACCGACACAGCTCCATCATCCGTCAAAATTGCCCAAGATAATACTAAAGATAATTTTTGTACCGTTTACTCCAGATATATGGTTTTCGGTGTATTTTTACCCGCAAACAAGGATTCCGTAGTCCAAATTTACTTCTGACTCATCATTATCCCAAAAAAAAAACACGTGTCAACAGCAAATTAACGTGTCGCTGCACCTAGCGCACTTCCACGTGGTAACGGAGGGCAACGGAGTTGTCCCACTGTCTGGCTAAGTCGCTGGGTTACGCTGTCATGGTGGGAAACCAGGCCCGCTGGCGTCGTCATCATGCGACCGTAGCTCCTCAAGGGTAGGCAAGTTCGCCTTTGAAGAGTATACGGCTACAAGAAAACATCAGTATGATAGGGATCCGAATGTGTTTTGTTAGATTTGTCGTAAATTTGAAATTGCTAAATGTCGAAAGACTATATCTGACTCGACCAAAAATATATTCCACGAATGTTTTGGTCGAGAGATCCTTGAGGAAAATACGTCGACTCCAAATATTATATGGAATGCTTGTTCAACAATGCTTAAGCGGTGGAAGAATACTAAAAGTAACTAAGAGAAAAAACCGCTATCGAAAGAGGAATGTTACTTTTGTAATACCGAAGTGAAAGGTTTTAATTTAAAGAGTAAATCAAATATAAAGTACGCAGATGTAGAAGAACTGAAAAAAAAAATTTACCTTTCTATTTTGGTTACTAATGTGTTTTGACTAAACCATTGTCAGAAAGTCAGACAATAGAAAGACATAATAAAATAAGACAAATTCGCGGCTTGTGTGCCTGGAACAAAGTTACTGGCAATAGAAAAGTGAAACTTAACGAAGAAAGTTTAGCTGAAACGGGTTCCCTTGACCTTGCTACAGTTTGAGTTTCTCTACTTAAGATTGAGTTACAGTTTGTTGCTTTTCATAAACTTTTTGTTCGTTGACCTATCACGAGCATTCACGTAAAGTTTTATTGATGCCAATTCTTGCATTTACAATGTACTCTCTTGTCCTCAAATGACCTATAAACTGGTTTTCTACGTCTTTTTCTCAGATTTGTTTCTTTATCTCTCTTGAGCATCCAACTATAGTCCGCTAACATGTTATCATCCCACCTTCCCTGATATCTCCTTTACATTTTTCTTGCATCTTGGTGGAAGCGCTCTCTTTGCTCTTCACTATAGTCGCCTAAATTGTCAGGAAAGTAATTAAGATGGGAATCCAATAAATGGAGCTTCAAGTTCATAAGATGTAATTGCTGTAATTTCCTCAACTCAACTTTGTAACAATGTCTTTGTAATGCTCACTTCTGGTGTTTCGTAAGAAGTTTTCAGAAACTTCTCTAAAACTGAACCAGGCAGCTTTGTCATTTTTTTGCATGGTTTTAAGGAATTTTTGTCTGAAAATAGTTTTTGTGATTGAGGTTCATTAAAAATATCTTTTTTAATTTTAGCCTCTGCCAGTTTTGGAAATTGTTGTGCTATGTATTGGAAACATTGACATTTTTTATCTAATGACTTCACATATTGCTTCATCAGCTCAAGTTTTATGTGTAGTAGAGGTAGGAGAATTTTTGAGGGATCTAATAAAAGTTCTTCAATTACATTAGCTTTTCCTGGCTAAAGATAGTCTCTTAGCGGCCACTGTTTTTTAATGTAATGATTTTTTTGGTCTCTATGATTCAAGAGACATTTAAAACCAGGGTACTTGACAAAACCAGGCTGTTGCCCTAGCAGTTTTGTTATACTTGATTTTTTGCAAAATATCAGTGCAGTAGTACCACTTTTAGGCTGTGTTTTGAGAAATCAATGAATACCCTCCAATTGTTAGGTTTGTAAATATTAGGTTTTAAATCATACTTAAGTGCTGGTATATTTGTAAAATACGGGGACTACCAAGTTTCGACTTTTCAGTTCACTAACTAAGTCTTCAGATACATCTTTGGGTAATGTATATCTCCTAATCAAATTGTTGGGGTCATTTTGAGTGAATAGTATTAGAACACAACCTCACTCGCCTACGTTTCATTTTCACTACTGTAAAATTCTTCCCCGATGGACGCTTCACTCTCACCTATGGTTTCCTTTGAAACTTCCATTACACAATTGGACTTTACAAGTTTTGTCATTGTACATACATCTGCGTACTTTATATTTGATTTACTCTTTAAATTAAAACCTTTCACTTCGGTATTACAAAAGTAACATTCCTCTTTCGATAGTGGTTTTTTCTCTTAGTTACACTTAGTATTCTTCCACCGCTTTAGCATTGTTGAACAAGCATTCCATATAATATTTGGAGTCCACATATTTTCCTCAAGGATCTATTGACCAAAACATTAGGTATATATATTTTTGGTCGAGTCAGATATAGGATTCCGACATTTAGCAATTTCAAATTTACGACAAATCTAATAAAACACATTCGGGTCCATATCATACTGTGAACTACGGTCGCATAATGACGACGCCAGCGGGCCCGGTTTCCCACTATGACCAGCGTAACCCAGCGACTTAGCCGGATAGTGGGACAACTCCGTTGCCTACCGTTACCACGTGGAAATGCCCTGGGTGCAGCCACACGTTAATTTGCTGTTGATTCGTGTTTTTTTTTGGAATAACGATTAGTCAGAAGTAAATTTGAACTACGGAATCCTTGTTTGCGGATAAAAACGGCGGTTAAAAGTACTCTGGAAAATATATATCTGAAGTAAGCAACCTAAAATTTGGGTTTTGTGGAAAACTGGTGGGCGATGGAGCAAAACGGACATCGAATTCGTATTCAGAAATCGGGTTAGATTTTTTATTTTTTTTTTTTTTTTTTTTGTGTGTGTACCGGTTTAATCGGTTCAAATCAAATTTTGATGATACGATTAAATCTGCCGAAAAAAGCCATTATTTTCCAATTTTGTTTTGGTAATCTATGAATAGGCCATTTTTGTTTATATGTTTAATAATAAATATTTAATTTTTTTATTTGAATAAAATCGTAAGACACAAGCTGAGTAATGAACTTTAGTTTGAGAAAAACCGTATTAACTAGGGAAACAGCGCCATGTAATATTAATTAATAATATGTTGCTAAAAATTTTACATTTTAAAACTTAAAAAGATTATCCATTGAAATTTGCCGTATTTGTAAATAAAAACTAGATTATAATTCAAGAAATCAGTGTCCTTCATTTGCAATAGTTTTAATTTTACCTTTATAGAAATTTAGGGATGAAGTACATCTCTGCATCTTCTTCTTGCAAGAGCGAGTGCCTTCGTTCAAAGTACTTCTGTTTTAAAATCGAATTTGTCTGGCTTTCGTTTAGAAAATTCATTAAACAAAGCGGCAAAATTGAGTTTCATTTCTGCGCCCTGCAAAAATCAGTCCAGATGATAATTTTTTCTGATTGCGGAAAACAGCAGCCCAGAAACAGTGTCTGGTTCTAAATACTGCAGTTTCCGCCTATAGTAATAGCAGTTAACGGTAGCTTTTGGCAACGCAAATACATTTTGTAGATCTATCACCATAATTCGAGCATTTGCCTTACTATTGGCCTAATCTACATCTTTCTCTGCTTTCGCATGTATTTTATTTTGAAAATGAAGTAAACATTTATTTTTTCTTCTTGATTTACCATGACGTCGTTTTGCTCTTTCCTCTTATGCGCCTCATATTTATTACATAAACCTTTTTTTCGGAACCAAGAAAGCTACATTGAATTGTGTATAAAATTTATTGGTGATTTGGATGTTGTGGTATTTTTATCAATTATAGATGGTCAAAATAATAAATAATTCCGGTTTTGTTGATATCTAAAGTATTTGTGAAAAATACTTGACACGAAAATTTACCTTTAAATCTTGAATTTAAACTCTAAAATCTGTCAAATAAATTGTCCCTTCAACAACAATTTTTATCAAATCGCAATCGTCTTTTAATTGACGTTTCCTAAGTATTATGACAGAATTATTTGCAAACGCTTCTCCGTTTTGGCATATTACTTCATTTAATTTTCGTTTCCAATCTGCTGGATGTTTTAATCGTTTTCTAAATAACGTTTTGGAGCCACATGGAGAATCTTAAATTATTGTTGGTACGATTACTACATGTTGTGTTACGAGTATATTCGTATTTGTAGAATTAATTATATACATACATATTTTAAACACCCTTGTTCTTCTTTAAATTTATTGAGGTGGATTAAAATTTAAGGAATACCTATTTTGCTCCCTTTCAGCACCGACCTAAGACTTATTTTTTTTATAGATGCAAACCGATTGTAACAATTGTGTGGGTAAAAATAATTTTTCTTAAAAATCCACAAAAAAAAATTATTGTGTTCAGCAAGAACCAATTCACACAAGTCTGATAGAACCAATGAATTTTAAACTTAAATCGGCGTTAAAATCCACGTAGCACAATTGTGTAAGTAAAATACTAACCAAATGAAGTGTGATATTATTTGCATTTATAATTATGTCATCTTTCTTAATGATAATGTCATCTAAACTTGAACATTCAAACTAATTATTTCAAATGACTAATATAAAATAAAAATTAGCGGGAAAGTTATTGTTACGTCAAAAAGTGAACAATGTCATCGCAAGGCAATCGAGGAAAAAGTAAGTATTTATTTTTATTATCCCTAAATAAGTATTTTATAATAAGAAGCGACAATAGTGCTATTTAAATATTAAAATTTGAATTTTATAACTAAAAATCACCAATAAATATTTCGAAATAATATAAAAATTAAACAAAAAAGTGACTTACACAATTGTGTAAGTTGGTTTCATAGTTAGAAGAAAATTATTACGGTGAAAAATTAAGAACAAAATTCATATTGTAGCAATTATTATTTGATATACACAATTTTACTTTATTTTTACTATTAAATGTACTTATGTATATTATTTACTAATTATTCATGGTATATCAATTGTTTTAGTTGTGTTTTAAAACGGCCTATGACTTCTTGAAAATTCGGATGATTCTGAAGACGAAGATTATGAGCTACCAATGTACCGAAGTCATGAGCAACCCTCATCTGATTCTGACGAATGTGGTGACGCGGCGGGCACAACTGAAATTTTATTCAGTGATGCGATGGGATGCATTCCTTATTCTAGCATACATTTATTTTGGAGCCAAAATATCGAGTTTGCTACAATTTCTAACTGCATATGTCTGTAGACAAAGATTTCAGGCTCTACGGGCATCTATTCATTTTGTGGACACATTAAATATACCGGATACCGAAATAAATCTATTTTGGAAAGCACTAACGATAATTGACTCAGTCCGACAAAGATGTCATCAAATCGAACGTAAACTTGAACAACACTCCATTGACTAACAAATAATTCCATTCACTGGTCGCATGCTCGTTCGACAGATTGTTAAAGGAAAGCCTCGTCCAGTTGGCATCAACAATTTTGTAGTAACTACGTCATCGGGCTTAGTCATGGACTTCGAGCTCTACCAGGACGTAAAAACAAATTTAAAATTTCGGGAGCTCGGCTTAGGGCCAAACATTGTTCTTCGATTAACCGAAACATTGCCCGTTGGAAGTTTTCTTTATTTCGACAGATATTTTTCGACGGTTGGGTTATTTAAGCAGTTATAGAAAAATTGAACTTCCATGCTACAGCAACAAAATAATGTCAAATCGGCTTAAACAAGTAAATTTTAAAAACGATCGACAGTTGAAACAGGGCGAATCGCAAGAATTTGTGCTGACCGAGCAAGACTTAAACATATCGGCTGTCAAATGGAAGGATTCAAAGTGCGTAACAACAATTTCAACTATCAGTGGAACCAATCCTACTTGCTCTGTAGATATGTGGTGCAAACAGAGCAAAACGAATTTGAAAGCTGATTGTCTTAATGTAATTGATCTTACAATAGTCACATGGGTGGAGTCGATATTTGCGATCAGCAATTGGAGTACTACAGGACCTTTATTAAAACCAGGAAATGGCCCGTTAAAATCGCCCATCATTTTATTGGCCTGGCTGTTTTAATCGCGTGGATGGAGTACAAACGCGATAGTAAAGCCGTAGGTATACCAAACGCAAAAAGGCTTGATTTGGTGCGATTTAAAATGGATGTTGCAGATACTTTAATATGTGAGGATTCAATTCAAAGTGCAAGAACCGATTCTACCGATACGGATGAGGAACTTAATCGGTTAGGATCAATGCGGAAAAAAAATTAGAATGGAAGCTCTTCCATCTTTGGGGAGACTATACTCACCATCAGTTCATTGGCCATTGTATGGGATGACATACCGACAGCGAAGATATGTCGCCTTTAATCCTGCAAATGTCGTACTAGATGCAGGTGCGAGAAATACAACATTTACTTATGTTCATCAAAGACAAACAACTGTTTCAAAATATTTCATACAATGAAAGACTGAAGATCTTATGTAAATAGTTTTATTTAATTTTAAGTTAATAATTTTTTTTTCTCCAAATGTGAATTGTGGTATTAATAAAGTTTTATTTTTTTACAATTCTGTACTGTTTGATTAATTAAAAAAAGTGAATCCAATCCACACAATTGTGTTGGTGCTTTAACGGCCAAACCGGATGGATATGCTTTTGAAATCAAATTATGGACCATGAATTTCACGGCATATATCACCAGATAAGTCTTGGATATGGTAAGGAACCATGAATAGGCCATATCCATAGCATGTAGATAAGACATGTAGTTTTCAGTTCGTAGGTTTCACCTAAAACGCTTTTCGTACACTGCATCCAGTTGAAACTAAAATTCTCTGTGGCGATACTATAGAGATAAATACCACTACTATGATTTCAAGTTATCAAAATGTATCGAACCATTTCCAAAATCTCTTTGAATTTATTCGTTTTAATAAATTCAATTGATGATTTCAAGTTATTTTTAAAAATTGTGTGTCTTATCTGGAACAGAACATACATTAATATAGCTATAAAAATTTGTAGAATATGTTGAATGATTTTACTCTTTATTAGTTTTTCATTTGGAATAAACTTGTTTTGTTTTTCGTGTTAAATACATTTTAATTATAATATTTTTTTCGGGATGAGCCTACACTTTTTACAAAAATTTACACTTTTCCGGGATATCTACATTTTATCCGAGAAACGAACCAAAAATTCGGGCCAATATTTCATGCTAACTTCACCGACTTTTTAAATAGAGCTTGTGGGATACAAGAAGTACCACGTTATATTTTAAAAGGTGGAATTCGTGTATATACAATAGTTGGCAAACAAACTTGCGCACCTATTGAAAAACCACATAAATATTTTTTTTTTGAAAGTCGATTACAGTGTTTAAATTTAGAAAAAATATGCCCAATTTCTTGGCTATGGCGCTATAAGATTGTTGCCCAGTATTAATGGCAGCGGTTGCACTAGATTTGTCTTTAACGCTGATGTCCGTTCCACCCATTCATTTCGAAAACATAATTTGGATAATCTTACATAAAATTTCACGTTAACAACACTGTACGTGAGATACAAATTTTAAACATACCTCAAAATACGATGAAATATCACGGAAACAAAACACAAAAAAAAAAACGAATTTTTATTGTTGAATCTTAAACGGTTCACACCCACAGTCTAGAAATAAAATACACTTTTAAGCAGTTATGGTGGCACTATTCGCTGTAGAAAGTATTTATATCACAAATACAAAAAATATTTGAACATAATTTCCAGGACTCAGTACTAAAAATTATTACTAAAATCATACGAGATCCAAACCATCAGAATTAATCATAAAAGCTCATAACCTTAAACACAGGGACGTATCAGAAAACTGTGGAAAAATAATAAGATTACTTCCCTAATAAATTAAAGGCCTAATAATGAATTATGTGGAACAATGCGAAACGTCTCCAACACCGAAAGATTCCAAATATTTTCAGACTCCTACGTTTAGTCTAATATGGGCGAATAGCCATTTTCGCATCAAAAAAGTTTGTTTGAAAGTTCCATGATCTCGTCATCAGATCGTTACCAAAAATAAGAGGTGAACATGTATTCCAAAAATGATCAATTTCGAATGAACTATACAAATTAAAAAGCATCCTTAACATGGAGTTAAATACGAGACCTTCCTCTCCAAAATTCACTGCGAAGCCAGGAAAATGTATTAATTTTCAGATTCCTAATTTTGGTTTAATTAGGCACGTCGTAATTTTTACGTCACTTTTACAAATATTATTATGAGAGCCCCAAGAGAAACTTGTTGCAGGGTAACCAAAAATTTGAGATGCCGTCCTCACAGTTTATGAAATCTAAATGAACAATTTCAACGTTCTAGAAGTGTTGGTTTTTAGAACAAAGATAAATCCAAACACACATATGCGTATTTACCCTGTTAAAGTTAGCCGAAAGTTTCCAGCCGAAAGTGAAAAGTCGATAATGCAGATTATGTTATTGACATTCCAGCCGAAAATAAATCAGCCTCTAGAGTGTTATGTCTGGAGATGGATTGCATTGATGTGACTTGTCAATAGCTATAGCAGGAAAAAATTCAGTTCAAGTTTCCCGTGGAAAATCTCGGAAAATTAGATTTTCCAAAAATTATTAGAAAATTCGTATAAAATCAGCCTCTAGATTGTTATGTCTGGAGATGGATTGCATTGATGTGATTCATCAATAGCTATCGCAGGAAAAAAATTCAGTTCTAATTTCCCGTGGGAAATCTCGGAAATTTCAAAAAAGTTTCCAGCCGAAAGAAAGAAATAGATGATTAAAATCAGCCTCAAGAGTGTTATTTCTGGAGATAGATTGCATTGATGTGATTTGTCAATAGCTGTCGTAGGAAAAAAATTCAGTTCAAGTTTCCATTGGAAAATCTCGGAAAATTCGTTTTTCCAAAAATTATTTGAAAATTTGTATAAAATCAGCGTCTAGAGTGTTATGTCTGGAGATGGATTTCATTGATGTGACTTGTAAACAGTTATCGCTGGAAAAAAATTCAGTTCAAGTTTCCATTGGAAAATCTCGGAAAATTCGTTTTTCCAAAAATTATTTGAAAATTTGTATAAAATCAGCCTCTAGAGTGTTATGTCTGGAGATGGATTTCATTGATGTGACTTGTCAACAGTTATCGCAGGAAAAAACTTCAGTTCAAGTTTCCCGTGCGAAATCTCGGAAAATCAGCCTCTAGAGTGTTATATCTGGAGATGGATTGCACTAATGTGATTTATCAATAGCTATCGCAGGAAAAAAATTCAGTTCAAATTTCCCGTGGGAAATCTCGGAAAATTCTATTTTCCAAAAATTATTAGAAAATTCGTATAAAATCAGCCTCTTGAGTGTAATGTCTACAGATGGATTTCATTGATGTGACTTGTCAATAGCTATCGCAGGAAAAAATTCAGTTCCAGTTTCCCGTGGTAAATCTCCGAAATATCAAAGAAGTTTCCAGCCGAAAGTAAGAAACGGATAAATAAAATCAGCCTCTATAGTGTTATGTCTGGAGATGGTTTTCATTGATGTGCCTTGTCAATAGCTTCCGCAGGAAAAAATTCAGTTCAAGTTTTCCGTGAGAAATCTCGGAAATTTCAAAAAAGTTTGCAGCCGAAAGTTAGAAATGGATCAATAAAATCAGCCTCTAGAGTGTTATGTCTGTTTGGGATTGCATTAATGTGATTTGTCAATAGCTATCGTAGGAAAAAAATTCAGTTGAAGTTTCCCGTGGAAAATCTCGTTTTCCAAAAATTCATAGAAAATTTGTATAAAATCAGCCTCTAGAGTGTTATGTCTTGAGATGGATTGCATTGATGTGACTTGTCAATAGCTATCGCAGGAAAAACATTCAGTTCAAGGTTCCCGTGGGAAATCTCGGAAAATTCAATTTTCCAAAAATTATTAGAATATTTGTATAAAATCAGCCTCTAGAGTGTTATGTCTGCAGATGGATTGCATTGATGTGATTTGTCAATAGCTATCGCAGGAAAAAAATTCAGCTTAGGTTTCCCGTGGAAAATCTCGGAAAATTCGATTTTCGAAAAATTATTTGAAAATTTGTATAAAATCAGCCTCTAGAGTGTTTTGTGTGGATATGGATTTCATTGATGTGATTTGTCAATAGCTATCGCAGGAAAAAATTCAGTTCAAGCTTCCTGTGGCAAATCTCGGAAAATTCGATTATCCAAAAATTATTAGAAAATTTGTATTATATCAGCCTCTAGACGGGAAACTTGAACTGAATTTTTTTCCTGCGATAGCTTTAGACAAGTCACATCGATGCAATCCATCTCCAGACATAACACTCTCTAGAGACTGATTTAATACAAATTGTCTAATGTTTTTTGAAAAATCGAATTTTCCGAGATTTCCCACGCGAAACTTGAACAGAATTTTTTCATTCGATAGCTATTAACAAACCACATCAAAACCACATAATATTTTCAGCTGTAATGTTTGTATCATAATCTGCATTATCGACTTTCTACTTTCGGCTGGGATTAGGCAATCTGCATTACTATTTTTATAAGTTTCGACTTGACTAACACAATCTGCATTATCGACTTTACACTTTCGGCTGGCAACTTTTGGCTAACTTTAACAGTATTGTGTGATTTTCCATAGAAATGGATAACTAGGACATTAACTTACATTCAGATTAAAAAACATGAAGATTTTCAAACTATTGTGACAAATAATTTAACCTCATAATTTAATATAATTAGAATAATTCTGGCCATACTGGCTTTATTTATGTTGAATTGATCCGGTAATATTAAAACGTGAAATTTAATTTGATATGGCATCTTATATTTGGTTTCTTACAGCATTTATTAATTAGAGCAAATAATGGCAAGTTCTAAAGTATATGTAGGTTACGTCTAGTTACAATATTTACATATTTACTAACCCAATTATGAAAATGTTGAAGAATTGGCAAAGAAAATTTATATTATCCCTGCCAATATAACAACTTTTTCAAAATTAAAAGCTTAACCACTCAATGTTATTAAATTAAAACCAATATCGGAATAAAACCTATATCACAAAAAAAGGAAAATAATTGAATCATAATCCCATCTAAAAATTTGCTCATTTTAATAGACGCATGTATCATTATCATGTTCTCGCATATAGTAACACACAATATTGGAAAATCTACTTAAAACCAAAATTCAGAATACATACTCGTATACACGTGTGTGTCAATAATACGCTATACCTAAATCATAAACAAAACATTATTGAGATACAAAAAATCAACAATATATGTACATAGGTATATATTGGCAGCGGTGTTTATAAATTTTATTCGAAAATAACGTGACATATAAACATCGCAATCGCGCAAGCACACACAAAACGATATAAACCATTACAAGCTTTCAATATAGCCTCGTCGAATTTTTCAATTTTCCGCACAAAAAAAAAAAAAAATAAAATCAAAAACATCACAAAAAGGTATAAAAATACAAATTCAATATTTATGTAAAAGTAAAATGTACAGTGTGTGTGTGTGTGTGTGTGTGTGGCTGTATTGTATATAGCGCTTTATGTACTTTAGTACATATAAATTTAAACCGCATAATCCATTACAACACAAAACTGAGTATATACCGAGCTTTTGAAGTAAAATCCTTCTTTTTTTTTGTATTTTAATAAAAAATCAATTTTAAAATCAAATATAATTTTTAAGGATTTTTATTTCGGGTAAACACACACACACATACCCAAATACACGTACCCAGATCCTATAAATTTAACTGTGATTGAATATTAGAAAATATATTTTTGGTTGGAGATGATAAATATGTATTTTATACTGAAACGCAAATGAAGGGTTTGGAAAATAGATTTACAATTTTCAATTTTTCATATTCATATTCTTCCTACTATACAACAGTTTGTGGTGTTTTATTTATAGAGCTTTAGCTTTCGAATCCTCCGTGATATAAAATAAAATTGAAATTAATACAAATTGAAATTATAAATTTGTGCCTTATTTAAAATAAAATGCTTGGATTCATAAAAAACAACTGTGTTTTACACGAAACGGCATTATGGAATAATTTACAGAATTTTTAACACATTGGGCTATTTAGGAGAAAGGAAAATCTAGAAAATGAAATATTATTGGAATCGTGAATAAAGAGCAAACTCGAGCTTAACATTCTGTTTATCAGAGTGCGTGTAGTTATCCCAGGACTACATCCTAGGAAAAATAAAAATGTACATCAGACAATACTATTTCCATCCCATCGCAGCTTGTTTTAAATTACAACCATAACTAACCCCTGTTTTAAATTACTAGCCGTAAATTGAAGCCGCCTGTTGAGATTTGCCCTAAATAGTCCCATATGTATAAAGCTGAAAATTAATATTTATGGATTTGCTATTTTAATTAATGGCACTTAGTAACATTGAGGGCCTGTAAATGTTATAAAAAACATTTAGAGGCACTAATGTTCCTAAATGTCATTAGTTACAACATCCAATTCATAATTTCGTGTTTTGTCCATATATGTATATATGCCCATACAAAACTTTTAGAGGCACTCAATGTTCCTAAGCGTCTTTAATCACAAACCGCGCAAATTCCTTCCTCGCCTTTAGAGCAAATCTCAACATAAGGTCTCTATCTAATTCGAATTCCTTATCGTGTTATGATACTGACTTGAAAAAAGTGCTGTAAAGTGCTATAAAAAAGTAAAGCGACACCTGGACAATCCGCCTGGACAGGTATATTTGTAACTTCATATGTTTAAATGAAAGTAAAGCGTTTTCATTGCGTTATGGGTTATTTATTGTGACAAGCCAGGAATATTCATTTAAAATCGATACAGAATACTTGGTTATTTCTTAACCGATTCTGGTAAAATTCGAAGGAGCCCTGGAATAGGGCTTGTTAGGAAGGAACTCGGTTAGTTCTAAACCAATTATGGTGTAATTCAACATGTACGATAGAAATGGAATTTTGAAATAATACTTATTTAGAAGAAACTCTGAATATTGCTAATTGCTAGGAAGGAACTCAATTTGTTCTACACCAACTTTATTGAAATTCGACATGCACGACGGGAATGGGATTCTAAAATGATAGCTAGTAGATGATGTTCTGGAATATGGCCAACTAGGAACGAACTCGGTTATTCTTCACTCGGTAAGTGAAATTTGACATTTAATATAAAAATGGTATCATTAATTAATTTTTAGGTGTAGTTCTGGAATATGGCCAAGTAGGATGGAACTTGCCTGTTTCTTAACCGATTTTGTTGAAAATCAAGATGTGCGATAAAAATGGGATTCTAAAATAAAATTTAGGAGAAGTTTTAGAATATTACCAATTAGGAGGGAAATCGGTTCGTTCTTGACCAATTTGGGACATGTCCACCTGTACGATGGAAGTGGAATTGTAAAATGATTGTTTCATGATGTTCTGGAATTATGCAAATTAGAAAGGTACTCGGTTATTTCTTGTTCAATTATGATGAAATTTGATACGTGCTGTAGAAACAGAATCCTAAAATATTTTGTTTGGTGAAGTTCGGCCATATGGCCAAATAGAATGTAACTTGGCTTTTTCTTAAACAATTTTGATAAAATTCGACATGTTCGCATCCTAAAATGATTTTTATATGAAGTTCTGGAATATGATCAATTAGGATGAAACAATCGAGATGATCTACAGGATGAAGTTCAATTAGCAAATTGCCTCGCTAAACCCTAACTTTACTCTTTTGGTTTTGTTTTTCGAGTATGATTGCTGTCAGACCGGCAAGATCGATTGTGTTTAAGTTGTTTCCGGCTGGGCAGGTAGTTTATACGCCGCGAGAATTATTTTTGGTTGATTTTCAAGTACCTGTCGCACATTTTTCGGTGAAAAGTATACTTTTTGCCCGTTTTCTAAGCGTGGGGATAAATGTACAACGGTAGGTTATCTATCGTGAATGAGTATTCTAACAATTTCTATATAGCTTACTAAAACTTCCGTGATCCGATCCTTTATTTATATATTTAGTTATTTACATACTTTACGACTTGCATGGAATGACAGAATTCCTCGTTAATATGGTAGGTTAAAGAACGAAACAATATTGGGGAGTTCGAAAAGACCGATCTATCGTCTATGGTCTTTATTAACATCTCGGCAACGATAAACAAGACAACAGTCCTCACCGGTCTGGGTCTCACTTACAAAACGTCATATGCCGTTTTTCATACATTATAGTCCTAGTTTGATTTCTGCCGACTTAGGGTTGCATATAAATGTAACATGTTGTCCACATCTGTTTTTCCATAATTGCGAACGTAATTCATAACATCTTACATTTTTTCAGGCATATATCTCTACTAGTGCAAGATAAAGACAAGATATCAAGTCGTCCAATGTTTACAGCATTTATATTAGCACCTTGATTCAAGGCATCTCTTAAATGAATTAAATCGTCAGCTATGAATTTTTGTTGGTTTTGACATGTATATGTAATTTAACCTTTCCGATATCATTTTAACCATCATGTCGACACAATACTGAGTAAACAAATCTTTGTAATAATGTAAAGCATTAAAACCGTTAGATCTGATCATCAATCTATATGTATAAAACTGCATACATGAAACCGTTTTAATTTTTTAGAATCGTGCTGAGGAATAGTCAGATAATAACCATCTTCTCTCGTTACAAACATTGTAATGGGTCGATGCAATTCAGAAAATGTTTTTAGCCGGACATCTTTATTATGCAGTACTATATCTCTAGATCCTTTATCTTCATCGACTAACAGGACGGTAACCTCGTTAACTGTCTGTGCATTGTTCTAAATTGTATCTGAAACTGCGAATGTAAAGATTATAACTGTTTAATGCGGTCTGTAACTGATTTAGCAAATCTATTTTTAAGGTAGGAGCAATGTTTTATTTCAATGTTCAAAGTTGGTTGCGTTTCCGAATTTGTTTGGCACCGAACGAAGTCATCTGGAAAAGGCAATATCAGTAATATATATTGTTTAATACCTACAAAATTAGACGCTACTGATTGTGATTAGTTGGCGCAAACAAATTGTACAGTATATGTAGTTTGGTTTCATATTGGAAGAATGTCAATAACCTTAATAGGAATGTTGGTGCTGCATTTTTAATGATTTATTGTTATAGTGAAGAAAATAAAACGAAGCAAAATCGGACTAGAGGATGGCTGTTAAATCGAAAAAAGTTTACTCACTTAAATTTATTAGATGCACTAAGTATCATCTACATCAGATAGACTTAAGAAACTTTATTCGTATAGACTATACACAATTTACGGTTTTATTGGATATAATAAAACCATTGATCACCAAACAAAACACTATAATGCGTGAAGCCATTAGTCTGTAAAAGAGGCTGTCGATAGCTTTGCGATTTCTGGCCACAGGACAGTAGTTTGAAGATTTAAAATTCAGCTGCGCTATATCACCGCAATCTTTACGCATTATAATTCCTGAAACGTGCATCAAAATTTATGAAAACCTTAAAACTGAATATATTCAAAAAAACATATGAATTTTAACTATCTTGGCACTTCAGAGCTTGCCAATTTATAGTGTTCCCAACTAACCAATAATTTGACATTATCATATCGATAGCTTTGTGATATGTCGGAAAACTCTAGGATCGCCCTGACAAAATTAATTGAACAACATTTACAACAAAACACGTGTGAATTTTGACTATCTTGGCATTTCAGAGCTGGCCAATTGTTAATGTTCCCCACTAGCCATTAATTTGACATAATTATATCGATAGCTTATAATATGAGCTATTTAACAGGTTCCCTGCCACGATGGAAAACACTCCCAGTTACCTGTGCACCACCGGTATACCATACTAAATAATACAACAAGCGGCCGGTGACCACCGGTATTCCACTCCTTATAAAACTACTAACGGCCAGTGACCACGGGTGTACCACGCAAAATTATTTGAATTGTGGCCAGTGGACCACCGGTTGCCATTTTCTAGTATCACTTTACTTCCGATATTCCAAAATATGTTTTACGTACAAAAAGTTTGGAGTGTGAATTGCTCAAATACATTTTGAGTGTGGTATATCGATGGTACAATGGCCTCTGAATAGAATCAAAAAAGAAAATGTGTTTGTCTATTTGTAAGGATTGCCGGTTGGGTTTTTTACAAAATTTTATTTTGTTTTGAGTTTTATTATTACCTATATAATACGAGTGAATATACTCGTATAAAGGGAATTCCCCGAATAATAAACGAGCAGCTGCGTTACAATACAACGATATTGTGCATCAGTATTAATTCTATTTTAACTCGAAACACAAGTGAATTTGTAACACTGGTGAAAGTGAAAACGTTATAATTTGACATAAAGGGGAAAATGAACACAATATTTTGGTACATCCGATATATTAGAATGGTGTCTTCAGATTTATTAAGTTATGATGATGAAGATAATGAAGATAAAATGGCTCAGAGACATAGGTGGGTACAATATTTTATATGATGATTGATTGATTTGTTTTATAATGACGGAAGTGAATCAGATTATGACTGTGGTAATATAACGGATTCTGACGAATATATTCCGGGAAATTACACAAAGTCTTAAACATCTGATTCCGAAAACATAACTGATATTTCTGAAGATGAGATGGAAATTGAAGAAGCGGAAAATAATCAAAGCACTTCAAAAGCCACATTTTGGAAAAATGCTGATGTTAGCACTCAAATTCATGATACCTCCACAATCAACTTTAAAAATTCCAGCTCAAAATTCACCTATAGATCCTTATTTGCTTTTCTTGACCAATGACATCATAGACATGATTATAAAAGAGACAAATTTAAATGCACAATCTTACATAGCAAATCACCAAAGTGTCAGATTAAGTCAATGGTTGGGGCTAAATCTATTTATGGGTGTAGTACCATTACCAGAACTAAGTGACTACTGGAGTAAGTTCTACGACAGCCATTTGCAACCAAAATTATGAGCCGCAACAGATTGCAAGTTTTAATCAGACCTATACATTTTGCGGATAACAACGATGATGCCGCCAAGTTATCAAAAACACATCAAATGGACAAATTAAGAGATATTTGTATATTTCTATATAAGAAGCATTTAAGTGCAGACAGCCTGGTAATAGATGAATCAATCATTGGCTTCCAAGGCTGATTAAGCTTTAAACAGTCTATTTCGGGCAAAGCCAGTAAATTTGGAATAAAACTGTTCAAAATTACTAATACGAATGGGTACACGTTCGATTTGAAAATTTACGCTGGGAAAGAAAATAAAACGCGAGATTAGGAACATTATATGTCAACGCAAATATGCATAGACTTAATGGGGGAATATTTCCACACAGGTAGAACTTTGACCGTGGATAATTTCTACACTTCCTTGGAGCTGGCAACTTTTTGTCTGGAAAGAGAGATTCGTGTTCAAAGAACTCCTCGAAAAAATTGAAAAGGAATACCACAATTTCCTAAATCGAAAATAGGTAGCACAATTTTGTAAATATATTTAAATAAAATCATAAAATCACTGTAATGTTATAGGTGAAACTATTCACAAAGAACGTGATGGAATTGTTGTAGGGAAATGGAGAGATTAGAGTTCATTTTCTCTCAACAAAACACGATGGCACACTAGTTGATAATATTTCGGAAAAGAGAAAAGCTACAACAATAGCAAACAAGAAGAAAAACGCCGATATCATAAATTAGCCCTAGAGCTATCAGTGTGGTAAACTCAATTATTTTAATAAAAATACAAAACCCATTACGAAAACGGTTAACAATGGCTAAACATCGAGTTGAGCTTATAAAAACCTTAACTCAATCTTCACCAATTTTCAATGAAGAATTCAATGATGAACTGAATAAAGAACTTGTGGGCTCTACAAATTGTCTTGTGGAAATAGACCAGAAATCTAAGGACGGGAGATTAAACAGAAAGCTGCATGCCAAGAAAACTAATTTCGCATTTAAGGACGTTGAAGATTCGGTATCAAAATTTAGCGTCGCTGACAACTATCCGATTAAAAAGTGGTTGATAGAGTTTTGTGAAACATCAGAACTATTAGGTTGGAGTAATTTATAGCGATTTGTATATGTAAAGCGACTTGTGACGGGCACATCCAAGATTCTATTACGTTCTACGAGCGCAAAGGTTTGGAAATCATTGCAACAAGTGTTACTCGACGAATTGCGTGTGAATGTTAGAAGCGCTACTGTTAACCAGACGCTAATAAAGGCTAAAAAGAAAAAAGATGAAACTATACAACAGTACATTTTACGTATGCGCGAAATGCGGTGTATTAGCTGACATCGAGAACGAAGTAGTTTTTGGAATACATTATTGATGGTGTTTGTATTGAGGATTCAAATTAGATATGGTTATTTGATGCCAAAGATTTTAAAGATCTTTAACTGAAGTATGAAGCATTTAAAAAGTTAAAAATTAAATCGATGAACAAGGCTACCTCAAATAATGTTAAATCTAATCAACAACATCAGCAATCAGTGCCGAGTGGTAATAAATCAATAAATCCCCGACGTAATAAGATTAAGTGTTCCAACTGTAATGAATACGGTGTCATCTGTCGAAAGATTGTCAAATGAAATCCGATGGCGTAAGGTGCTTTAAGTGTAATACGTTCGGACACAAAAGTTTCGAGTGTCCTACTTCGAACATCGAATGAAAATTGACATATTAATGATGAAAGTGTGTGCTCTGATAGATACGGGAAGTTCCGTAAATTTGACCAGATCTGACGTATATTTGAATTTGAATACTATATGAAACCTCTGAAATCCAGATCAACGTTGACGGGACTTTCTGGTAAGAAGATTGAGACATTTGAAAAATTTGAAGCGAAAATCGTTATTAACGGTAACAATTTCCATGTGCCGGTATGTAGTGCCTAACGATATTATCCCCGTAAATCTTTTGATTGGCTGTGATTTGTTTTGTGAAGCAAAAGTGATTATCGATTAGAACGATGTGGATATCCATAAAAACGACAAATTTTGTGCGATACTATCAGAAGTTAAAGATGAAATTATTGATGTCATGCATATTATCGACCGAAGTAATGCTCAGGTCGTTAAGAAATTATATCAGCAGTATTAACTGACAATTTTGAAGGATAAACGCCAATTAGTTAGAATCCAAGACGATTGTCGTTTTACGAGATGGAGCTGGTTAATAAAATTGTGGAAGATTAGCTGAAACGCGGAATAATTCAACCTACTTCATCGGAGTTCTCTAGTCCAATTGTTTTGGTTTCAATTAATGACGGCTCAAAACGTTTGTGCGTGGATTCCCGGAAGATTAACCGCCAAATTGTTATAGATCGTTTCCCTCTTCCGCTAATAGAGGATCAATTGGATCGGCAACAAGATGCTCGGGTATTTAGCTTGCTCGATTTAAGAAACGGATTTTTCCATGTTTGTACAAGACAGTACCACTTGGTGAGCAATAAACTCGCAGGAAATTTTAATGTAATATATGCTCCTCGTTCCTGATGTGGCTGCTCACAATATTTTCTTTTCTCGGGTGAGTTCTCCAGTTTCAAATACAAATTTAATTTATTTAATTTACGATTTTATTTGGTTATGTTATTTCACAAAGGTCAAGAACGTACTACTTGCTTCCAGAAAAATAATTTATACAAAACAATTATTTATGGAAAATTCCTAATTATATAAAGAGTCATCTGTTAATAGATATTATAAACTTAATTGAGCAACATACAATTTTAGTACAAATTTTCTTGGAAATGTAACATCATACCTAATATAATATTTTACGGCTTGTATTAAAATTATAAATGTCAAAACAAAGTAAACAAATTAATTTGCAATTTGGTGGTGGTAAGTTTAAACGACTAGATACAATACAAATTTAAACTAAATACAATTTTTCATTTCCAGCTAACAAATGATAAGAAAAAACAAAGGAGCATCTGATGGACAAATTATTTCAGATAAGTATAAATAATAATTAAATTGTGATCAAACGATTCTTTGTGTTCTCTTCTCTTTTTAAGGTTATGATCCTGGATGTCAAAGTTACATTGAAAAAATATAATTACAGTGAACAACTTATATGGAAAAAACTTATGGAATACAATATGAGTAGTAATATTAGTTAGTATAAATGATTTTAACTATTTCCTATAAGTTAATAATTAGAATACTAAATTATGTTTCAGCGGCTGTTACTGGATGAGGCGTTGATCAAATCCGCTGAGAAAACTATATGTATGCATGTTATTTATTTCCAGGTTTGCTTATTTTTCAGGTTGGATTGAACAATGTGAATTAATTGTTGGTGTTTGCTGCTTGCCCAATTTTGGGTTCAAGGTATGTAGAGCCCAAACAATGTTGCTGTTTGTTGTTGATCACCCGTCGATATCCAATAAATCACCAGCCTACTAGAATTTATTTTGACAATCAAAAACATCACAAATGTTAAAAATCAATACATTTATAGCATAATTATACCATTGGTCATCTACCGTAAAATATTGTAATGTAATTTTAGAATATGTTCAATACTTTATAGCACTTTATAGATAATCACATCACATAGGACATCTATCATAAAATAGGCCAACAATTATATTGAAAAGTTTATAAAATCTAGTGCAAATTTGTAATCAGTCTTTTTTAAAAAACAACCACCAAGGCGAATACCAAAATATATATTGCGATAAATAAATTTATTTTGTACATAATTGAAGATAGGGTGTTTCATTTTTTTATTTAAAAATCAGCGACAACGAAGAAGCCCTCTTCACAAAACTTTTCATGGTCCTTCGAGCCGGTTATCCAACAATATTTTGCGGAGAATTTTGGATTTCCAGCAATTATTTTGCACACAATTACTTGAGTGGCGATATTGAGCTTTGAGATTTGGTACCAACCGGGAGTGATTCATCACTTTATAATTGTAGGTAATTGCGATTTTTTTTATTTTTTATTTTATTTTTATAAAGTGATTATTGTGTGCAAAGACTTAATTTAAGTGCGAGACTATACGTAAAACTATATAAGCTGCATTATAGTTCAGCTTCTTAATTAAATTAAAATTGTGGTTGACGTAGGTGGCAGTGACTATATACGCGGTGTGGTTAATGGAATAGCGAATTATTCCATACTCATTTTGTGCTCATTATCGGCATATTAAAATAAATTCCTTAAATTATTTCGTTTAAAAATCAATTTTTCTAGTTTTGTGGTCTGCTATAAGTTTATTTGTGTTTTGTGATTCAATTTTGAGCGAAAATTCAAAATGTCTACTGCAAAGCAGCTATCACGAAATTTGATGTAAACACGTGTTTGGAAGAAATTGAGACCAATATTCAATTACTCGACGAAGAATGGAAGGAGTATCGCGAACTGGAGAAAATAATTTGCGAGGAGACTAAATTCCAGGATTCACAGAACTCATTGAAAGAGACCTTTTATAAAATTAAAATGTGCTACTACGCGCAAAACGATATCGGGAATCTGAAGCATCTAAGCATTCGCAAGATTCTTTAATTAATGAGTTAATGGCGAATCAACAATCGTTTTTGCAAGAAGTTTCCATTTTGAATAAAAGAGAAAGTGAAGTGAGACTTCCCAGGATCAACATTTCTACGTTTTCTGGGAAATATTCCGAGTTCCCATCTTTCAAAGATTTGTTTGAAGCATCGATGGACAACATTGCGAAAATTTCAAATGTGCACAAGTTTCAATACCTAAAAGGCCTGTTGATTGGTGAAGCTGCCGCATTGGTTCGTCACATTTCCATAAGGGAAGCAAATTACGTGGAAGCATGGGAGAAAATTAAAGAGAGGTACGACAAGAAGAAATTGGTGATTTCTACCCTCATTAATCAGTTCGTGGATCAGCCAACAATCACAAAGCTCTCGGCGAAAGCTCTGTATCAGATGTGTGATATATCCGACGAAGTGCTCAGGGGATTAAAGGTGTTGGGCGCAGAAGCAGAGAAAAGGGATCCGTGGTTAATTTATATTTTGGTGAACAAAATGGACGCTGTTACCAAACAAGCATGGGCAACAGAAACAGCGGAAGAGGACTTTCCCTCCATGGAAAGACTTTTTAAATTTTTGAACAAAAGGAGTGATTCGTTAGACACCATCGATTCAAAGAAATTATCAGTAACAGTGCCAGTGACCAATAACCGTGTGAAAAACTTTCATTCCGTGTATGCTAATCCTGTGTGTGTTAAATGTTCAAAAGACTATTATATAAGCAAATGTGAACAATTTCTGGCTTTGAGTGTATTCGAAAGGCGCGGGTTTGTGTCCGAAAAGAAACTGTGTTTTAATTGTTTATCTCCAACCCATCAAGCAGGTATTTGCAGGTCAAAATACAGACGCGGCAAATGTCACAGAAAGCATCATTTGACAATGCATCCCGAAGACGTGCAACCGACAGAAGAGGACAAAATTTTAAGCGGCCATACAGTAAGCAATACAAATGTGAGTACGGGTTCAAATAAGGAAGTGTTGTCGAGTTTCCAATCACTACTTCCCACTGCGATGGTCAAGGTTACTAACCGATTTGGAAACGCGCTAAAGTGCAGAGTGCTATTAGACTAGGGGTCTCAAACGTCCTTTATCACAGAGGCATGTATGCAACGATAAAGACTGCCGAGAAGAAAAGCAAACATTTCAGTAACTGGATTGACTGCGGGAAAAGCATCCACCAGAGGAGCAGCTTGTATCAACGTGAAATCGCTGTATTATCCAGAGAATGAAATCCAGGTAGAAGCCCTGATAATAGCTCAACTACCAACAAGACTTCCGAGCGTTGGATTTAATTTGCGAGACTGCGGCTTTTTGGGCTGTTTGGAGCTAGCCGATCCACAGTACAATAGAGTTGGTCCGGTTGATATCCTAATAGGGGCTGACAGATTTTTCCATGTAATCAGAGATGGGCGAGTCGGTAACAATTCAATATTTGCACAAAATACGATATTTGGTTGGATTGTCTCTGGAATTACCGACAACAATAGCATCGAGAGTGATGAGGCAGTCCAGGTAAATATGTCTATATTAAATTTACATTTGGATGTCAATTTAGATGAAATATTAAAGCGATTCTTTGAGCAAGAAGAACTCCCAAGTACAAGTTTGGTGTCTCCAGTAGATGTCGAGTGCGAAGAACATTATAAATTAACACACAAACGGAATGATGGAGGCAAATATATCGTGGAGATTCCCTTTAAAGAAACAGCAGAACGGCTCTGCAATTCAATGCATGTGGCGAAACGGAGATTTCTTTCAGTGGAACGTGAGCTACAATCTAATCCATCGATTAACGAGCAATATACAAAAGTAATAGACGAATACATGAAGTTGGGTTATATGGAACTTGCTAATAAAAATGATTTATCTATTGAGGAATCAAAATGTTTTTATTTTCGTCATGTGTTTCACTAAACCAAACAATGCTAATTGGTCCAACAATTCGGCCCACCTTATGGTCTATATTAATGAAGTTCCGAGATTACAAGGTAGCATTAACAGGCGACATCGAGAAATTGTATAACCACACTCAAAAAAATATTGAATAACCTAAGCTTGTTTAATTCGGCTTGGTTATCACAATAGTGGTTTTAGTTGTCATAATACTGGTTTTGGTTAATTTGGTTATAAATTGCGATGGTTAATTTTAATTTTGCATGTTTCATATTACTAAATTAGCTTAGTTGTTTTTTTTAAATAGTAAAATAACCACGCATAGTTCAATTTAACCTATTGATACTAGTCAATTGAACTACATACTTTGTTATCGATGAAAATTTGTAAATGTGCCGTATTGCTGGCTATACATGCATAGATTAAATTTACTTATGAGTAAGTCTAATATTAATAGAATAACATTGCACTGATTAGAGTAAAATATGCTAAAGTAAATTCAACTGAAGATTTTGTTATCCCATCCCATATATACAAATCAGAATAATTCGAAATTTTTTTTCAACCATTTTTTATATGAAACATATTTTGTAACATCGAAAGTAGAGTGGTACAAGAAATGGCGAGTAGTACATACATTTCCAGCGTATTACATTAATTTTTATACAAAATCAATTTTCTTCTTAATTGTTAAGAAATTTAAACAAACAATCGACCGTCTTAAATAAAAAATATGAAATAAATCGCCCTTAGCGGCCGCCAGTGGTATGTGCTATTTCCCGCAGACAACCGAGGATGTAGTGGCAACCGCAATACCAAAATGAAAATGAATCTCAGTAGCCATCCTTATGGTATACTATATATCTATCATATAAATCAATTTATTGAATATGATATATTTTGTGAGATCTTACAAGATCTATATAATAACAGAGTCAATCTATACTCCGTAGTCAATTCGACTTATAGACCATAGCTTTAGAGTGATCACAAATATAATAAAAAAGTTACAATGTTACCTCACTTGGAGCGCCAAATTCTACTCGCAGTAAAAATACAAAATTTGTGGTTTTAGTAACCTTGAAAGATTATAAAAATGTTTGATTTATTGTTTTCTAGTTGTTTTCGTTTTGTTTCTATTGCGATAGTAAAAACAAAAAAAAAATTAAAGAGATACAAAAACTTTGTTTCCTTAGAATATCAAAAAATCTTTCACAGATCCGATGCTATCCAAACCTATTTTATTTTTTGGTAACAAGGCAACTCAAAAGTGTATTGTATATTCTTAATGATCAATAAAGGGTGAAGATTATTGGAAGTATTATTGCATCAAAAACTTTGAAATGTCCTGGATTTATTTTAATGAGTAGATTTCGAATTTCTCTCTCTCGGTGTAAATGGTTTTCAAACAGATACCTGAAGGTTTCACGAGACGACTTACTTACACTTGCAAAGTTAAGTGTTCACCCAATAGATTAATACATCATAAAAAGAATAATAAATTATTTATTAATTGTTTTCAACATATACCTAAATGGACATAATTCATGTTTTTAAAGAACATAACTTAATTCGTTATATAAATGATTACCGTACGGGCCAATATACCACCGAAATTTAATATATTTAGCCTGTGATACATATTTTAGCGTATCTACATAAATGCATTTGTGCACGTAGAGTCAGTCACCAAGGGCAACGCCATCGGTATATAGAACATATAATTATGTTGTGATTTTAGAACAATCGATTATGAAAGTTCTATAGAATAAAATAGTTAAACTACGCTCCATAGTCAATTTAACTTATGCATCTTACTTAATTCAACTAGGCACGTAGTTAAATTCAAACGTGCCTTTTTGTCAACTCAACTACGAATGAGTTTAATATTACGATGGAATAAAATTGTAGTGGTTAAAGTAAAATATGCCAAAGTAAATTTAATACATGTTTTGTTCGGGTTGTAAATTTAAAAATGTATTGTTTTCATACTAGAATAATATATATAGTCAAACTACGCTTCGTGTATAATTCAACTTATTCATATAAGTCAACTCAACTAGGCTTATGTTAATTCTACTAATTTGTTAGTTCAATTCTGACTTAATAGAAAGAGACGAAGTTATATTTTAAATTTTGATTTTTCGAAACGATACGAAAACCTATTGAAATTACATCATTCGTCTTTGAATTGTGCGTGGTGTAGTTACGTGAAAATAAATTCAATAATTTAATAAGTGGCCATTTAAAATAATTTTTGAAAGAGTGAATTGATTTGTGAATCGTGAATTTATAAATTATGAGAATAATAATAAATATTATTAAAGTTCTATTTTACAACATTTTTAGCGGTAAGCGTTTTGCGATTTCAATTTTTGTTGTAGATTTATTTTTAACTAGAACAATTTTAAATTTACACGTGGTTGTAAATCTAACCTCTAATTTCTTGTAATTTAATTGTGATGCAATATAATGTATATTTATAAAAATTAAATCGCAAACCCGCATGCATGTGTTTAAATATTTTAATGTAGGCAAACAAATAAATACAGTTGCTCATCTCAAATGTATAAGACATCACACCACTTACCCGAAATATTTTCGGAAAATGTATTAGGTGACAAAATGGAAAACGAGCCCCATTTAATTACTTGGCTAAGACAACAGAATTGTTTTTTGGAGCCCGTTGATACCTGTAGTCTGCATCATGATGTAACACAACAAGCAGCCCAATTATCAAAGAATGTAGCAGACCAATCTAACTTAACGGTAAATAACAATAAGACTAAATTAAATAAGATTAAATTAAATTTTGATTAATTTTTAATTATTAAAATAGTAAGTTGATTTACTTATACATATATATATATATATATATATATATATATATATATATATATATATATATATACTATATATATATATATATATATATATATATATACTATATATTTATATATATATATATATTATATATATATAATATATATATATATATATATATATATATATATATATATATATATATATATATATATATAATATATATTTAAAGTACAATTACATTTCCATATATTTTCATTTATTGCATTCAGTACAAGAGATTTTGAATAGAAACGAGGCAGGTAAATCTATTTTAAATAATTATAAAAAAAAATAATAGACTGAACGATGATGAGGGTACCGAAACACAAAATAGTTGATTACTATTTGAATCAAGCAAATGTCATCATTGGGGTGGACCGGTGCAGAAAAATTACAAACGACGGAGTTACATGTATTTATAATTCACTCTATGAGTGACACAATTTATTTTGATTTTTTATTACAGACTACATACTTCCTTCCCAGAGGACATATAACCCCAAAAAGTAATTTATTCGATCGGTTCCAGAATCAGAAGAAGAAAGCAGCCAGATTAATAAAAAAATCATCATTATTGGAAAAAAGTAAGGAATAAATTTGTTTTTATTTAATTACATATAATCAAAGTAAATTAACTTACTAAATTTTTATATATATTTCTTACACTAATTACGCTAGATCTTAATCAAAGCTCAACATATGTCAAACTTATCACTAAATAATATAGATATAGATACCTACAACAGCTCGTAGAGTAAATTGAAACATATGCGGACACCGTGGGAAGCAGTACTAGCATTGTGGAAACAAACAGCAGAACAAAGGATTCTTGAAAACATTAGTACCTCTGAAGCAAAAAAGACTACGATATTCGAACAATGGCCCTTGTTTAAACATTGTCAAGCTCCGGAATTGGTAAGTTACAGTAGTAAATAGAATTATGTTTTTTTGAAATAATATTCTTCTTAAGATCTCATATGATTTTTCAGATTAGATATCCCGAACACAACACAATACATGAAAAACTGGGACAAAAGGTAACAATTACACCGAATTTTTTTTGTAATTCTCGACGACACAAAATTTAAATTTAGCAGTTTTTTGGAAGGGAAAATTTTTAATATATTCGAACTTGAATATCCGAGTGGAGCGAATAATCCGTGGATGTTTATCCAAATGTCTTTTTTATGAAATTAAAACCAAGTATGAAGAACCGATTCCTGCTGTAATCACACTATGCAACGATTTAGAAATAATAACAACGATATAAAGACTACAAATTAGAAGCTCATCTGCATAGCTACACTATTTTGCAATGCTAAGCCAATAGCTATGATTTAAATGCAACCAAAGACATCTTTCCGTGTTAGTAATTTAAATAAAAGATTCGATTGGTTATATAATTATATATTTTTATACTAATATTTAAGGTAATATTTTTTGTTATAATTTTGTGATTCAGCCTATCAATTACAATTTTTGTTCTAAGTATTTTTACTATCGAATTGTCACGCATACATATACTTATATAATATTTATATAATATTACGTTTATATAATATACGTTTATATAATATTTATAATATTACACAATAAAAATAAGAAAACTTTAGTAGAATTTAGTAATTATAAGTTGAAATCAATTTTGTAGTTTATTAAATTGCGCACAAATTAAGGCAACAGTTAATAAATGTTTTTTTTTAAATTTTCTAAATGGAATTAGTATATTAATTTTTATTTATAAAACTTTTTCTAGTTACCTAACATGCCAATCTAATTCATCGACCAAAGGTACTTGTCACTGACTTTTGTATAAAAATCCTTACTTATTGTAATTTTTGAAATATTTTTTGTCTACTTGCATACCTTTTCCTATTCTTACTTAATTATTACGTAGTAAATAATTGGGCATTGTTGTGCGGAAAGTTTTTCTAGTGAAAATTTGTAGCAAACTATTCTACTGAAAAAAAAAAAAAAATGAAGTAGGTTATCAAAAATGACCTCCAAAATGTTATCAAAAGTAAGTACAATCAATTTAAAAAATTGTTCTAAAATACGAAATTAATCCTAATTTATTTCGTTATATGAACTACCGCTAAACTATAGTTAAAGTAACTTAGCTGCATACTTAATATAACCGCGATGTTAATTCAATTATCCAAAAATAGAATGTTTGAATAATTGACTTATTATCTTGGTTATATTAAACTATATTTTTGGTTCAATTAACATAGCAATTAGTTATGTTAATCATTGGGAGGGTTATTGTAACAAAATAAATCTGGTTAAGATTGACTACAAGCTTGGTTATACCAATATTAGCACTGGATTAATTTAACGGGTAGCAGTTTACACAATTAACTCAAAATCTAGGTTATATTAAGTATGTCGCTAAGTTACTTTAACTACAGTGTAGGGTTGAATTAACAAAGCAATTAGTATAAAATTGATCAAATTAAACCTTGGCAAGGGTTATTGTAACAAAATAAATCTTGTTAGATTAACTACATGCTTGGTTATACCAGCAATCAATGGATTAATTTAACTTAGCAGTTGTTTGAATAATTGACTAGTCACCTTGGTTATATTAAATACGCAACTCAGTTAATTTAACTTAGCATTGCACTAAAATGCATAGTTAAAATTAACCTGACGTGTATGTTAAAAAAATAACAAATAAACAAGCAATTTTAGTTATATTAAACAGGCGCTTTGTTGGACGAGAAACAATACCTATTTTTAGTTAATTTAACCATAGTTTTTGTTTACAATTACCTAGATTTTTCTTTCAGTGCAGGTTCTAGTCGCTGAAAAAGATACGCATTTCCAACGAGTCCTGCGGAAAAATGAACCATCAAGTGAGCTCAAGTATTACAAGCTAAATACTGTTACATTTGGTTTGGCCAGTTCAACGTTTCTGGCGATTAGAACATTGCAGCAGATAGGTTACGACAATCAGCAAGATCATCCAAGCATCGTTTAGTATATTTTAGAAAATTTTTATGTAGACGATTTTATCTCCGGAGCGGATACGGTTGAAGAAGTTAAGCGACTGAAGATGGATATAACCCAAGTACTTTTAACGGGAGGGTTTAATATCAGAAAATGGAAGTCGAATATAGCTGATATTATGGCGAGCGAGGATACTGGTGATGATTCGAAATTCCATAATGCAACTGAAACCAAAATTTTGGGACTTTAATGGAATGCTACTGCTGATTTATTTTCGTTTAAATTAAATCTTAGTTACAGTTAAAAAGTAACAAAACGGAGCATTATATCAGAATATTCGAGAGTTTTTGATCCGCTTGGTTGGCTATCTCCGTCGATCATATTAATGAAACTAATTTTTCAAAATCTTTGGCTGTTGAAACTAGGCTGGGACGATGAATTACCGGACAAGATCACAGGCTTATATAACGAAATCCGAGGCGAGTTTAGACTTCTGGAAAATATAGAAATGAAGCGATACATTCCACAAGGCGACCAAATTGAAATTCACGGGTTTTCAGATGCGAGCGAAAAGGCGTATAGTACAGTGGTCTATTGCAGGTCGATCGGTGAAAATAACGAAATCACAGTAAATTTAATGGCGGCTAAAACAAAAGTAGCGCCTATTAAGCAGATATCGTTACCCAGACTCGAGTTATGTGGCGCGCATTTGCTAACGAAACTCTTAATATTAGTAAAGGAAACCATAAAGCGTCCAGTAAAATGCTATGCGTGGACGGACCTCACTATCGTGTTGATGTAGTTATCCAGTTATCCAGGGAGATGTAAAACGTTTGTGGGGAATCGTACGTCAGAGATTCTAGACAGTTCGAGAACCCTGGAAAATGTTGGAACCACGTACGATCCGAGCACAACCCAGCGGATTGCGCATCTAGAGGAATACTGCCATTAAAATTGGTTCATTTAAAGCAATGGTGGCATGGTCCTGAATGGTTGCAGAAAGCAGACTACATTTGTATGGTACAGATTGAGGAGATTGACAACATAGAGCAGCCAATAGAGTAAAGAAAAAACGGCGGGATTTTCGTTTTTAATGTCCAGAAGCAAGATTCTATAATTAATGCGATGATGGATAAAATATCAGAGCACACTAAATTGGTTCGGGTTTTTGCTTACATTCTTAGATTCTTGAAAAACGCGCGATTATTGAAGAATAACCGAATCCGAAGAAGCGTAAGTCACTTAACAGTCGAGGAGCTGAGGGTGACCAGAAACATTATCATCAAGCATGTACAGAAAGAATCATTTGCGAGCGAAATTGAATGCTTACAAAAGGGTATGGACATTTCAAAGGGCAGTAATATAATATCGTTGGCGCCGTTTATGGACTCTGATGGAATATTGAGAGTTGTTGGTAGGCTGAGGCACTCGGATTGCGCTTATGATTACAAGCACCCAATAATCTTACCAAAGGGCCATGTATTTAGTCGTGGAATTATTTGGTCCATACACAAGCAAAGCCTACATTCAATAACCTCATTGACGTTTCATCTGACCAGGCAGCAATACTGGATAGTTGGAGGGAGAAGCAGCATACGTAAAATTGTGAATAAATGCGTCGTATGTTTCAAAAGTAATGCGAGAACCTCAAAGCAAATAATGGAAGATTTACCGATAACCAGACTGAAGGCAACCAGAGCATTTACGTCATGTGGAGTTGATTAAGCGGGGCCCATACAAATAGCATCAAAAAGAGGAAGAGGCGCCAGATTCACTAAAGGCTATATCGCGTTATTTATTTGCATGGCAACTAAGGCTGTTCATATAGAACTTGTAAGCGACCTTACCACCGAGGCCTTCATTGCTATGCGCTAAAAAGATTTGTATTGAGAAGGGGAGCACCAGCAGACATCTACAGCGACAACGGTTCAAATTTTGTGTTAGCAAAACGCCAGCTTAATGAGGTATTTAAACATATTTCGACAAATAACCACAATTATCTCATTGCAGAACATTTGTCTAAGTGTCAAGTAAAATGGCATTTTATTCCACCCGTTCCACCCCACTTTGGAGGCCTATGGGAGGCGGCTGTAAAGTCCGTCAAAGGTCACCTTGTTAAATGTACCTCCAACACTCACCTTAAATTTGAAGAGATGGCTACTTTGTTAACCCAGATCGAGGCAATATTAAACTCAAGGCTACTATATGCAACAATAGATGATGATGCATCTTCTGATGTGTTAACGCCAGCCCATTTTTTAATTGGATCTGTGCATTTTTACTTACCAGAAGAGAAATTAAGTGAAAAGATACCGGCAGGCAGGCTTACAAGATGGCAAAACAACATCTAACAAGTAACCTTGTGCTTCAATTATTTAGACACGGGGACTGCTCACTGAACTTCATACAGACGCTTAAATGCACGGCTACGGTTCCGGATGGAAAGTTTCATCCAATTTTTAACGCAAGCCGCAAGACGACAGACGCAGAGAAAAAGTATAGCAGTTACGAGTTGAAAGTGTTGTCCATCATTTACGCACTTAAAAAATTTAGCGTTTATTTGATTGGCACGGATTTTAGGATTATTACGAAATGTGCCGCTTTCGAGATGACGATGAAAAAACCAAGTTTGACAGCTAGAGTGGCAAGATGGACGCTGTCGCTCGAAGAATTCGACTACTAAATTAATCAATGACTTTATAGAGTCAATTGCACTAATAAACTTTTGGTAAAATTAACAATGAGGCAAAATGATATAAAATTTCTTATTCGATGGTTTGAGTTGATAGCGCCAATGTAACTGGTAGAATCGGTATTTATTTCTAAACCTTTGGAAAATGCGATTCTTGTCTCGCACTCGTTTTATCGTTGGGATTGACAGTCGTAACCTACTAAAAATTCGATAATAAACGCGCTACTAGTTACGTACTATCCGTATGTAGCAACCACTACCACCACCAGGAATTTTTGAGTATCAAGAAAAAAAAAAAAAAAAAATCGTACCACCAACAGCATTTTTGCCAACAAACATTACACCCACCAACTCTAAAGCGAAGGCAAAAACTCGTTAACTTATAAATATACAACGAATTGCATTCCGGTATACACATTTACTTGTATATTAAACTTTTAAATTTAAAATAAACAAAAATTATAAGAATAAAAAAATGGATTGAAATAGACTTAAACTAAAAAATAAAAATCAATTATTAAAGTTCTATTTTGTTATTTATTTATTTATAGTAAAATACTTACCAACTACTTCAAGATTTACATTACTATTTCTTGTTGGTGAACGTTTAAAATCTACTCGACATCTAAAATTTCCAGCATCCTTTTCCTGCAACAACAATAACAAAAAAAAAAACAGAAATAAGCAAAATAAATAATTTTGTTATAAATACGAGAAAATACATAAATATTTATACATATACATATAATAATATATCGTTTTTATTGAATAATGGAAAATATATATTTTTATTAAACTTGGAAATTATCCAAAAATAAAATAAACACGAAAAAGCCAAATTAATATGAAACAATACATAACTTTATGAAAAAAGTTTTGTTTTCGTCTCGAAATTGCAAAAAATTGTCCGTATAAAAAATATGTTCTTGATAAAATAAATTTTGGCAATATGTTATGGTTTTCGATTCTCAAACTATAAAATTAAATCTGATAAAAAATATAAACAAAAAAAAAAATGGTTTTTGGCATGATGATGAGGTCAACCCATTCTATTTAAATAAATAATCTTACAAAATAATTAACTTTCTAAACGAAAACAATTAAAAATCTTTAAGACAATTTTCGACCAAATCAAGCGGAATGAATAATACATGAAAACAAATTTTTTGTATTTATAAATAATGGTTACACAATTAAGAATAGAAATAATTTAAAACAATTTTCTTAGACGAATTTTTGTATATTTCGAAATTTAACGAATTTCCCAATGATTATAGTTCAACAAAATTTTATTTTTATTTTGTTTCTGTTGATTGGTGAACCCTTTTTGTATTTTGCAAGCGTTCGGGGGGAATTAAAGTTTAATTTGATAAAATATCGTTGTGTAAAAAATATATTTCCGGGTAATTTTCTAAATTAACCCTTTTTCCAATTATATCATTCCCTTTTGGTTTATTTATTTAATTATAAATAATTGATCTCGTCGTCCCGATAAATATTTGACTTAGTCAAAACATCAATCAATTATTTTTTTGTAATATCTCAAGAGTATGTACTAACGACTCATTCCATAAGCAAATATTTACAGTTTTATGGAATGGATTTGATATCTAGTAAGTAAATGGTTGCGCTGCTTTATATACGAACTAGTATCGTACCCGGCTTCGCCCAGGTTTATTTTTAGTATTGTTACCTTAAATAAAACCAAATGCTATGATTTTCAAAGAGAATTTTTATTTATTGAACGTTTAAACATTATCATTGAAGTACCTGTTAAAGTTAGCCGAAAGTTTCGATAATGCAGATTATGATGTTATTAACATTCCAGCCGAAAATAAACAATTTGGTGGTTGACAGCCAAAAGTAAATAGGATACATGGATTGCAATAAAAACTTTTGTAAATAGTATTACGTGTAAAACTTTGTTTAACTTAGTCGTGGAAAATATCAGAAAATCAGTAAAATCCACAAAATTGGAATAAAATCAGCCGCTAGAATGTATATCTGAAGTTGAATCGTTTTTATGTGATTTGCATTAATGTGACTTGTCAATAGCTGTCGCAGGAAAAAAATTCAGTTCAATTTTCCTGTGGGAAATCTCGGAAAATTCGATTTTTCAAAAATTATAAGAAAATTTGTATAAAATCAGCCTCTGAAAATTTTTTCCTGCGATAGCTATTGACAAATAACATAACAACGATTTAACTTCAGATATACATTCTAGAGGCTGATTTTATTCCAATTGTGGATTCTTCTGATTTTCCGATATTTTCCACGACTACTTAGGTTAAACCAAGTTTTCCACGTAAAACGTGGAACTCTCTTTATTTTACCAGCTTGAGTGTGAAATAGAGAGAGTTAATGAAATGTGCAGTTTTGAAATAAGAGCGAATGAAATGAAAGTAAACGGTTGGTGGAATATGGAGATTCAGTACTGGCATGAAAGGAAACGGATAGCTTAGCGTGAATTTAACAGGTGTATTGTCGTGATTGTAGACGAAATTATGAATGGGTAAATGGAAAATTGAAAAAGGCTATCCGTAGAGCAAAAAGAAGAAGTTGGCGGAACTATGTGGCAGAAATAACACACAGAACCACAACTAAAGATGTATGGAATAAATTTAATAGAGTAAGAGGTAAAATGAGGAATGAAAGAAACGTTGTAATGGATGATCCTGAAAAAGGAAATCAATTCTTACAAATGATGACGGATGTTCAGAATAATGTAGGTGATAGTAACGATTGGGTGTTACTTGAAGATGTTGGTGAAAATTTGAATGAAATGTGTGTGGAATTTGAAAGGAATGAGTTCCTGAGGGTTTTAGAAACAGCAAAATCTACGACCCCAGGAATAAATAGAGTGAGTTATAAAATGATTGGGCTGTTGAGCGTTGAAGCAAAGGAAATCTTGCTTCGAATTCTCAATAGGGTATGGATGAGTGTTCAGATACCGGAAAGATGGAAGGATTGCAGAGTGGTTCCAATTCCCAAAAGGGATCGCGATACTAATCTGGCAATAAACTATATAGGAATATGTATGTTTAATGTTTTTATTAAAATGGTGAATGGGATGATAAAAGGCAGATTTGAAAAGTTTATGAATGAAAATAGTTTATTGCCAGAGACCACTTTTGGTTTCCGACGTAACCATTCTGCAAACGAATGTGTGGAAAAATTGTGTGGGAAGTACGAAAAGAAGTTTGTTGTGGCGGTATTTCTGGATATTGAAAGAGCGTATGATTATGTGGTCCCAGGGAAACTATATCAGGTTCTTTTCAACCTGGGATTTCCTGGAAAAATTTGTAAATGGGTGTATGAGTTTATGAGTGACCGTAAGTTTGTTTTGTGTGGAAGAGGTTATAGATTAGAGGGGGCCGTGAATATTGGGCTCCCTCAAGGGAGCAAAATTTCTCCGACCCTCTTCAATCTGTATACGAGCTCAATATATAGGTATAATGCCCCCGACAAAGTTATCTTGCAATTTGCAGATGACTTTGTACTAATCGGCAAGGGCAAAACTATCGGCGAGGCCCTAAATTGAGCTCAGGAATGTGTGATTCAGGTAACACAATGTTTGAATGATTTAAATCTGCGGGTGGATTCGAGCAAATGTAATAGTATGGCATTTAGAACGAATCAAAGAATTCATGTGCGAATCTATGATAAGATAATTGAGTATTCAAGATTGACTAGGTATTTGAGAATCTGGATCGACAATCGATAGAGTTTTAAAGTGCACATGGAAAAATTAGCCGATAATTGTAAGATCAGATTAAATGTGATCAAAAGAGTAAGTAAACCAAAATGGGGGTATTTTTTAAATAAAAACTATTAGTTTTATTTAAAATGTCCACATTGACATGTCTTTTTAAAAAAACACAAATTTTATTTATACAAAATAAAAATAAATAGTTTTATAATAGTTTTTATTTAAAAAATACATTTTATTGTGAAGAAAGCCACGGCATATGAATAATATGGGATCCTTCCATTTTTATTGTAAACAAAATGGGGGCTCACCCTAGCGTGACTGATATGCTGCGAAAGGCGCTAGTATCTTCCAAAATTGCGTATGGAATAAGTGTGTATGGTGAGGGATCTAAGGTCGGGTTTGAAAAATTAATGAAAGTTCAGAATGCATGTGCTAGAGTGGTATTGGGGGCGATTAATTCTACCCCAATACATACTCTATGGTCTGAATTGGGTCATTCACCTTTTAATTATAAGAGGGAATGGATCACCGTGCGAGAGACTGTGCGAATGTTGACCAAAGATAATATGTTAGTAAATGAGATAAAAGTACGATTGGAACGAGGAACGGATTACCAAAAAACGCAACGGTCGAAAATATTGGCGGAAAATATGAATATATTTTCCAAAATTAGACAAGTGGGTCCAAAACTTCCTCCCGAAAATCTTGCTGTGTGTTTGGATTTTGGAGGCATAACAAAAGCGATGATGAATGAGTTATCGGTTTAGAGAGAATTTCGAAGGTTGCAACTGAATTATTTTGCACATGTGGAAGTATATACTGATGCTAGTGTTAATGAGGATCGAGTGGGTGTAGGAATTTACATTCCGGCAATGAAAAAAGAGAAAATGATTGAATGGTAGCATCTGTATAATGAATGCAGAATTGATTGGAATTATGGAAGGAATCAAGTTGGCAATGAATGAAGGGAGGAGGAGAGTAGTTTCTCCGATTCCTTAAGTGGTTCAGAACTAATAAAACAGGGAGGGGGTACTCACGGCAGTGTGTTTGTAGAAATGATGTATGAGTACCTTCAATCTTGTGGGAGTTAGGTGATTCTACAATGGATATTTTCACACCTACAGATTGCTGGTAATTAAAGAGCCGATATGCTTGCCAAAAGGGGTTGTATGCTTGAGGAAATAACAGAGTATGAATTCATGGATGCAAGAGATGCACTTCGGATGTTTCTGAAGAATCTGTGGAGAAAATGGGAGAATGAATTTATGGAAAAGAGTAGAGTAAAAGGAAAGAAGTACTTTGAATGGTGTAGTGCTCCTTTGAGGAAACCATTTTTTAAGGAAATCAAAGAAGCCACTACAATGATACGAACGATGGAACGGGTGAGATTGAATCATGGTAATTGGAATGAATGCTTAAAGAAACGTCATTTGAGTGAGGATGATTTAAGTGAAAGCTGTTTGATTGTGGAGGACATCGAACATTTAATTCTAAAATGTTCCAAATTTAGCCAAAATAGAGGAATGTTCGATGTCCTTATGAATGCAAGAAACTTGAATGAATTATTACGAATGGGGAAAAATTAATACAAGATAACGTATGAATTTATAAAACTGAGTGGTATAACGGTATGAAAGTGGATCACTGAATGAAAGTTGAGTGAAAGGAAAAAAAAAATGGAAAAAATTAAAAAATTGTAAATTTTGAAATCGGGCCAGAAGGCTCCTTTTTTGGAGCCAGTGCCATAATAAATACAAAAAAAAAAAAAAAAAAGTAAAACTATTTACAGAAATTTATATTTAAATAACTACTAGATTTTTTATTTTCGGCTGGAATATTAATATGATAATCTGCATTATCGACTTTTTAGTTTCGCTTCGATTACACAATCTGTATTACCATTTCTTTACTTTCGGCTGGAATATCACAATCTGCATTATCAACTTTTAACTTTCGGCTCGAATCTTTCGGTTAACTTTAACCGTATATTGAAGTATAGGTTACCAAAGTCAATCGTTCAACCTCTCCGCCCGTGACATTGCTACGTAGAACTATCCATGACTGAAGCATTCATCGCTTAAATCAATTCTACGACATTTAGTGACTGCCCTTGGGATTTATTGATCGTTATAGCGAACGTAAGACGAATCGGGAACTGAAGGCGTTTGAATTGAAAAGGTAGATCATTGGGAATAAGTTGAATTCATGGAATGAACACATTTTCCAGCCAAAATTGTTGCCTCAATTATATAAGTGTTCATCGCCTTCACAACCAAACGCGTTCCGTTGCATAGTTTTGCAGTATCCAAATTCCTTAACAACATAATGGGGCTTCCAATCTTGAGTGTGATTTTATGTTGTGGTATGCCACTTGGATTGAGCGTTCTCAAGAACTCAACTGGTGGCCTCTTCTTCGTCTACCATCTTGTCAACGGAGTAAAATGACTTCGATTCAATTGGAATCATTTTTTGAATGATGAAATTAATTTCGTTGATTTTAGCATTAATAGATGCAAGTGTTGCTTGTTCTTGAAGCCAACCGTGATCTACAATGTGTTTTGTTAGATTTGGATACACATGGTCAAAAATCTTTATTCAATTAAATTTTTTCAGTTTCCACATCCAATTCTTCTTTTCCGTTGCCAAAACACTCAGCAGATACCTGGTAAATTGCAGTGAGTCAAATTCATTTCATTGTTTTATTTGGAGTTTCATGTTTTTTACAAATCCCCACAGTTGCGATGATTTGATATATGATTTTACCTCGTCGTACATGTTACCTCTAGGAATGACTGGCAGTGTTTGACGAAAATCTCCAGCAAGGATAACTAACAATTCACTCATAATGTTATTATTTTCGCGAATGTCTTCCAGTAATCGATTTAAAGCTTCCAACCCATGTTTATGCATCATTGCTACTTCATCCCATAAAATCGCCTTACATTCTTTTAAACCACCGCTTTTCCAGTTTCTTTCTTAATTCCGCATGCTGGCGCCTCGTTGTGTATGAGTTCAATTAGAAGCGACAGTGTAGCATGAGCTGTCCGACCGCCAGCCATCAGGGTAGAAGCGATGCCTGAGGAGTGCAACTATGAAAATTATACCACCTTTTTGTCGACCAAACGCTCCGAACCCTCTTTGCTCTGCATTCATAAGTGGTTCATTTATTTCGACGGATCTGTTCATTTCGTCAGTGTCATATGAAAGCTCACGCAACATCTCTCTATTGAAGCTGTCTGTTGTTTTACGTTATGGGCTTGGAATTCCAAATGCTGATAAAAGTTTTCCTGACATCTACTTTGTAGATTTCATCGGGGAAATCTAAGTTCAGATTGGGATTTTCTCATTGCAGACGTCGCAAAATATCTTCAGACATGCAGTCCTTATATTTTTCCCACACACCGTTTGGATTGGACACCTCGCAGCATGAGAGTAAGATAGCAAAAAGAGTTCGAATTTTTGAAGTTGAATCTGGGGCCCCATAGCCAAACATGCAGCGTGATATGTCTCACATAAATCTCCATTTACGATGTGTAAATCATTAAAACTTGTTGGTCCGTTGATCTTATGAAGAAGCGTTCGTATGTAGTAAATTCTAAGTTCCTTAAATGGACTGTACAGACGCGAGCAAGTGCGTCACCAGAATGGACGCCGCCATGCCTTCTACAATTGAGCCTTTTTTGCGACGATTGAAGACCTTATTCAATTTATCTCACGTAAAATATTGCGGCACTTCAAAATATAGCAATGTCTTTGCAAAGTCGTCTCTTTAGCACTGTACATGGAATTCTGTTAAAGTAGTTTTTGGTGGATTTGCTAGGCGATCTTCTAGATTGTTTTTATTAAAGTAAACTTTCTGGCCATTCTCCAAATGTACATCAGAGTGCATCACAGTTGGGTAGCGTTCATGAATTGGAAATCCAAAAATACGCCTCGCAGCTTCATTACTACTTATATACCGTCCTTCTTGGTATTCAGCAATTTAATTTACACCATTGTCACCATGGTCGATTTCACTGAGTTAATCACACTCAGTAAACACTCAACGTTAATATGGGCATCATACATCTTCAAAAGTAATGGACCGTAGGGGACAATCCATCTATTGTCAAGCTCAACTTCTTCAATTTCACGCCCTGACCTTAATTTAACGTTGTACACTTCCATCTTTCATGCATTTTGGCTTTGGATTCAACGAACCATGTTTTTCATAACGATATCGTGTAGGTTTTAATCGGTAAGTGGGTTGGAGATTTCAGCCCACCTCACCCTTTAATAAGTGTATCTACAAATTCAATTACCTTTTGTCGGAAAATTCTTGCAACCAAATCGTGACGGTCCGTTCTTAATTGGCCGTTAATTAAATTTTCCTGCATTTCCTAGCATCGGATTGAATGTGTAAGTAATGAAAATAGTTGGCTTAATTGCGTCTTGGGCATATTCGTGCATATTTCGCGCTCCTCTTTTGGTTTAGGCGAATAAAGAGCAGCCGTTCATGCTCCATTTTCACATACATATCCACCAGATACTGATGAAGGAGTCGCCGGTAGAGTAGAAGATGATTTATTTGATTTTGCCTCACCATTAAACGGTAAGAGTAGTCAGACATGGCTGATATAGTTTTGCTGACAGTATTATTTGTTCCGGGAATATCTTAGCTAATGTTTATTGTATAACCGTCTTCTTCTCTTGGAAACATGAGCGGATATTGCAGTGCATCATAAGATATGTGCTTTTCACTGATTTTCTTAAGCTCATTGCTTATCATCTTCAAGACAATATCTCTGTTTTCGAAGTCATTTCCAGCAATGATAATGGCAACGTCGTGTGGTTTTTTAGCAGCTTTGATCACTATTTCCATGTCATCTTGTAGATTTTCGTCTAATGCAGTTTTGAATGTCCTCACGTAGTGATTGTGTTCATGTAACATCATCTGAAGTTATATGAATAATTTCTTATCGATTCCAGGTGTAATGGAGCAACGACGTTGAGCTTTTGCTTCTTCATCACCCAAAAAGTAAATCTGTAGGAATTTCGCATCTTCGTGAGACAGCGGAAGAAGTGAACCGCCTTTGTGATACACTTGGCTTTGTATGGAGAAAGTTGGCATGAACCCTTTGTTTTTATTCATTGGCACGGATGTACCAAAAGAAGTCATTTGAAAGGTTTAATTGTATTTCCGTATAAGACGGAGAAACTCCTTTGATTTTTGATGATCACCATTCATCAGACTGTTTAATGGATCTGGTAACTTGTCTTAGTTGAGCAACTTGACTTTTCCGTTGGAACAACATAAACCGGGTGTTTCTGCTTTAAATTTGAGTGCTCCACAGAAATAACACTTATTGTCTATCTTAGCAATAAGAACTTGCGGAAAATTCATGTAATTCAATGATGGATCATAATGAAATGCTGCTTCTTTCAGGTAAAGCCAGTTGTTAACTCTGAATTTAATTTGTCCCTCCCTTTTTTTTTGAAGGCGGATACGAGTTACATCAGGTGGTTCAATTTGCCGTGACTTAATGTTTCTTTGTCTATTTGCTTCAAAACGGTCGAACTTTTCTGAAAAAGTTTCGTTTTGGAATGAGATTTCTAATTCTTTCAGAGCTCCAGAACATTTTCGCGTGATATTTTTTTTTCGTATCAATACGGGTTGGATTAAACACGGCACGTGGCTTTCTGGACATTTTTCGTTTTTTCTTATTTTATTTTTTAAGACTTGACTGTTTACTGCTTTAGTAAAATGAGATTTGCATTTGAAAATTCATATCAAACAAAAACAGACATTTCCGTTCACCATCTCATAGTAACTTTTTCTTTTTTTAAAAAGCACAAACTATACCTACTACGAATTACTTTTTTAAAAATTAAAATTAAACGTTAAAATTCAAAAATACCCTTAGAAAATTGAAATGGCCGTAATTCCTAAAGGACTCAACTTGAAGAGCTAAAAATAGTTGCGTTGACCTAAAAATTAGGAGATCTTTCCAAAATATCCAAGACCACCTTCTTTTTCACCTTCCTAGTATGTTCCGTCTAGGAGTAGTTTAAGGGACGGAAATCCGGACAAACCTTAAGAATTATGGTAAAGATTAAAAACGTTTGTGTTATAGGTAGGCTTAGAATCCGAACTAATTTCACTGTATTATTATAAAGGGCAGGAGAGGTAGTCTATAAATGGTTCCACATCTCCAAACACTTAAAAATTTGGATAAGTAAATGGTTCCTACCTCTAAAGTACACCGTGAGGGACTAATCAGATAATTGTCTTACTGGACGAGAATTATTTCATTTTTGATAAATGTACAGTAGTCACTAGTGAACGTTTTGTTAAAATAGTTTTATGCAGGCTCAAAATTTTTGAAAAGGTAGTTTTTTGACCATAAGAATAGTATCGAAAACCTTGCTTGAAATTCATTATCACTGGTTTATGATGAAAATATCTCAAACAATAATAACAATACCAATAATAATATTATTAGGCCTTGTTTTCAAAAAAATCTACGAGACAGAAAAAAATCTAACAAGAGAAAAATCTACGTAACCGTTCTGTCAGTCTGTCAGTCTGTCAGTCTGTGTCAGTCTGTCAGTCTGTGTCAGTCTGTCAGTCTGTGTCAGTCTGTCAGTCTGTGTCAGTTTGTGTCAGTCTGTGTCAGTCTGTCAGTCTGTGTCAGTCTGTGTCAGTCTGTCAGTCTGTCAGTCTGTCAGTCTGTCAGTCTGTCAGTCTGTCAGTCTGTCAGTCTGTCAGTCTGTCAGTCTGTCAGTCTGTCAGTCTGTCAGTCTGTCAGTCTGTCAGTCTGTCAGTCTGTCAGTCTGTCAGTCTGTCAGTCTGTCAGTCTGTCAGTCTGTCAGTCTGTCAGTCTGTCAGTCTGTCAGTCTGTCAGTCTGTCAGTCTGTCAGTCTGTCAGTCTGTCAGTCTGTCAGTCTGTCAGTCTGTCAGTCTGTCAGTCTGTCAGTCTGTCAGTCTGTCAGTCTGTCAGTCTGTCAGTCTGTCAGTCTGTCAGTCTGTCAGTCTGTCAGTCTGTCAGTCTGTCAGTCTGTCAGTCTGTCAGTCTGTCAGTCTGTCAGTCTGTCAGTCTGTCAGTCTGTCAGTCTGTCAGTCTGTCAGTCTGTCAGTCTGTCAGTCTGTCAGTCTGTCAGTCTGTCAGTCTGTCAGTCTGTCAGTCTGTCAGTCTGTCAGTCTGTCAGTCTGTCAGTCTGTCAGTCTGTCAGTCTGTCAGTCTGTCAGTCGGTCAGTCTTTGTCCCAGATGGTTTAACCAATCGAACTAAAACTTCAGATTTAAGCTTTTTTGATCAATTGGGAGGTCCGAGTGAATTTAACTCCAAATCGGCTAACTGGAAGTGGCCACTCCTTGGTCCAGAAAATTTATTTTGCAAACATCTTAAAAAGTAGAACGTATAAGGTTTCCAAAAAAGTACTTAATACAAAATGTTTCCAAAAAAAAAAAAAAAATTAAAAAAAAAATAAAAAATTTAAATAAAAAATTATAAAAAAAAAAAAAATTCTCAAAATTCGCTATTCGTAAAAGAAAGTCGTGTGTTGGCTACACCTTCATTTTTCTTATTAGTGTACATACCAACTAATAGATAGAGACGTTAAAAAACATTTTCCAAACCAATTTTTGGAAATAGTGCATAAAAGCTTTGGTGGCCTATTTTAAGGAAAATGTACAACAGATTATTACTTTTTGTTAAGTAAGAATATTGAATTGGCAAATAAGTAAGCAATGGGTAATTTTTGTAACTACTGTAAGATTGATCAAGATTTAAACATAATTTGTGCCCCGATAAATACGCCTTGAATTGCAGCAACCGGTAAGGCTAATTTATTAATTATTTTACTCTAAATTAAACATTTCTTCTGTTAGTATATTGGCAGCATTAACTGAGTAATGCATCAATACTACCCAAATCTATCACTATTTTGTAGAAAAAGGCTGAATTGACAGGCACAACAGATTTTTTGGATGCACTGCGAATTACGATAGCATTGTACTATATACTAAATCGGTTTCATTTACGATGGAATTTATTCAACGGTGCTTTTTAAATTTGTAAAAAATCAAAAATAATGTTTAATACAATTTTTGTAACTTTGCCGTAACGCTCACAAAAGTTTTATTCAAATACTTTTGCAAAATCATAAGAATTTATTTGTTTTATATGTAGTAATACATAAAACTGTACTGAAACCTTCTTTTCATTTTATGTAAATTTACATATAATTTATGTCATTGATTTCAATAATTTGTGTGTTAAACTTGGGAAATTTACGAACAACCGTTGTGCTAGAACATAATCAGCAACACATTCACGATCAATATATTTGCACCGAAGTAGATTAGTTTAGAAACATTATTAAAATATTTAGCGGGATTAGAATTGATTTAGCTTTCCTTACAAAATATCATACTGTTAAAGTTAGCCGAAAGTTTTCAGCCGAAAGATATAAAATGTCGGTAATGCAGATAGTGTCTTGGCTATATCAGCCGACATACTATATTTCAGTCGAAACATTATTTTGAATAAAATGAAAAATTAACAAAACAACCTAGAAACTGGTATTTTCATTAAGTGAATTTACGGCTGAAAAGGCTTATTTTGGTTTGTCAGTGTTTATCCTAGGAATTATATTTAAAATTTTATCAGAAAATCTAAATTAAAAAATTTGAATAAATTCAACCTTTAAAGTGTCATGTCTGGAAAGTATTTCAATTATTGTGCATTACCAAAAATTATCCCGTGAAAAATTATCAGGGCAAGTTTCATGTAGGGAGCTCGATAAAATTAGTTTGAATGAAAAGCCCATATAAAATTAAAAAATTTGTAAAAATTGAACCTTTAAATTTATACAAAGTTTTTAATTTTATATGGGCTTTTCATTCATACAAATTTTCCCGAGCTCCCCACATGAAACTTGCCCTGATAATTTTTCACGGGATAATTGTTGGTAAGGCGCATTAATTAAAATACTTTATAGACATGACACTTTAATGCTTGCACACTTGCACTTTTTGCACACTTGAATTTATACAAATTTTTTAATTTTATATGGGATTTTCATTAAAACGAATTTTCCCGAGCTCTCCACTTGAAGTGTGCCATGATAATTTTTCTAAGGGTAATTATTGGTATAACAAACTAATTGAAATTAAAGGTTGAATTTATACAATATTTTAAATTGTATATGGGCTTTTCATTCAAACGAAATTTTTGGGCTCCCACATGAAACTTTTCTTGATAATCTGTCTATAATTGTTGGCTAGGCATACTAATTGAAATACTGTCCCGACGTGACACTTTCAAGGTTGGATATATACAAATTTTTGCATTTTATATTTAGCTTTTCTGATCAAACCTAAAGTATAATTCCCATGGTTAACAATGTCAAACCAAAATGAGCCTTTATTCAGCCGTAAAATCACTTAATGAAAATAACAGTTTCTAAATTGTTTTGTTAATTTTTCATGTTATTTAAAATATGTTTCGGCTGAAATATGTCGGCTGGTAACTTTCGGCTGATATAGCCAAGACACTATCTGTATTATCGACATTTTATATCTTTTGGCTGAAAACTTTCGGCTAACTTAACCAAGGTCATAATATCACAGACTCTTAAAGCTGTGCAGATCAAGTATTAAGTCTGTTGTATCAAGATTTAAAACAAAATTAAGTAAATAATTTAGTGAAATAAACTTATTATGGGAACAAAAATTAAAAAAAAAAAATGTATTTGAAGCCATGGTCTCAAAACAGAACTTTAAAGCCATAAATTTCGCTAAAATAAGGTTTTGGTCGATGAGGAACAAACAAAGTCATTTTCTCATATGTTAAATTCTCACGTGCATGCATAATTGAAATTGCTTTTTTTCTATTTTTTTTTTTTTTTTTTTTTTCTATTTAAAACGTCTGTCGCCTCTGATTATTACGTTATTTGTACAAACCAGGAACATTTCTAAAACATTTTTTAGCATAATGCCGCACCCACACAATTTAAACACAAATTGTCATTAACTACGGTGAAAATGTTATAAAATAAATACAATACAAAATTGATTTCAACCATATGAATAACATAAAACATATTCACTCCTTCTCTGTATGTACATAGAAACAATATGTAAATGTTCGCAGAACAAAAGGTTTAAACGAGATATGTGTGTACAACAATTTCAAATTAAAAAAAAAAACACACACACAGTTTTAATTTTAAATTTATAGTGTAATAATGAAATTAAAAACATTAAAAAATAAAAAATAAATTATTGTATAATAATATATTTTTTAACAATAATTGTCGCATAATAATGAATAATAAAAACGGAAAATTTATTAAATTGCTATTAAAATGCGTTATCAAAATATAAACAGATTATATGATGCCGGTGTTGTTGCTGTTTTTTTTTTTTTTTTGTTGTTGCGATTTTATCAAAGCGATATCTGGATGGCACAGAAGCACAATACCGTAATGCAATGAATAAAAATAAAAAAAATGTTAATCTTTTTATTAATAAATTGGAAAATAATACTTTTTCGTAATAAATAGACACAAAAACATAATTCCTACTTATGTAATTAATTTATCGGTGGAATTAATTTGTCAACGGAATTTCTGGTATTTATCCCGAATTGAAATAAAAAGTATTAATTGAAGCCATTGTATTTGGAGATACAATACTTTATTTGTGTATGTACATTCATTTATTAAGATAAGATAACGACCGTCCTCATCTTAATGAATTACTTTTTTTTTTTTTGGTTTGATAAATCGTTTCTAGAAAATTTGATTAGGGTAATAAATGGGTGATACACAATATTATGTTTATAAAGATATAATAGGTTTAAGATAATTAGAGTGGAATGAAAGGAAATACACATGTATTGGATAAACGAGATCACGTTTTATGTCCTGCTTAATAGAGGTTGTTAATAGGTGCGGCTAAAGGATAAATACTAAGCTTCGTGCTTCGTTTTATTTGATTTTTTTACTTAAACTGATTTAACTCATTCCACGATTGTGATGAAAGTTAATTGGGTGCAGAAGTACCAAAAAATACTAAATTATACTAAATTAAGATTTAGGTATAAAACTCACTCATGAGTATAGCTGTGAAATTTTCAAATATGATAACGTTACCCTAATTGTTCCAAAAATTAAATTTTGTTTATCTTATTTCCATGAAATTCGATTATGTGTATAAAAGTCTAATGTATAGACAAATTACTTAATAGGCAAAACGGTTTCCTGGAATTGAATTTTCTTCGGCAAAGCCTAACATATGTACTTAACACCCACTGTGTTACTAGAAAATTCGTTGTAGGCGCAAAATAGGTTTATAACTTTTTTTTTTTTTTAATATTATTTTCAGAAATTTTTCTCTTTACTTATATTTATGTATATGTATGTATAGACAGTAGAAAGAATATGACAATGAACCCAACCAACTTAATTTTCATATTATGTGTATGTAAATAAATACCTTTGTATTCTTTCTGAAAACCTCAAAAACCCCAAAACTAGAACCGTACACATATTTTTGTTGAACTTTATTTTTTTAAAAACGTATCACACAATATAATACCTGTTGACCACTCAGCATTTTAGTTTAGGTTTGATTTTTTGTTGGTTGGTAAGAAGAGTGAAATCCAGAAAAGTGGATTTTTTTTATATCATTTGTAGTGTTTCTATATGAACGTACCTCATAATGGTTATAATTTGTGTCAGATATAATATCTGAATAATATTCTACACAAGAGATTATGTATTTAAAACAATAATGTACTTGTTGAAGTTTTTAAGTTAATGTCGCTTAAAAATATTAATGTTTTTTTGAGTAAAAAGTAGATGGGACATCAAAATGTTGGAGGAATGGGATGCAGTATAATTTTAACGAATGTTAAAATTTATAATGGCCTTGTTTAGGAGGTTTGGTTATATTGGATGAATTTATTAGGAATTTATATATATATATATATATATATATATATATATAGTCGATATATATAGTCGGTTCAGAATATTTTGTAAACACAACTCAACCGATAGAAACATTACCTATACTTATCGTTGGGGAAATAATTTTTTTAAGTGTCTTTAAAAAATGTAGTTATGATTAGTGTGTCTTTATGATAGTCTAGTTACACTATTAATAAGTACAAGTCTGTTTGAGAAGCGGCTTTAGTGTATCTAACAATTTTATCGTTAATTTTGGCAAATATAGTATATACATATATAGTACAGAAGTTTGGTATTTAGTTTTCTCAACAAACAATGTCCTTGCGATTGCAAATAGTTTTTCTAATTGTTTTAAAAAATTAATAAAATTAGTGAATACAGAAATCTATTCAATACACAGTTGGGCGTGTAAATTACACAATGTAATTTACATAGTTTTTTACATGTAAAAAACATGTATTTTACATGAGCCGTTTTATACATTATTTACATGTATAAAATGTATAAAACAAATTACTAACGCCATCTCTTATTAAATTTATTTACTTATTTACTATACGAGTTTTTATTTTATATTAACTGTGTACAGAAAAAAAAAAAATTTGTGACAAATCAAGACGTCAAAAAATTCGTCGCTTTTCTCAATTGGAATATACAATTAAATTTGTACATTGGTATTGGGTAAAGAGCTTGAAAATATATTGCATCAAGAGACTATTATTTATTGGAATTTAGTGTGGATTACCAATCGGATAATTGTGAATACACATTTACCACATTTGTGTTTATCAAAACCGGTGAGTAATGATTTGACCTAGGTTGGAGTGGCTGCTTATGCTCCATTGTGATAATGATTTGACGTAGGTATAATAAAAAATATGTTGGTTTATAATTTTTTTATTTTTGGTTTTCTAGGAAAAGGGTAAAAGCGATCCTTTAAGTGGGCACCGCATAATAAAGATAGATTGTTTGTGCGATAATGTATCATAAAATGCAAAATATTTGCTCAGACGTGGGAAAGTTTTTTAAAAGCTATTCGAGGTAATTTGCCGGTAATATTCCGGGTGACCGGTTCGAGAGCAAGCTCTTCTAGATATTACCAAGCACGAATTCTTTGATGATTATATTAACGGGGCTAAAGAATTACAAAATGATGATCAAGAATTCGAAAACCCTATATGTGCCTTCCTTGGTACCCAAATGGATTGGCTTGGCAGCTGGAGCTGACACGAAAGGATATCTGACGTTCCGAATCATTATTTAGATTACATAACTTTTTAATTTCCGAAACTAGTGCTGGTAGTATTAGTCGTCAAGAAGTCGTTTCTATGATTCCTCCAATTTTGCTTGACGTGAAACTACACCACAAGGTATTGGATATGTGTGCCGCTCCAGGATCAAAAACCGCCGATATGGAAAAAATGGAATGCGCTCAAGCATTGAATTTACATGGAATTCAATATCGAGTAGCTAAACGTGGCGCTGAATTACTTGCGGTAGGTGGTAGATTGGTGTATTCAACATGTTCATTGTATCCAATCGTAAATGAGGCAGTCATTTATCGCTTGGTGAAAGAATCTGAGGGGGCATTAGAAATTGTTGATGCTTCTGAACTTGCTCCCGTATCGAAATATCACAAGGAGATGACAAAATGGATGATCACACATTTGTGTTCACCAAAGCTGGTGAGTAATGATTTGACCTAGGTATAATAAAAAATATGATGGTTTATAATTTTTTTTTTCTAGGAAAAGGGTACAAGCAATCCTTTAATTGGGCACCGCATAATAAAGATAGATTGTTTGTGGGATAATGTGAGACTAAATTCTGCTGCTGACCCACTAATGTATATGTTATGGCGACAAAATCAACCAACTACTTAGTCCGCTAATTAAAGCTCTTTTGACTGATCAAACTACCTTAATCGAAAGTATGTAAAATAATTAATTAACATTTAATTGGATTCTATCTTATTTTTTTTTTTTGCAGTACAATCCAACACATAATATCAGCAATCAAATTAAATGATTTAATTACACCGGTTAGGCGTTTAGCTACCGAACGACATAAACTATTAAAACATCGTGGTGTCAATCGTACCCATTCAATTTATCGTGATATATTATTTTTAGCATTAACAACAATTGGACGCGATAATATCGATATGTCATTTTTCCATCGGGAATACTCAACAGTTTTTGACAAATTAACAGAACAAGAATGTAATACATACTATAAAAGTCAAGATTTTCCTCCATCCCTGAGCGCAATATGTTGTCGGGCATATTTTAAACCATTAAGTTTACCTGGACATGCTAATGTGAATAGTTTCAAAAGAAGAGTATAATTAATTATGTTGAAGAACACTTTATAATTTCATTTATTATTTTATAAATAAATCGATTTTTTTTTATTTTGATTTAAAGGTTTAATATTTTTTGTATGTATTTTATATCAGTTTTTTAAAATAACGAAAATATATAATTTAGGTGTAATGAAGATCGTTAATCTTTTAAAAATTATTGTTAATATATTTTTTGTATACAAATCCAATTTTGTTATTCATTAATAAAATGTTTAAGGTTTGGGTACTAATTATGTTATATAAATAATTGCAATATCGTTTTGAAATTTAAAGTTTCAAAAACTAATTCATATAATAGCAATAGTTTTTTTTTTGTTTGTAACAAATTAGAAATTAAAATAATTTGATTTATATTAATAAATTGTGTTAACTCGAATACGTTTTTATGTGTAACATAATGTTTGGCCAGACTTACAAAATAAAAAAATCGCCATTTTTTTTTATATGTAACTTTAAATTGCAAATTAATTATTATTGTATGAAATAATGAAAAGCTAATAATTGAAAAATTTGAAAAATTTATCACAATTTTCTACTCTTACAGAAAAGAAAAATTTTGTTATTTGTTTGAATTATAAATTGTATAACAAAATTTATGAATATTTAATTGATTTCAACAACACTTAAATATATTATAAAAATAAATGTATACATAATTATTTTTCTAAAAATGATAAAAAATAAAATTAATTATACATATAATATTATTATATACATATACATATTTAAGTTTTTATTTTATTTGACTATTATTTGTATTATATATTAAAATTATTATTTTTTTATTGGAATGACTAAGAAATTACACACAATAAAATTGTTTTAGAAAACTGAAATTTCCATCGATACATTTTCTTAAAATTATAGTTTTTCTATTAAAAATATAAAAATTGTAAATAGTTTTATGAATAAGAAGTTTATTTTTATTCAAGCTATGATTTTCTATCACTACATAAGCATAAAAACGTGTATTTAAGTTTGACGCCCGCCCCCGACGCTTGGTGTGATACGCCAAAGGTTTATTGAAGTTTTTCTTATTTTAACCCGTAGAGTGAGCAGATTTTGATATAAGCTGTGTTTCTTATTTCTGATCTAATTCATCTGAGTGCTAAAAGCCTATAAAGATTTTTTTTAACGACTCAGATCGACAAAATGGTTTCACTTTACTCAAATCGCAGATGCTCTCGCCCAATTATTTGTTTTCTATAGAAACGAAGGCATTAAATTATAATAATTATGAGGACAAAGCTAAATCTGAAATCTGTTTCTTATTTTAGACAGATTTGCTTTCAGATTTCAAAACCTTCTCGATCTACAAATTCAACAAACATCAATTTGTTTTTTTTGTGTACTTTTCGCACCACAAAATTTACATTGATTTGAAAAACCGAAAAGAATTCGACATAAATATATCATCGCGTTCAAATATGTAGTAAAGCCTAACGTTTCTCTTAATGAAAACGATGTTGCATGAACTTTCTTGAAGACATTTTTAAAATTTAGATTTTTCATTATAAATTGCTTCTCGAAACGTGAAACTCGCGAATGAATATATTTTCAAATAAAACGTTTTTACATTATCGTGTGAATTTATTTTGAAAAAAGAAATTTTATTGCGAACGCAAATTCACAACATAAGTATTATGTTGCGAATATGAAGAAGATTTATTGCGAATAATTTTTGATTATGTTGTTAACATAATTAAAAATTATTTGCAACAAATTTTATTTTTCAAAATAAATTCTTTCGATTTTGTAGTCCAAAACTTATTAATTTAAATGATTAATATTTCGATCATCTTTTTGTAGTATTTTTGAATTTAAAGTTATTTAAGTCAAGGACAATTAAACAAGAAATCAGTGTTTTATTTTAAAAATTTATTGTTCGAATTATCGTTTTTGAATCGTTAAAAACTTGGTAGTGGATTCGTGCTGCCATCATTTAAATTCCGTTACACTGTCAGCAATCAGCATACGATAAAATTCATATGAATGCCGCGAATATATCTGACTCTCTCAGCTGGGCTGAATATGGAAAGACCCATTGTTGATCCAAAGTTGTTCGTTTGCAAAATCGGTTGAATTATCCAAGAATTACACCACCCATGTGTTCGACCGACATTGAGCTTTGAGCTATCGCCGTATTATTATTAATGAAACCTCCACCACGCGCGTTTTATTCAAATCTTGTAGAGCATGTTTTCGTAATCCTTGCACAAAATGGCGGGCCTCATTTGGCATTTTCCATTGCCGATTTTTCATGGTGAAATGAACCAGTGATAATTCAGTCTTACCATTTCCCCCCTGTGTATATTGATTTGTTTGGCAAACTCGTGGTGATGTAATTTGTTCCTCCTCATTTTTGTTAGTGAGCTCCCAATCTGGACTCCCAAGTTTTTGCACATTCAGTTGAGCAAACGAACTTATATCACCCACTCCATCGACTGAAACTGTGAAATTGCGAAAAAATTAACAATCTCCAAAGTCCGTGAACGGAAACAAAAGTACATGACAAACGTAGCGTAACTAGCGGATTTAATTATTCGTTAACAAAATGAATCTGGAAATAAACATGAATTTAATACAAAATTAAGGTAACTTAAAGATACCACATACCAGTAGTTACCGCTTTCAGTTGAAACAATTGTACGAATTTATGGCACTCTTGATGTACATGTTGTTTATAAATTGCGACCAATTATACCATCGAATACCAATTAACTTATTAGTAAAACCAAAATCCCTATACATTGATTTCTAATTATTAAATAAGCAATTCATGAGCATAGTTATACATATGTGTCGTCACTTTGATCACTGGAATAGTTATTGGTATAAAAATAAAAATGCAAATTATAGTACAAATAAAAAAGGAAAATAATTTTATTATTATTTTTATCAATTAACATTAAAAATTAAATAAAAAAACAATAAAATTTTTCAAAATTATTGCTAGAATAATTCTATACCAACGAGAACTTTGTTTGAAACTATAGTCATTCCGGAATGGAAATACACGACATTGTTGTTGTAAAATTCCCAAAATAAGACTACAATGTAGTCTTATTTACTTTGGGAATTTTACAACAACAATGCCGTGTATTTCGTCATTGCGAAGTGAATATTTTCAAACCAAGTTTTTGTTAGTATGTATAGAATTATTCTAGCAATAATTTTGAAACATTTTACTGTTATTTTATTTAATTTTTAAGGCCAACTGATAAAAAAAATAATTTGGTTTTTATTTTGAGCATAATTTGCATTTTTATTTTTATACCAATTACTATTCCTGTTACCAAAGTAAGACCGCAATTATAGCAGGAAATTCATTCCGGAATGAAAATACACGGCATTGTTGCTGTAAAATTCTCAAAGTAATACCCCAAACACATATGTAGTCTTACTTTGGGAATTTTACAACAACAATGCCGTGTATTTTCATTCTGGAATGAATAGTTTCAAACCAAGTTTTTGTTTGTATTGAATTATTCTAGTAATAATTTTGAAATTTTTGTTTGGTTTTTTTATTTAATCTTTAATGTCAATTGATAAAAGTAAAAAGAAAATTATTTTCGGTTTTTATTTTGAGCATAATTTGCATTTTCATTTTTATACCAATAACTATTCTTGTGACCAAAGTAAGTTGCGCTCTACGCCTAACTTCGCTTCTCTTCGTATTTATGATTTTTTGCAACCACATCCCAAGTGTAACTACTTCAAATATATTCTTGTTTTTCTGGAACTTTTTTTGGAACTGAGAACGACATTTGAGTTCCATTTTATTATAAGATTTCCTTTGAACAGTGGAACAAAATCCCTAAACTAATGGAACTAAATATGTTTGATTGTATGTATGTATGTATTCAAAATAAAATTTGGCGGGAATCAGTAATTTGAGGTTAGATTGAAAAATATACTTATTTCAATATTTTCCGTGTTAAATATAAGAATCGTTTTTTGTATGAATTTGATAAAAATACATATGTTTATTTAAAGAAGTACTTGGGAGGAACATTTTCTTGTTTTTTGGTTTTTGCTATCTAATCGTTTACGTTGTGGAAGTCATCTTTTGCTATTTGGTTGAATTTTTAATTATTAACATGATCAGTTGTGTATTTGGTAGTTGCTAAAAATCTGTTAACCATTAAATAAAATTAAAAATAAATAATAGCATTAAAATTTTTGGCTGATAAATCCTCTTGACGACCTTTCAATGTGAACTGCTGGGCTGATGGACTGTGCTTGATGATTTATTTAATTATTCAATTATGATTAAATGAGTATTAAAAATTTTACACCACATAGGTATTATTTATTTACTTACAAAAAATTTAAATTACATTACCACAAAACAGCTTAAAAGCAAAAATAATTAACTTCACTTGCCAAAAATAACAAAGAAAATAGCGTTGATCGCCCTCGTATATACGAGGGACATAGAAATGGAGTCGCACACATACTACTACGACTGTATAAAATAAACCATTTCCATCACTTCCATTGCTTATGGAGAAAAATAGAACATTTGTTGGAACTGTCAAATTCAGTTCCATTTTGTTATACTTGGGATTGACGCCGCTAATTTGACATTTATTTAAAATGTTGTTTGGGTTATTACAACAAAATATTTTCATAAAAAACTATTTTGTTTAATGACTTATTACAAACAAATTTTAAGTTCAAATTTAGATTTCTTAAAAATTGTCTTTCTCATATACCCAGTTGGATGTAAAATTCAGCTAGGGGTTTCCAAACATTTACCTTAAAAACAATAAATATAAATGGCATTCATCGACTCCAAAAATACAAACTTTGCTAGTTTGACGCCGCTCTATGTGTTCGCTCTTATGGAAATACATGTATTCCAATTTAGCGCCGCTGTTCGTTCCGTCAATGTGTTTGGGGGGTATAAGACTACAAATATCTCGATAAATGCGTTAATTTTTAATAAGGAAAATAAAAAATATCGATTCATTATTTTCCATAACTCATGCTGCTATTTGAGTCGTACGTGTTTAGGAAACCCACTGAAAAAATTCCAAACTAAAAAATGCATGAAAAACTAGTGTAAAAAATAAATTATTTAATTCCTGGCCTTACAAAACCATTTATCATTCAAAGCGCCTGGAACTTAGTTTTCAGATTGAAATTCAATAGAGCAAGAATGGCACAAGAAATTATTCTCCTTTTAATAATAAATGTTCGAAGAGTGTGTTATTTGTGATCTTACTTTAGAGAATAATTTAGGATTGAAATCCAAAAAGGGGAATAACTCAGTTTTTGTAATAATGTTGCTTGGATCACTTCTGTTCTTAACTAGCCATTTTGCAACCAATTGATGTAGCATTTTTCCATTCCTTTATTTTTTCTTTAGTTATTATTATAGTTACAGAGGTTTAATGAGACATATACATGTATGAGTTTTTTTGACCTTTCAAATGTGAGCCGATTTCTAATTGATAAATATATCCAACCCCAATTCGAAAATGTCCGTTCCAGTTGGGCCGAATAATCGGAACGGGATACGTTATAATATTGAAATTTGGTACACGCTATTTGTGGGCCAATATAAACTTGCATACTAAATTTCACTTCAATCGGTTAAGAAACACGGAAGTTGTATAAGAAACGTTTATTTGCTCATACTAAACACTACGGCAATATATAGACAGCCGTATAATCGGAACGGGATACGTTATAATATTTAAATTTGGTACACGCTATTTGTGGGCCAATATAAACTTGCATACTAAATTTTACTTTAATCGGTTAAGAAAAACGGAAGTTGTATATGAAACGTTTATTTGCTCATACTAAACACTACGGCAATATATAGACAGCCGTATAATCGGAACGGAATAAGTTATAATATTTAAATTTGGTACACGCTATTTGTGGGCCAATATAAAGTTGCATACTAAATTTCACTTTAATCGGTTGAGAAACACGGAAGTTGTATAAGAAACGTTTATTTGCTCATACTAAACACTACGGCAATATATAGACAGCCGTATTTTCGGAACGGGATAAGTTATAATATTGAAATTTGGTACACGCTATTTGTGGGCCAATATAAAGTTGCATACTAAATTTCACTTCAATCGGTTAAGAAAAACGGAAGTTGTATAAGAAACGTTTATTTGCTCATACTAAACACTACGGCAATATATAGACAGCCGTATAATCGGAACGGAATAAGTTATAATATTGAAATTTGGTACACGCTATTTGTGGGCCAATATAAAGTTGCATACTAAATTTCACTTTAATCGGTTGAGAAACACGGAAGTTGTATAAGAAAAGTTTATTTGCTCATACTAAACACTACGGCAATATATAGACAGCCGTATAATCGGAACGGGATACGTTATAATATTGAAATTTGGTACACGCTATTTGTGGGCCAATATAAAGTTGCATACTAAATTTCACTTCAATCGGTTAAGAAACACGGAAGTTGTATAAGAAACGTTTATTTGCTCATACTAAACACTACGGCAATATATAGACAGCCGTATAATCGGAACGGGATACGTTATAATATTTAAATTTGGTACACGCTATTTGTGGGCCAATATAAACTTGCATACTAAATTTTACTTTAATCGGTTAAGAAAAACGGAAGTTGTATATGAAACGTTTATTTGCTCATACTAAACACTACGGCAATATATAGACAGCCGTATAATCGGAACGGGATAAGTTATAATATTGAAATTTGGTACACGCTATTTGTGGGCCAATATAAAGTTGCATACTAAATTTCACTTTAATCGGTTGAGAAACACGGAAGTTGTATAAGAAACGTTTATTTGCTCATACTAAACACTACGGCAATATATAGACAGCCGTATAATCGGAACGGGATACGTTATAATATTAAAATTTGGTACACGCTATTTGTGGGCCAATATAAACTTGCATACTAAATTTCACTTCAATCGGTTAAGAAACACGGAAGTTGTATAAGAAACGTTTATTTGCTCATACTAAACACTACGGCAATATATAGACAGCCGTATAATCGGAACGGGATAAGTTATAATATTGAAATTTGGTACACGCTATTTGTGGGCCAATATAAAGTTGCACACTAAATTTCACTTCAATCGGTTAAGAAACACGGAAGTTGTATAAGAAACGTTTATTTGCTCATACTAAACACTACGGGAATATATAGTCAGCCGTATAATCGGAACGGGATACGCTATAATATTGAAATTTGGTACACGCTATTTGTGGGCCAATATAAACTTGCATACTAAATTTTACTTTAATCGGTTGAGAAACACGGGAAGTTGTATAAGAAACGTTTATTTGCTCTTACTAAACACTACGGGAATGTATAGACAGCCGTATAATCGGAACGGGATACGTTATAATATTGAAATTTGGTACACGCTATTTGTGGGCCAATATAAAGTTGCATACTAGATTTCACTTCAATCGGTTAAGAAATACGGAAGTTGTATAAGAAACGTTTATTTGCTCATACTAAACAATACGGGAATATATAGACAGCCGTATAATCGGAACGGGATACGTTATAATTAATTCATTGAAATTCAATAGAGCAAGAATGGCACAAGAAATTATTCTCCTTTTAATAATAAATGTTCGAAGAGTGTACCATTTATGATCTTACTTTAGAGAATAATTTAGGATTGAAGTCCAAAAAGGGGCATTACTCAGTTTTTGTAATAATGTTGTTTGGATCACTTCTGTTCTTAACTAGCCATTTTGCAGCCAGCTGATGTAGCATTTTCCATTCCCTAAATTGTGAGGCTAAAATTAATCGAGCGGATTTTGCACTGTTACTTGAAGGGGCATTAAATTTAGCTAGTAAAGAAAATATTTTCCGAAACGGATTCAGGACATGCGGCCTATGCTCTTTTTTCGAAGACGCCATAAAATATTCATTGCTCGCTACTGGAAAATTCGAAAAAAAACAAACAGGAGCTCTCGAGACAAAACAGGGTACCGCTTACGCGCTTAAAATAAGTTCGAGAAACACAACTAGAATATTTAAAAAATAAACAAAAATGAAACATTACAAACATCTTTAATTATTTATTTAATAGTTATTTAATAGTTAGTATTACTGTTACAGAAGTTTAATGAGACATATACATGTATGATTTTTTTTGACCTTTCAAATGTGAGCCGTTTTCTAATTGATGAATGTATCCAACCCCAATTCGAAAATGTCCGTTCCAGTTGGGCCGTAGAAGAGGAATGTTTAATAACTTTAAGGCTAGTGTTGAGAGTTGTTGATGTTTCATCGACGCCGTACACGGGTTTCACCAAAATCTTCTACCGCTACGACGAAATAATTTCGTATCCTTAATTATGAAATTCTAAACATACAAAAATAACAAAAACATACCGCATTAGCTTCTGCAATAACAGTACCACCAAGTGGTAGGTTTGAAATTTCCTCAATCTCCAAGTCAACAGCTTCAACAATCGACCTCGAACGGTTTGATTCGGTAGAACATATATTGAGGGAACCTTCTTCCTCATTACATCGTTTGCTGTAATTTTTATATAACCTAATAAAAAACTAATATACTTAATAGTTTTTCATGCATTTTTTAGTTTGGAATTTTTTCAGTGGGTTTCCTAAACACGTACGACTCAAATAGCAGCATGAGTTATGGAAAATAATGAATCGATATTTTTTATTTTCCTTATTAAAAATTAACGCATTTATCGAGATATTTGTAGTCTTATACCCCCCAAACAAATTGACGGAGCGAACAGCGGCGCTAAATTAGAATAAATGTATTTCCATAAGAGCGAACACATAGAGCGGCGTCAAACTAGCAAAGTTTGTATTTTTGGAGTCGATGAATGCCATTTATATTTATTGTTTTTAAGGTAAATGTTTGGAAACCCCTAGCTGAATTTTACATCCAACTGGGTATATGAGAAAGACAATTTTTAAAAAATCTAAATTTGAACTTAAAATTTGTTTGTAATAAGTCATTAAACAAAATAGTTTTTTATGAAAATATTTTGTTGTAATAACCCAAACAACATTTTAAATAAATGTCAAATTAGCGGCGTCTATGTGGTTGCAAAAAATCATAAAGACGAAGAGAAGCGAAGTCAGGCGTAGAGCGCAACTTACTTTGGTCACAAGAATATTTATTGGTATAAAAATGAAAATGCAAATTATGCTCAAAATAAAAACCGAAAATAATTTTCTTTTTACTTTTATCAATTGACATTAAAGATTAAATCAAAAAACCAAACAAAAATTTCAAAATTATTTCTAGAATAATTCAATACAAACAAAAACTTGGTTTGAAACTATTCATTCCATAATGAAAATACACGGCATTGTTGTTGTAAAATTCCCCAAGTGAGACTACATATGTGTTTGGAGTATTACTTTGAGAATTTTACAGCAACAATGCCGTGTATTTTCATTCCGGAATGAATTTCTGGCTATAATTGCCGTCTTACTTTGGTAACAGGAATAGTAATTGGTATAAAAATAAAAATGCAAATTATGCTCAAAATAAAAACCAAATTATTTTTTTTTAACAGCTGGCCTTAAAAATTAAATAAAATAACAGTAAAATGTTTCAAAATTATTGCTAGAATAATTCTATACATACTAACAAAAACTTGGTTTGAAAATATTCACTTCGCAATGACGAAATACACGGCATTGTTGTTGTAAAATTCCCAAAGTTAACAAGACTACATTGTAGTCTTATGCCCTTTCCGAAAGTTATACTTATTTATTTAGACATACTTATTTGCCGCCATTTTAAATAAGTATGTAAAATCATCCGAGTTGATTTCACATACTTATTTTTTATTTTGACTATTTTGTAACTATAAAATAATTTTTTTAATTAAATTTTTTATAAAACTTAATTACTACATAATATCACAATATGTATGTAATGAAATTAACAGAAGTTTGGTTTTCGTTTAAGATTTTTTTTTTTCTAAGAACATACTTATTTTAAGTTACCTCGCCAACATACTTATTTAAATAAGTAGGTCTAAATAAATAAGTATAACTTTCGGAAAGGGCCTTACTTGGGAATTTTACAACAACAATGCCGTGTATTTTCATTCCGGAATGACTATAGTTTCAAACAAAGTTCTCGTTGGTATAGAATTATTCTAGCAATAATTTTGAAAAATTTTATTGTTTTTTTATTTAATTTTTAATGTCAATTGATAAAAGTAAAAAGAAAATTATTTTCCTTTTTTATTTGTACTATAATTTGCATTTTTATTTTTATACCAATAACTATTCCAGTGATCAAAGTAATAGCCGATTTAGACATACCAACATTTCTTTCCCAACAAAAAATGATGATATTAGTATATTACGATTTTCGTTTGTAAGACAAGAACAAAAATATAATCAAACAAAATTTTGTTGGATTTTTTGTTTTCTTTTTTTTTCCAACAACGTTACTATAAAAACAAATTTGACTATAAAATTTACTCGACCCGAGTATATTTTATAGTAACAAACAACAACAAACACAATAAAAATGGCGATTTGAGAAATTTTTATAGCGCTTTATTTTATTTTTAAAAAATTTTAGTAATAAAATAAAATTTACGTTCGAGAAATTTCCATTTCACGCGAAAAACCCATAATTTTGCCAAATAAACTAGTATCACCGCCGAATTTATCAAAAATTATATCGTCGATTTTATACCGCCAAAAAATTATGGTATGACGAGAGTTTTGTTGTATACTTTTCTCTTTTTATCGCTTGTACATTTTTTTGTATTATGTGTAGCTCTAAGTGTCAACAAAAAAAATGTTGGAAAAAAATGTTGGTACGTCTAATGTCGTTTTCCTGTTGCAACAAAAAACAGATTCCGAGCAAAACCCAAGTGACAGCAGCTGTCATTCGTCGCTCGGTAAAATTTTTCGGAGCGATTACTAACACATTTACATTTAAACGTCATCGAAATGTCATTTAAACATCAAAATAAATATGCGGAAAAATATATTTAAAAAACAGTAAAATAATTAACAAATAATACAACAAATAACATGATTACAATAAATTATTTATTAATTTACGGAAAAATTCATCGGTATTAACAATCTAATTATAAAAATAGAATTTGACAATTAATACGTATATTCACACAACCATATATAAAAAACAAACATCGCAGAATCCGGATTTTTGGCTGTTCCAGTTAAAACGTCAAAAAACTGTCATTTTTCAACTCAGATTCGACTCCGAATCTGTTTTTTGTTGCAACAAGAAAACCACATAAATCGGCTATTAGACGACACATATGTATGTACATATGTATAACTATGCTCATGAATTGCGTATTTAATAATTAAAAATCAATGTATAGGGATTTTGGTTATACTAATAAGTTAATTGGTATTCGATGGCATAATTGGTATAATAAACTATTATACAAAACAACTTCGGATTTATATGCCTAATTGGCTAGTCGAGTTGAGTTTAATCTAGGTTGAACAGTTCAATGTTTGACTACATTTATGTTGTTTTCGATTGACCAAAAAATACTAAACTCATACTGGCTTCACAGTATAGCAAATACCACCGTAGATACCATAATAGCTTTATTCAACAATTAAAATTAACAGAACAATCGTTTTAAGCCGGTATTCCATTGTGAAAAAATGTTTATCAGCAAAAATATATTGAGATAAAAATAGAAAATCGGTGGTTGTGTGAATGAGACACCCGACTTCGTCAGTAAACATTTTTAATACAAAAAAGTTGTGGCTGTGTTAGTGTGATGCCATAATTATTTACAAAAAGTATCAAATGGAGTACTTTTTATTGCAACCCTCTAACACAACCACATAAATTTTGTGTACGGATGATAACATATTTCTCGCACACAATATTAATTTTCATAGTACGTCATTTTTATGGTAAAGATATTTTTTATTTTTTATTCTGTGACGGAAAATAAATGAAAAAAAATAATTCTGATATGGGTGAAAATAATAATTAATTTTTTAGATAATTTTGAGAGGTGAAAATATACGAATTAAGAATAACGCATAGTTTTGTTCATATGTGTTGGTTATGTTTTTGTTTGCTGTCAAAATATATCCATACAATTTTGCTATAAAATAAAAAATAAAAAAATTGTTTTTTCTTTGTCACTCTAATGCAACATTTTTTTTTGTCTTCTTTCATTTTTCCAGCAGTCAGTAAATTTTTTGTAATAGAATACCGGCTTTACGATTCAAAACCGAGGCGCAAGAAGCTATTGCCGTCTTACTTTGGTCACAAGAATATTTATTGGTATAAAAATTAAAATGCAAATTATACTCAAAATAAAAACCGAAAATAATTTTCTTTTTACTTTTATCAATTGATATTAAAAATTAAATAAAAAACAAAAATAAAATTTCAAAATTATTACTAGAATAATTCTATACCAACAAAAACTTGGCTTGAAACTATTCATTCCGGAATGAAAATACACGGCATTGTTGTTGTAAAATTCCCAAAGTAAGACTACACTTGTTCTGTTAATTTGTCAAAAACTGTTGAGTATTCCCGATGGAAAAATGACATATCGATATTATCGCGTCCAATTGTTGTTAATGCTAAAAATAATATAAATTTCTTGATTGGCCAATTTTTTGACGTCTTGAATTGGCACATAAAATAAAAACACGTATAGTTAATAAATTTGATAAGAGATGGCGTTGTTAAATTTTACAATTTGTTTTTTACATAACAATTCTCGAAAATCGAAATATATGGCAATAAATATTTATTAACATTTACATGGCCAAATTAAATGGAAAAATTTAGGCATAAATTGTTGGTATTAAATAAATGTAATTATGTAATAAACTAATACGAATTTCCGCACATACAATATTTTAAATATGGACAAAAAACGTACTACAACAGCGCCTATAATATTATGTAGGCGAAATAATAATAATAATTAATTTGTTTTTATCAATAAAAATCTATCTATGTATTTTAATATCGTCTAAAAGGTTCACACTCTTAAATAGTTTAAATATTTATCAAAAATGTCGCTAGATGACATTACCTAGTTTTATCGAATAGTCGAATTTGTTAATATTATCAAACAGGTGGCACTGCAATATTGTCATGTAAAAAACAAATTTAAATGTAAAAAACTAGAGTCTAACTAAAATCTAAAAAGAGTAACTTATATTTCATTTTATATTTGAATAAAGGTTTTAATTGTTACAGTTATGATTTTTATTAACTTTATACTTTAAATTTTCAGTTAATAACTTATTATTGTTTGATATTTTTAAAAAGTATTAGTTTTTTACATATAATTTACATTTTTATGTAATTTACACAGTTTTTTACATTTTTTACATGTAAAATGTAAAAAATGGTTTTTTACACGAATTTGCCCAACTGTGATTCAATACTTGTGGAATAAAAAAATCGAAGTGATACAGTAGTTAATCAAACAAAATCATCAACGGTAATAATCCATTTTGTGGAGAGAAAAATTGACCTCGTTTGGACTAACTTAGTTATTTGGTTTTCTAATTACGAATTGTTATATCTTGAAATTAAAAATGTAAATCAGGCAACACTAAAAATCCTGATAGTTGGTAACAATGACAACAGCGGAGGATCACGTTGCGTCGTCGTCCCTGGTGGTCAGCCATCATGGAAAAAGATCATTCAACTCATTATTCATTGTATCCGATATAGTATAAGGCGTGCATTGAAGCACATATAAAAATGATAAGTTATGTATTATGTAATAGTTAAGTAATAAATAACAAAGTAAATATAAAGCAACTTGTTTAATATAAGTAATAAAAGACGAGTAAGAGGATACAATACATGGTGTCAGAAGTTAATAAAAAAAAAAAAAAAAAAAAATGAAAAAAATATTAAACAAAATGCCAGTTGGACTTACATATAGTGACGCAGAAAAAAATTTCAGTGTGTTTACGAAAAAATTCATGTGGTATATGGAAACGTTTGGGGCAAAAGAAGACACCGTAAGAAAAAAATTGGAGTACTGCTATTTTTGCTGGGCGAAGAAATATTCGAAACTTTCAATACATTTGAAATCGGGGAGAATGAAACAATTGACGCAGTGTTGGCTGAATTTGAGAAACATTTTGTTCCAAAAGAAAACGTTATAATGGCGACATATCAACTTCATAAAATTTGCAAAAAAGAATTTCAATCAATAGAAAACTTTGTGGTAGAAATAAAAAATCAAGCGTCGTTGTGTAATTTTACATGTGCTAAGTTAACGTGCAGAACACAGTTCAAAGACAGGATGATTCGTGATCGGCTAATATTTGGAGTTAGTGATACCAACTTACAAAGCAAGATGCTAGCGGAAAAAAATTTAATATTAGAAAACGCCATCGAGATGTGTAAATCGGAAGAAATAGTTAAAGTACAAGTTCAAATGTTAAACAATCCGAATATAAAAATGGAAAAAGTGGATGCGGTCAACATAAACAGCTATAAGCAACGTGGTAAAGAATTTGAAGCGAAGTGGAATAAAAATCAAAATGGCCACAAAAATATAAAAACGCAATTCAATCACTGTGGATATGGTCATGGAGACAAACAAGTATGTCCGGCGAGAGGCAAAAGATGGAATAAGTGTAGAAGGAATTATCATTTTGCAGCCGTTTGCAAATCAAAGAATGTATACATGCTGCAATCAAATGTTGGAGAAAAGGATACATCGGAAGAAGACGATAGATGTTTAGCAGAAACAAGTGCAAAATATTTGTTAAATAATTATAATCATAGCTGTAAGTTACAAGTTTGTAGTGTAGATAATGCATGTAGAAATGGCTGGTTTAAAAACATATGGGTAGAAAATGAGGTAGTTAAGTTTAAGTTAGATTCGGGATCGGACTGCAACATTATAGCCAGGTCTGTGTATGACAAGATAAAATCTGATAAAAAGGGGGTCGTCGAGTTGAAAGGCACACACATAGAATTGGTTTCATGTAATAATCCGAGAAACTTTTGGGAATGTCAGTCTTTACAGTAATAGACCTTAAAGATGGAGTTTGGCAGGTGAAACAAGACCAACCTAGCTCTGATTTATATACGTTTACTACACCGTTTGGGAGGTATCAGTTTAAGCGGTTGCCATTTGGTATAAATTCGGCTCCAGAAGTATTTCAAAGGAAATGCGTCGAAATTTTCGGGTCTACAAAAGGGGTGGAAATTTATTTTGATATCTGGTTGTGGCCGGCAAAGGACCGGAAGAACATGACAAAATATTGTTAGAGGTGTTGCAAAGAGCTGAGCAATACAATGTAAGATTTAATTTACAAAAGCTGCAATTTAGGGTCCCTGAGGTAACGTTCCTGGGGAATGTCATTTCGAAAAAGGTAGTGCAACCTACAAACAAACATGTCAAAGCGATAGCAAGTATAAAGCCTCCAAACAATAAGAAGGAATTATTACGAATTTTGGGAATATCAAAATTTTTGGCAAAGTTTATTCCCAATTTATCTAAGGTAACCGCCAATCACAGGGAACTAACAAAGAATAACGTGGAGTGGAAATGGGAAGGGTCGTATGACAATGAGCTACTTAAACTAAAAGAGATTATAACCTAAAACCCAGTATTAAGAATTTTTAACCCCAAGATTCCTTGCATCATTCAAACTGATGCGTCAAAAGATGGACTGGGATCTGTGCTTCTTCAAGAGGGTCGGCCAATAGCGTATGCGTCTCGTAGTCTGAATAAATGTGAAGCCCGGTATTCACAAATAGAAAAGGAATTGTTGGCGATGGTGTTTGCCACAGGGAAATTTCATCAATACATGTATGGGACAGAGGTTATAGTTCACAGTGACCATAAATCTTTAGTAAAAATAACGGAAACTGAAATTGATAAAGCGAGTATGAGACTTCAACGAATGTTGTTAAAATTATTGAGATACAACATAATAGTTAAACATATAGATGGTCGTGGATGCTAATAGCAGATACATTGTCTAGAGCTAGTGAAAATACCACTGAAGAGGACGATAATGATGAAGATATGAAATATACAATTCATTCTATCGTCAATAAAATCTGCATGACGGACGAAAATAAAACTGTTTATAGCGAGGCAACAAAAAATAATTCAACCTTATCCACTGTAATAGATTATATTCAAAATAGTTGGCCTAACTCCGATAAAAAATTGAGCGGTGACCTCAAGCAATACAGTAAACTTAAAAACAACATAAATATTTCAGAAGAATTAGTGTTTTTAGATCACAAGTTAATTGTTCCTACAAGTCTAAGGAACAAGATATTAGAAAGCTTACATGTACCACACTTAGGCATTCAAAACACAAAAATGAGGGCACGTGAGCTATATTATTGGCCAGGGTTGTTAGTCGATATAGAGGTATTTGTAAATAACTGTTCAGCTTGTCAAAAATATCAAAAGCAGAATCATAAGGAACCACTAGTTAGTCATGAAGTACCTAATTGTCCATGGGAAAAAATCTCCATCGACATATTTGATTTCTCGACAAATTGTTTTTTAGTCCTCGTGGATGCGTATTCAAACTGGATAGAGGTGCTTGAGCTAAAAGATAAATCTTCATCATCTGTGATTACAGTATTAGAGGGTGTGTTTAGCAGATTTGGTTTTCCATGCCATATCGTTGCTGACAATAATCCATTTACCAGCTATACATTTTTAAATTTTGCAAAGAAGAGAAACATAAATATGATCTTCTCAAGTCCAAACTATTCAAAAAGCAATGGTCTAGCAGAAAAAGGGGTATCTATTGCCAAACAGCTATTGCGAAAATTAGGGGAATATAGTGTGATGGAGGATTATCAATTGGCCCTATTAGAGTATGGTAACACCCCTCTTCCCATGCTGGGAAGAAGCCCTGCAGAATTGTTTTTAGGGAGATCGCTAAAGTCAAAGCCACCCGTATGCCTAGATTAGTTGAAACCGATAAATATCAAGTCACAATACGTTGTTGATAAATGGCTACAACAAAGAAAAACTCAAAAGTTTTACTATAATAGAATCGCTAAAGAATTGTCAAAATTAAACAAAAATGAGAATGTAACCGTATGGAAGAACATTGTGTAATAAAGGTGGAAAGTAATAAAGGTGGTAGATGGGCGAACGTATGTCGTCAGGAATGACCTGGGTAATGAGGTACGAAGAAACCGATGTTTCTTGAGGAAGAGTACTATTCCTTATGAAGATAATAAGGTAAAGAATCAAATGTTACAAAATATAGAACTAAACAAAAATTTTAATCAATTACAGCATAGTAATGTAAGCTAAGATATAATGAATAATGATAATGAGAACGTAGTAAACAATTAAAATGTAAATATGTCGTCGTACAATAATAATAATGAATTCAGAGAATGTTGAACAAGAGCAGGTAGAGAGGTAAGACCTCCTACATATCTACGTGATTATGTCATGGTTAATTAAAAAAAAAAAAAAAAAAAAACACGAAAGCGTGTAATATCTTGAAACTTAAAATGTAAATCAGGCAACACTAAAAATCCTGATAGTTGGTAACAATGACAACAGCAGAGGATCACGTTGTGTCGTCGTTCCTGGTGATCAGCCATCATGGAAAAAGATCATTCAACTCATTATTCATTGTATCCGATATAGTACAAGACGTGCATTGAAGCACATATAAAAATAATAAGTTATGTGTTATGTAATAGTTAAGTAATAAATAACAAAACTTGTTTAATATAAGTAATAAAAGACGAGTAAGAGGATACAATATACGAATGAAGTTTGATTGTCTTATTTTCAACATCTTGTGCTTATAAATTTTGTTGCCACTACATTTTAATATAAGTTTGGTAAAATCAATTAATATAGTTTGTTAGAAGCAGGTTCACAATTCAACCAAAAAAAATTTATTCTTCTTTGCTTTTTTCTATTTACTTCCTATTTTTTTGGTTTGCATTATTATTTCTATCTACTCGTAGATAGAAATCTATCTTTCTATCTTCATATTAGATTATGATACTGTTTGTAACATGATAAAAAAAGCCAAGAGTAAAATTTTGCAATTATTATTCTGCAGAAATTAGAACTTAGGTGCGCTACTGGTAAGAGCAATTTTTTTATGCAGTAGCTTATGTCTTGAAATGTCACGAAGGGTTCTTTTTTAATGTCTGTGAAGCTGGCATGAAAAGTTAGCACGTAAAACGCAATGGCAACACTTTTAGTACACGAAAATCAAAGACACACTTGTACTAAAAGGTTAGCACGAAAAATGAAATATTCTATAGCCTGGAATAAAGTTAGGACGATAAAAGAGAAAATCAAAGAATGACAAACATGCCGTTAGAAAATTCATAGTTGTATAAATAGTTGAAATCAAGAAAAGTTATCACGAAAAATATTTAAACCAGCCGTATTGTTTTCTTGTACCGATAATTAAAATAAATGACGATGTATCAAATAAAAATAAAAAAAAATACCGAAAACTAACCGGAATAAATTTATTTTCTTCATTTAGGATTTATTCCGAACAAGAATTTATTTTGTCAGTAATTAACAAGAATTTATATTCTTATAAATAAAATGTTTTAGAAACACAGCACGATAAATGAGTCAGACACTAGATAGAGTTAGCAAGTAAATTATTATCGATTAAATATAACGAACTAAAATTCATCATAATAAAATTAAAATTACATCAAAGCAGAATTTATGACCGGATATGATTTTAACGGACATGAACTTTAAATTAAAGTAGAATCAATAACGAGCTATTTGAGTAAAAATTTGTAAATTTTATATGGCTAGAAAGAGAGTACTAACGGTCCGCTGTGGACCCTTCTTCACATTTGCCCGACATGAATTTAATTTTCAATTAAAGTAAAATCAGTAACGTTATTAGTTTTGTTGATCTGTACAACTTTGTTATTTGTTATGTTGCTAACTATTTATAAATATTTCAGGACTATTGCATCGTAGAAAAAAAAAGCGTGTGTAACTCGCGTGAAAACGTTTAATTACAATACTCAAGTGATTGTAGCCCTCTCTATCGCTCAGGTTACAAATTTCACTTTTGTATCGCATTGACTCGTTTTCTTCACGTTATACAATATACTACACTCGGTATGGCCCACTCGGTCAAGAAAATAAATATAAAATAATGAACAAAATAATGCAATAATTTTGGAATTGTATCGGAAAAACTAACTGTTCTGTTCGTGTTTCAGTGGGCTTAGCGCATTACTAAAGATTTTTTGTTTTTAGGTAAAACTTTTTAATTTCGGTTATTAGATAATTTATTGTACAGTTTTTTATTATTAAATTTGTAAGGCTGTTTTTAGAACTATCCGTATCAAAAAAAAAAAAAATGGTTTAATTCTTTGATTAAAAGTATTGCCGTGCATACATTTTGAAATTTTTCGTGCTAACTTCACATCGGTGTTTTTTATTATTAAGTTTTTATTTTAATTTTAAAATGATTTACATATTTAATTGAGTATTTTAACAGATTGTTTTTATTTAAAAAATTTTGATGGTTCAATTAAATAAAGGTTAATATTTAAACAAATTTTTTTCATTCTACAGTAATTTCTAATTCTGTAAAATTCTTCAGTTAGGCCAAAAATCAAAATAAAAGAAAGTTTAAATTTAGAAGTAAAAATTAGAACAAAAAAAACAAAAAGTCAACTTAAGATATTTGCTTGACCATTATTGTAATAATATTGCTATGGAGTAAAAATTTGGTCCACTTAACATGTTTTTTCCATAATCATTTGTCCTAATTTTTTATTTAATTCGAATCGAAAAAATTAATTTATTTTAAATATTTTATTAATAGATTGATTTGAATTAGATTTTATTATTTTTTTTGCAAATCCTGTCAAGTTGTGGTCATAATTTGTATTGTGCCTCACCTAACCTTCTTAGAATTAAAAAAATTCGTTTCTTATTATTTAAACGGTGCATGCCTTATAAGACAGCCTCAACTAATATTTTATACAAGGAATACAATGAAAGGCGGACCCAAATTACTTATAAATTTGGTAATTTGGTAGTTTTTATTTACTTTCACTATAAAATATATGAAAATATCCGTGAGGTCAGATTCACCCCCATACACAGACAACGTGATAGTAAGCTATACACAGAGTCAATGTTAATTATAGTATCTAGGCATTGCAATTAACATGATAATTTAATAAAAATTCTGAACCTTATGAATTAAATACATTTTCAGAATTTTGAATAGTTTTTTAAGCGTAAATATGTTTTATAAATAAGAGAGAAGAAGGTTTTAGAAAAATGTAATCCCTGAAAATGATGAAATAATCAGCGTAGAGTTTGTTTTAATAAATAAAATTATTTAATTTTTGTTTAATTTATTTCATGTGCAAATGGTGAATGGTGATGTTCAATTTTAATCGAATATACATTTAATATATTTCAGGTTGATGATAATCAATAAACTCGTTGTCAGAGCCCCTTATCGGATATAATACCGTCAGAAAGCATCGAGCCAACGTGGAAAATACATCACCAGCAGATAATAAATTCATATTTGGCTATTTGGTGTTATAAAGAAGTAAGTAATTAGCAATTTATTTGCCACATGACCATCAACTTCACATGGTTTATTACCCACAGAATCAGTAATATTTATTAGATCCATCAATATGCAGACGAAATTGAATTTAAGATTACGACGGAGCGCTTCGTCGATCTAACGTATCAAATTACTGCTGTCTTTTACTACGTACCATATTCAAAAGAAACTAAAATGAAAGCTTCTGGCCAACTTTGGAAAAAATTACAGACTTTAAAAAAAATGTACGGCTGTGGAACAATTCACATTCTACAAAATCCGAGCCAGTCACCCTACCGTCGGATGAAATTCTTCAAAAATTAAAATTTCTTGAAGCATATTTGGAACCAATTCATAAAGTCAATGCAGTCAGATTTGAATGCACAAGAAACAAACAAAAACCACTTCAACAGAAAACATTTCTATGCTTCGAAACCCGTTTAACTATGATCATGATTTACGAAAGTGAGTTTTAAATAAATTAAAACATTTTCATTTATCTAGAAATTGCAGTGTCAACTTTCATCATGATCTATACATAGAGTTTTGCAATTTTGAAGTTGCTTTCTTCTAATTATATTTTTTTAAACAGAAATTATTCGATATCACAATTTTGAATAATATAATCACAGGCTTTTATGTTAGTACGATATAAAAATTAGAATTGATCAGTAAAATTGTGCGAATATTAAAATAAGTGATTTTGTGAATTATTATTAATAATTGTGATGGAAAGGGTGATCCAATAAGTGTTCTGAAAGTTTTTTTTTTGAAATAAAACGCATTAAAATCAATTTAATAATCAAAAATTGTGTTTGTGACGTATGTTCGGTTTATGACATTCGAGTTTGAAAATAATGTCTTTTAAATGTTGTCCGCGACTGGCTCTTAGATGTTCCATTCTATGGGTCCAATTTTCGAGCAATCTTTTGAGCATTTCGCCCGATATTCCGTTAATTATGCGTGTTGTGTTCGTTTTTAATGCAGGAATCGATTGTGGTTTATCGATATAAACAAGTGATTTCAGATACCTCCAATTCACGGGTCCCTTCCTTGATATGATGTTCTCATTATAATTTTCTTTTAATAAATCGATGGTTTGGCCTGCTGTATGGCACGTTGCATCATCCTGTTGAAACCACAAGTCGGGTTCACCAATATCTTGAATTTTTTGCAATAAAAATTCATTGATCATTGCTCTGTAGTTTGCGCCATTGACGTTTACACGCTGTCTTTCCGCATTTTTAAAAAAATACGGTCCGATGATGCCACCTGCCCATAAACCACACCAAACAGTTCATTTTTCAGGATGCATTGGAAGCTCTTGAATCTCTTTTGGTTGTTCATCAGCCTAAATATGACAATTTTTGTTTGTTGACGTATCCATTCAGCCAAAAATGAGCTTGATCGCTGAACACAATTTTTCGATAAAAAAACGAATCAATTTGGAGCTGTTCCAACGCCCATAAACCAAATCGATGACGCAAAGGAACGTTAACTGACTTTAGTTGTTGAACAAGCTGTAATAAAATTAATTAAAATCTCTCTTCAAAATAGGCCACAATGTACCATATTAGAGACCCAGAGCTTGTGAACGGCGACTAATTGATTGATTGCGGTCTTCACGTACACTTTCAGCTACAGCAGCAATATTCACATTAGATCGACTTGTATGCATTATAGTCGGGTGATGAATATCCAATAATGAAAAAGTGGTTCAAAATTTATTGATTGTTTCGCGAATAGTGCGTTCAGTTGGACTATTACGAACACCATAAAATGGTCGAAGAGCACGAAAACAATTTTTCACTGAACACTGATTTTTAAAATAAATTTCCACAATTTGTAAACGTTGTTATCGCGTAAGTCTATTCATGGTGAAATGTCAATGAATACTAAACACAAATGTCATATGAACATAACAGTTGTCATTGGATCACGCTTTATTAATTTCTTTTTTGTTCAATGAATAAATTCGTTTGTGATAATTCGAATTGTTTTGTTTTATTCACAATTAAGAGATTCGAACCATGATTGATAAGGCAAAAACTCAACAATGTATTGTTACAGTGACACCTTAGGTAGAATAGAATCAGTTATTTAATAGCAAAAGGAATAGTGAACTAAAATGGAATTTTCCATGATAAAACTGTGCTAAATGTTTCTTGGCTATAGTATTGAAATTTCTGGTAGTTTTGGTTTGAGTATATAAAAAGCAAACGAGATCGAATTAAATCGTAAGTATTTGGAATGCGATGGTGTAAAGATTAAAAAGTGAATTAAAAGAAGATTTAAAAAGTGATTTAGTGATTTATAAAAATTTGAAGGGAACAGTAAAATTGTGCGAAATATATAATAAGTGATTTTATGAATTTTTGTTAATAAACTGTGTTGTAATCATTTTTATGCTCATAAATCATCGTGATAAGTTGAATTGTTTAGTTTTATTCACAATCCAGTGATTCAATTCTTGATTTACAAGGCAAAAACGTAACAATATGTATGAGTGTCAATACATGTATGTATACAATTGAAAATGATTATGTACATAGTATAAATCACTTCAGTGGCGTAAAACTTTCTTGGGCCACTAAAAATACTTGTTGTGTTCCTATGAACACGTAAAGCTTTTAGTTAAAAACTTATTTTTCCTATTATCAAGCCTCGCTTTAATTAAGTATACGATTTCGAGAGTAGACGAAGCAGAACGTGAATCATTTCAATAGCCTCAAACAAAACGAAACATCTTGCAACTCAGTGTTATGAGGTTTTCTAAATACTATATAGTATATCGATAAATCATCACAAATTTCGAATATAATTAAAAAAATATACAAGAATTTCGAAATAATCTCAAAAATGTCGAATTTTCAAAGTATCTTGAATATTCTTGAAAGTTCTCAAATATCGAATTATCCGTAAGTTTTGTTTAAAAAATTGTATAAATTTGCAAACAATTTTCAATCAGTTTTAAGATTGAAATTTTGGTTAAAATTTAGAATATTTTTTTAAACACAAAAGCTTTCAGTTTTAAGAGGCTTTCAAACCAAACCATTTAACTCTAAAATTGGATATTATAAAGGAAGGTGGTATTTTGGATAAATTTAGAATGTTTGTGTTCAATGAGCTTTAAGCTTGGTAATTAAATTATACCTTTTGGGTGTTAACTTAACATTTGTGAGCCTTTTCATTATTTCCGGTTTTTGTTAACATATTTTATGCGAAAAAATTATGTTTTGCAGAATATGAGAAGAACTATTTGTTTTAGGAGGTTTGAATTAGAAAAGCTTTCTAACCCAAACCATTTTACCGAGAAATTTAAATTTATAACGGGTTACAGAACCCCGTTGTCCTACCTCGCCCCTTGATAATTAATTCATACTTTTTGGGTTTGAACTTAATATTTTTGAGCTTTTTGATATTTTAAAATTTTTAATCAAATGTTTGATAAGCTTACATTATGTATTTGAAAAAATTGTGAAGAGCTTTAGGTTTAAAAGCTTTCACTTATGGAAGCTTTTTAAATATGATATTGCAATGGATGACGGATTTTTGGTTAGGATTTAGAATGTTATGACCAATGTAAACTATTAAAAGCTTTTGATTTTAAGAGCTTTTCTAACCAAACCATTCGACTTTCAAGTTTGTATTATAAAGGAAGGTGGTATTTTAGGATTAATTTAGAGTTTTTGTTTTCAATGAGCTTTAAGCTTGATAATTTATTTATACTTTCTCGGTAATTTTCTTACCTTTCCATAAATTCTGTCCTTCGTTAGATTGTTGGATGAGCATAAATCATGTATTTGCACGAAATGTCAAGAACTTTTAGTTTTAGGAGCTTTCATTTATCGAAGCTTTTCAACTCAAATCATTTTATTCAGAAATTTGATATAACAAAGATTACCTACATCCAAAACGTGTTTCCATTTTCGAGGATTACATGTGTAAGAAAACTAATCGGTTACTCAGATTTAGTTTTGTGAACCTATTCAGGGATCGTTTAAATGAAGAAAACACTAGATGAAACAGAACGTGATTCATTACAGGAAATCGGAGATATATCAAAATTTTGGCATAATCTCACCAATATCTTTTAAATATTACCATATAGATTTATATGTGTAACTCTTACTGTAGTTACATGTTGAACCGAAAAATGACCGACCGAATTGTGAACTGAAAATTGACTGAACGAACCTTTCAGTCGAAAGTTACATGTGTTTTCTATTTTGTGGCTGTTTAAATGTCAAATTGTATAAAAACCAAATTAAATTAAACAAAACCAAAACCAAAACATCTGGTAAAACATCCACTTCTACAATCTGAGCACAATTTTTTTTTCTTTCTTTAATTCATTCTGTGTTTTATACTTTAATTGAAGATTTATTCTTGTAACTTGTAACCTAGAAATATGTTTATGAAATGTCATTTTAGTCAGATACAAGTTTCATGTTACACCGAAATTTAAAATCGACTCAACCAACCTACTATTAACTGACTGACTTGGTCATCGTTTCAGATGTAACTTCAATATCTGCAAGTTCTTACAACTTAAAGTTTAGCGCAGAACATAGGTTCAACCGTTTCTAATCAAGCAAAAGGTTGACTTTGTTCGGCTAAAGGCTCAACTTGAATTATGCAAGGAAGAATTTCGATAAATGCAAAATGGGTAAACTTGGAGTTACGCAAAATGTATAATACAAATAAATAAATCGTCGTTTGATTTCGAAAGCTTTTATGTTAAACGAGTTTAGCTAATTTTTTTCTAAATCTAAATATCGGTCAACACCTGTCTTAAGAAAATATTTAATAGCAACAGGAATGATTTCTTCTTTTTCTAATAATTAGACCACAGCCATTTCTTAAAAATTTCCAGGAAATGTCTTGTTCTGTAAATTTACACTTTAAGCTTAATCTGTGCTACCTAATCTCAATTTTAAACTAATAAAGGATATCTCGTAAGCCCCAACAACCGTGGGCCCCTCGCGGCTGCGGGTACTTAGTTACGCCACTGCATTTTTCTAAGAAGAAAGGTTCAACAATTTCTTGTTGATTTTCTTGAACATCAAAATGATACTTCGCAAGATGCTTAGTAACAAAGCAGATGAGAAATTGCTCCCTTTTTCAAATCAAATTAATTTTACGCGACAGAAATTTAATCTGTTGTCAATCACAATCAAACTTTTGCAATCAAATACAACCTTTTCTAATCAAAACTTGATTTGTAAAAGGTTGAATTTATTTTGCTAAATGCTTTATCTATAAAAGGTGGAATTTATTTTGTTAATTGGTAAATGCGGCAAACTTGGAGTGCAAAATGTATATTACAAATAAAGAACCCAGCAAACAATCTTTATCTTTTGATGTCGAAAGCTTTGATTTCAAACGAGCTCAGCAAATTTTTTTCTAACGAGTCAGAACCGAGAAGAAATTGTTAGGGCTATCTTAAAAAAATATTTAATAGCAAAAGGAACGCTTTTCCTAATTTCCTAGAAATGACTTGTTCTGTAAATTTGAAAAGGTGGTCTACTTTAAGCTTAATCTGAACTCCATCTGTCTAACCTTTACTTTGAACTAATATTCCAACGCTTGATAAATTTCCTGGGCCCCAATAACCGTGGGCCCCTCGCGGCTGCGGGTGCTGCAAGTTCCTAATTAAGCCACTAAATCACATTACCTATGTATTCCTGACGTGAAACAGAATCAGAAAAACGTTAGGAGGAAGAATACTAAAAGAGATTTACTTGGCAGCAGCTGAAAAGCTATCGAATGTGACACCACGTTTGACACGTTACTCTTAGTTGATCCATTTTAAAATTAAAGACAAAAAATTTTAATGAAGTGAAGGTGGGATATCTGGATAAGATGCTCCTCACACTTCTGAAAATGGGGTATGGTTAAAATGTATTTACATATATATGGTTTTTTTTATAATTTATTTATTTGGTTTCAGGAAAAGCTTTAAGAATATATTACCAGAGCCTACTCTATAAATAAGAGCCTCCACATTAACTGTATTTTTTACTAAGCTTAAAATAAAGTACATTCAATTTTTTCTTTACTATGAAACTATATGGGAAAACGATTGTTTTCATTTACATTTTTAGTCTGTAAGAATTATGAGCTTTTACATTATTTTTATACGAAAATGTTCATAAAACATGTAATTTTATTTGATTGAAAAATCGAATCTGGAAAATGTTTATTTCTTAGTGAAAATCCTTTTGGAATATAAACTATTGCTAAACTTTTATGGAATGTTGTTGTTGTAAAATACGTCATAACATAAAATGTATAAACAATTATAACCATCTCTTTTTAGTCCCCTTCTAAAAGAATTGCCACATGACAAAAATCTACCCGAATACAGATTCATATCATGTGGTAATGCTTTATTAACGACTTTTGTTTAAACCATAGATGTCGCCTACTATTAAAAACATATAAAAAAAATCAAATAGGTGATCGAACCGGTCGGATTCTAAAATCGGTCTGATTATTGATTCGGCTAAACATATTTTTGGTGGCTTCCCTCTATAGTAATAACTAAATTGTAATAATAATTAATTTAATATAATTTTTCTATAAATTTACTAAAATTAAACCATTGCTATGAAAGAAATTATGGTAATTTTACGTGAAAAGTTTTCTTTCAAATCGTTTAGCCAGCCCGAATCCCTGTGGTTTTTAGTTATGTGTTAAGTGACATCTATGAATGGGAATAATAAGTAAGAGTTATTTTATTTTATACACCGCTCTCAAATGTTATGACAATTCAAATATTCTAAACAAAAACTTATTTTGAATGGGTCATTAATTTTTGGGAATTAAAATCGATGCCAAATATTAATCATGTTGTATTTATTTTCAGAAGTGACTCTTAATTTAAATAATATTTCTGATACTTGAGAAATAAATAAGGCATTTATATTACAGTTAATATTCGTTGGTTATGTCGTTTATTTGTGATGCATAACAATCTTGGTTGATTTGATTTTTTTGATTTCTTCTCGCTAAATTCATATATTATTATCATTTTTTCTCTTTGACTCTCTTTAATTTATTTTAATTTTGGCTGTTCAACGTATTGTCTTTTTTTTACCATTGATTTTAGTTGTGAATAAGTGATGACGTCATTAAATAGAATATTCTCTTTTTAATACATATTGTTGTTGTTGTAGAACGTTTTTTAATTTAATTCCCTTATTTTCTTTTAATTATATCTGGAAAATGGGGAAGCTTGAGAATCTGTGCTTTAAATGAGTAAGTCATTGATTTGTTTATTAGTGATTTCATTAAAAACTATTTATCAGGGTTTAATTTTTAATTCATATTTTTTCGTCAATCGAAATTGCGTTTTTTCATACAAACTCTATGAAAATAAATTATTTTTTAGTGTTTCTATGTCCTTTATTTTAAGTTCATTTTTTACATGTCGGCTCTATTCATATCAAGATGGTTCTGATATTACCCACTTTGCCGATTTATTTTATGGCCTTACAATCCAATGAGTACGCAAATTGACTTTTAAGGCGGCTAAATATTACAAATTGCAAGCGCCAGATACCTGGAAAAAAAATAAAATGAAATCGCAGGAAAGAAATGGTTGATGTAGTTTATGAAGAGAAGCAACACTTCTAACTAACATCTAAAATCTGATGTCATGGTTTGGGGCTTCTGGAATTTGGAATTTGGCCAGTTGATCCTGCTATTTTTGTCATGTCACAAATATAAGAGGAACAGGAACCAGCACCATTTTCACCTACAGTGCAACATAGATATCCAGGCAACTCATTGGATTCTGCGTTTACTTTTTGGGAAAATGTTGCAAGTACTCCTGTTCGTGTAGACAGAAAAGATGCAGAACAACGATCCTTAATGAAACTTCTGAGAAGATAAACTTGGTAGAGGAAGCAAAAAAGCGGTCCCATTTCTAATGAGTAATGGATACAATGCACGTCGTTCCGACTTTGCCTCCATGTAAAATGTGTAGGGCAAAAGCCCTTTAACAATTTTTTTTAATGCCGCAACTACGATTCACAATAATTACTTAATAGTATAAATTATTAAATCCTTATATTGCAATACCTAATATGTACCTGTGCTCCTTTTTAATTCAAAATAATTGAATTATTTATTTTATCGTTATTATTATTTTGAAATAAAGTTTAATTTAAATATTTTTGAATTATTTCATAATTTTGATTACGTTACAACCTGCCTTACAGATAGTTGCCCAAACCATAAAAAAGTAATTGGCTTTCCAATGTTTTGTATGAAATTCTTCAGCCTAACATTTTAGTCAATTTATTGGAATAACGAACAACGACTTCACTATCAATAAATGGATTGTGTTATTTAAAATTTGATCTTACTTATTGCATGAAGGAATCATTTTCCGCTTCTTCTCGAAATAAAGGACCAGCTAATTGTGTACAATAATAACCGTTTCAATTGTGTCGCTACCTTAATTATTGAATAAAATGCTTCAACCAATCTTACTCGATGATAATAAATTCCCGACTCGTGCTACACTCTGTGTTATTATTTATTTATTTCTCATAACCTTAGAAATACAAATTTATGAAAAAATTAAAATAATAATACAAAAATTAAGGCTAAGAAGATAGGTTATTCTTTGTCAAAAAGCAGTAACAATAAAGCTAATATTAAATAAAATATAAACTATAAAAAAAAACACAAAATATAAATTTTATATTTTAAAAACATAATATAATTAAATTTATATTTTTTCTATTTTTTAACTGTGCGCGTAATAGTTGAGGCAAGCGATTAAAAAATGTAGGGACCGAAACTAAAAGGTACCTGCGATAAGCTTCACTGATAAATCCAGGAATAGAAAGGAAGTTTCTGTAATTATTACGAATGTCGTAAACAGTATTTAATCTCAGAATTCAGTGCCCACTTCTAGAGAATAATAATTTTTAAACTTTAAATACATAAAGGTGTTGCAAAGGTAAAATCTTACAAGCCATAAAAATTGGGCAAGAACGATCGCGACGACTCTTTAAAAACATAACCCGAACAATGTATTTTTGCAAAATGTATAAAGGTTCAAATGTATTCAAATAAACTCCACCCCAATAAGGTAATCCATAGGAAAGCCTAGATTCAAAAGATGCATGATAAAAATTTAATAAAATGGCGGATGGACAAAACTGACGCAGTAAATACATGGCACGTAAAGAAAAATTTAATTGCTCTTTAACCTTTTGAAAATGAATTTTCTAATTTAAATTAGCATCCAGATGCAAACCTAGATACTTTATATTATAAACAGATTCAATTGAAATGCAAAGATTGCTACAATTAATTAAATTACAATTCCTCATATGGGAAACAATCTCTGGAACATAACTCGAATATGGATCGCCAGCCAATCTAAAAAACATAATTTTCGTTTTGTCACTTAAAATCATGGAATGATCATCAAACCAAGATCGCAATGTATTCATATCAGAATTAATATGGTTGGATATTTCAGAAGTACTTGAACCATAATAACTCAATGCCATATCATCAGCAAAAGCAATAATTCTACCTTTCAAATCCAAATAAAATATAGAATTTATATAAACTAAAAATAACACAGGACTGAGGACCGAACCTTGTGGAACTCCAAAGTCTGCCTTGAACGGCATGCTAAACGAATTATTAATTTTTACTTTAAAAAACCTGTTACGAAGATAGGATTTAAACCATAGAAACGGCACACCTCTAAAACCACACTTGTAAAGTTTCCGTAAAAGTATTGTAAATTGTGATCTACCATGTCAAAAGCCCTCTTAATATCAATAAAAATAGCACCCACACACTTGTTCCCATTTAAATTAATATGAACCCCATTCAAAAAATCAATTAAAGCTGACTCAGTATTTTTTCCAGATCTAAAACCATATTGACAATTATTTAAAATATTATATTTAGAAAAGAAGGCATCAACCCGAAATGTTAAAGCCTTTTCCAGAATTTTCATAATAATGAGCTATAAAGATATAGGACGATAATTATCCTTAAGAAGTTTATCACCCTTTTTAAATAACGGAATTACAACTGCGGATTTCAAACAATCAGGAACACTGCCTTTCAAAAAATTTTGATTGATAAAATGTACCAAAATTGGCGATATAATTTCTGTGTTAGCTTTTAGCGTATTGGAACTTATATCAAGAATATCTATACTATTACTAGATTTTAAACCATTAATTATACCAACATTTTCAGTATCGTCCACACGATTAATAAATTTTTTTTCTGAGATGACTTCACTATTATTATGAAAAGACATATTATTAAACAAACAGTTGGTTGTTCTTAGGTGAGACACAATCTTAGAAAAATACAAACCAAAATTATCAGCAATAGATTTACAATCCGTAAGAATTACTGAATCACGCAGACATAATTTTATCAACATAATAATTAACAACCCTATCACCTTAAAGTTGATTAACAACCTACCATGTCTTCTTACTATCTTTACTACAGTGAACTTGTCAGAAATAATTTTATCATCGACTTTTTGGCATAGTTTAAGAAAATATTTCTGAAGCCCTTTATTAAACACTTCTTACACTTTTTACTAATTTTCTTTTTCTTAGCCATTAAATTTATCAAATGGAACGAGATCCAGGGTTTCAGTTTATGTTTAGATTTATGTTGAATGACATTAGAAAAACATGAATCAGATATGGAGTTAACCAAAGAAGGAAATCTTGACAAAATGACAACCGGATCACTTTCATCGATTAAACTAGAAAAATCAAACGAATAGATTTTAGTAGAAAACACAAAATTATCAAACCTACGAGCATTCGCGGACACAGAATTTTTCCTTAAGACACTAACAGTGCCATTTATTTCTAACACCACATTGATTAAATGAAGATCCGATAACAGCAAATTATTTAAGGTTGCAAATCACTACAAGAATGATCAGTACGAACAAAACAATGATTAATACACGACGAAGAATGGTTTGTAATTTTAGTAGGTTTATTAATTAACGAATGTAGGCCATTTGAGGACATTAAAAACATATATTCATCACTCGAAGGAGGAAAATTTAGAATCTCTATATTAAAATCTCCCACAGTAATAACATTTTTGTTTCTAATATTCACTAACAAAAATCGAAACTGGAACGAATTGCAAACGATATACACAAATAAAAAAATAGTTAATATTATTAATAAATAACGATAATTTAATTACGTCCGCCGAATTTAATGAAACGGATTCACACGAACAATTTAGTTTGCTATTATAAAAAACACATGCACCAGCCGCCCTATAGTTATTTTTGTAACACCCAAAATTCGTATAATTAGGGATATTATAAAAACATAATTCGTAATCATAAATCCATATCTCAGATAAAAATATAATCGAAGGAAGATCATTATAACCATATCAATTAGAAATAAATTTATCAAAATTCTCACGTAAACTACGAATGTTCTGATGAAAAATTGTGAAATTAAAAGTGTAGCTTGAATTCATTAAAGTATTAACCATAAATTATCTGAAAGGTTGTAGCTGTTACATAAAATCACAATATTATGAAAATTACTGAAAAATGATGTTCGTTACAATAAAAAAATGTACTCTAAAAAAATAATTCAACCCTGAAAGTAAAAATGACAAAAAATAAGCAAAATGTCAAAAACACCAAAATAATACTAATAATAAAATTCAAATATAAACAATATAAAATGTTGATATACAACACAATAAGTAGATTATTTTGTTGAATAAAATAAATTTCAGTATTTAATATTAAAAAATTGAAACTTCTATAATCTAGAAAAGAACAAAAAATAATATTAAAAGCTTAATAAAACTACTTGCTAGAAATGAAACTTAATTTAAGCTTATCTAAATCAAAGTAAGTATTAACGAAAATCGGCTTCAAGTTGTCATCCATTTTTAAAAAAATTGTATTATCTCTATACCAGTAATACTTCCATTTGTTGTCAAATTTAAATTTTTGGCACTCGTTGAATAGTCCCATTTTAGATCTTGTAACTAATTCACGAATAAAAACATTACTTCCTTCAGATAGGCCCAAATCAGTTGGGTTAATAGATTTCTTCTTTCTTTTACACTCTAATCATTTATTTTTTAGATCAGCTGACTAAAGTTTAACAACAATTAAATTTTTCTCCGATTTTGTAATCATTTTACTGGTAACCCAGTTATTAAAATTGAACGGTCATTATTATTAGTTACACTATTATTAATGCTATAAGATCACGCAATCGTTTACCGATAATTTGGTTTTCAGCTTCCAGTTTATTGATCCTAACGGTAAATTTTTTATGATCATCAATAATTTGTCAAATTGTTTTTGAGTTTCATCATATTTATTAGTCAAAAATGTTTGCGATTTATGTACTTCGAGCACAACTGTAGTAAGTTTATCTAACGCAGATTTAATCAGACAAAGAAGTAAGTTCAACTTCTAAATCCATAAACTGATCAGCTTTCTTAGTAACAACACAGCACAAATTTTTACATTCCACGCAACAATACCAAGTGAAAACAGAGGCTACAGTCACTAAGTTAGCACCAAACAGCTTCTTACAACCAGAATAAAACAGGCCATCACAGTTATCACATCTCAAATAACCTCTACACTGACCAAATTCTTTACTACATATATTAAACAATAGCTTAGCAGCTGAATTGTCTGTACCACGTTTTATATAAGGCACAAAAAAAAGGAACTTTGTATTTTAAAAACAGATACTATTACAGTAAAACATTAATTAATGATTTCACAGTACTGTTAAACTACAATAACACAACAAATTACGTTTTGACAAATTTCCACTATAGGTAGGAAAATAACAATTTATCAATGTTTTATATAAAATTATAGTTAATCATTGCACCAATAAAATTTGAACAAAAAGGTGTATTTCTATTTTATATTAAATTAAAACTGTTATGTCTTTTCGGCTTGAAATCACAACTGAGAATGCCACCTTTTTGGCAAATCGGTTAGCTAGTCCAGTGCAATTTTAGAATCGGTCGGATAAACCATCTTGTTTATTTGAATAAAAAGCGCGTTTTTAATTAATTTCATTTTAATCAATATACAACAATTTTGTCTGTTGCGATTTCGACTGGAACTCTTGTTAACAATATGGATGCTCCCAAAGTCGTTTTGTAATTCAAATAAGCCCTTCCTGATTATAGTTTGATCTAAGGGCATTTGTGTATTTGCGCTCAATCCAGAAACTTTTGGAAGCGGACAAAAATAGAACAGTTGAAGGTAAATTGAAATAGCTTAAACTGTTCAGAATATGTTACGAGTACAGCCTATATATGGTAACGTACTATGTGGATTATCTAAGTATATCCTCGTATAAACATGCATACACAATGAACTATAAAATTAGCTTTTTTTCAATTATTATATCAGGGAAGCACTGTTTCGTGATTAAACTAAATTATAAAAATACCAGAAATTTGTTAATTTGTAACTTTTTTTTTATTTTTAAACTAAAACTATGTACATATGTACAACCATATACAACATAAATATAATAAAATTTAAAAGCATGAATTTTATTTTCATTAAACTGAAAATTAATTTTTCCTTTTCCCCAAAAACTGTATAGGGTAACAAAAAAAAAAAACCTGAATAATTTTATTTTAATTCATATCCTATTCATTTGTTTGTTTATGTGTATAGAGCTTTCAAAGTTAAATCAATTTGTTTGCTATAAATTTTATTTAAGTATCCCTATAAAAAAAAGGATACGTATATGAGCAAATGTATTGTAATTTTCATTAGTTCGAGTGTAATTAAAATGTACTGTGGTAAATGTATCGCTACTTTACTAAAGCCATTCATACTGTACAAATTTTAACCTCAAACTTAACAAAAGCTTTTAAAGCTATTTGGTTTATAAATAATTTATTATCGGCAAAAACTTTGATTGAATTTTCATTTTTACAAAGAGATTCTTAGATTTTTGTTTGTTGTTGACTTTAAATACACACTCGTTTATTTAATTTGGTAAGCTCTAAGCTTTATATTTTTGCGATGAATTTTTATTTTATTACATATTATAACACAAATCAAATTTTTATTTTTGTTCTATTTATGTTTATGTGCCTCTTTTAAATTATTTGTTTCACAAGCTTTTATATACATATGTATGTACTCGTATATGATGTGCTTGTGTTTATAAGAAATGAAAATAAATTAAATCGGATAATAAAAAAAGGACATAAATGTTTAAAAAAAAAAATGTATGTCGTTCATTTTCGAATAGAAAGCATTCTCCAGAATTTATACACAATACAGAGGATTACATGTTTGCTTTCATTTTTTGCAAAGTGTAAAGAGTGGGTGGTAGAAGGGAGTCGAAATTTTTGTTTTATTGGGATTTTTTGATTCCATAAATACTTTAATGTTTTATATGTTTGTATATTAGGTTAACGTAAACATAAATTGGAAATATATACTGAACATAATTTGTTATATGGTGTTGACTTTATGAAAATTATAATGAGGATTATTTTTAACAGCAGTATAGACAATATATAAATAATTGCCTAGGTTTAGACCTAAGGATTAAAGAAGGTATACATTATTAGTTTAGTAATAATATTTTACGATTTAACTAGTAGTCAATTAACCTTGGTTAAATTTTTTTATTAGTAGTAGCCCTACCATACCCATTTTTCAGTTTATTTTAAAAAAAGGTCACATAATACTAGAAACTTTGAATTTATGTCGCATACTATCGTAGAAATTCAAGTAAGATTACTTAAAATGTTTTTACATTAAAGAATTGTATAAATAGAAGTTATTAAATAAATATCTCTCAGACTATTTAAGCTTCTGTAAGCTCTTTTAAGTCTTATCACTTTGTCACTAGAACTTATAGAGTGAAATAATTATTTTATACATTTTAAAAGAATTAAACTTTTGACACAATGTAAGTCCAACAAATAAGTGATAATAATAACGATTTATAAAATGAAATGCTAAGTCTATTCCAAATCGAAAATCATTGAACCAAATCTGAAAGTTTATTACGATGAATCGATTCTAAAATTTGTTTACTGAGTAATGTCGATGACTCTACATAGGAAAAGTGATTTTACAAAGATTGTGTATATAATACACATGATGCCCTTACATAAGCACACTAGTATAACACTAGCTTGGTAATACCGTTTATATACAAAATAAACAATAAAGGCCCAATATTAAACCATTGTGGTACGCCCGAATGTACAGAAATCAAAAATGATTTAGTCTTTAAATATTGAACTGAGAATTAAATAAAAAAATGTTGAATTGAGCTAAAGGCCTTGCTAAAACATGTAAAAGACACCAGATTGTTGATTTGATTCGAAACCGTTCATAGCGGTTCTTACAAATTCCAGTAAATTTGTGCTAGTTGACCTAACTTAAGATTTTATAAGATGTTTCCACGATTTGTTTTTACGGTTTCGTAAATTTATTAAACATGTTAACCATGGAGGATAATTATTACTTTTTTTATCAACGTAGCAGTCAAAAAATCTATGAATGGTATAAAACCACAGATTTCAGGGAATGATAGTAAATGCATAACATTCTATATACTCCTGCAGTGCTAGTGCTGCTTCACATGGTTAAATTCCTAATTGGTCATGCTGCAGAACTTCGTCTAAAAATCATTTTAGAATCTCATTACCATCGTACCTACATACATATTGAGTTTCTTCAAAAACGATTAAGAAAAAATCAAAATCCATCATTTTTTATTTTGAATGCAATGGCACAAGCAATCGTAATAGGCAACATAATGTGCGACCATCACGAACCATCATTTCAATAGTAAAAATCTCTCTACAATATTTCGCAAGAAAAATAATGAAAGAATCCTTCTAACCATGGGAAGATCGTGGGACTCTCTTTAAACGAAAACAATGTTGGCCAAAAGATTTCTTAATATAACCCGGTTTGTAAGGTGTGACCAGCATAATTTCTAAAGCAATTCGAATGGCTTCTGATTTCTAAATATGATGATATTATAAAATTAAAAATAGTATACAGTATAGGGCAAAAAATGCGACGAATCATTGGTCATTTAATAGTTTTTGATTTATTGAAATCTACGTCGCAGCGTTTATGCCTCTCAATCATAAATAGTAGGACACAAAATTTCCGTAAGACAGTATAGTTTCGAAAGAAAACGCATGATATTGAATATGTTGGAAACATTTTATGGCTAATGAAAATGATTGTGGCAATTCAAAAGTAAAAGGAAATTGCTTCACCTATAATACTACTATGCAGAAACTAAAAAACGGCGGGCAACAAAAAAATGCTACATAGAATGCAAAAAAACTGTTTTACCGGCATGTAGTCTCGCCCAATTCAAACTAAAAGAGAAACTTGCTGCAATCAACTTTTTTAATATACAATGAAAAAAGTCAAATTTCTTTGCATTTTCTTAATTTAAGTCAATTTGCTCAACAACTGTACAAAATGTGTTCATTTCTTCCCGGTTCTACTCCTAACCAGAATACAACTCCACAAGAGTATCATACGGATGATAATAACTAGCTCGAGAAACTGAGAATAATACGCCCTCCCCACCTCAATTAAAGGATGATGTTCTAAATATTATCCAGAAACAACAAAAAAAAAATACCTCCAACACCACCAATAAGTAACATATGAAGTCAAAGACTACGATGTACTCTATGAGAAAGTAAAAACAATAACTACTACTGATAAGTTTAATGCAAAGGTGATGAATGGAAACACCATCAAAATAAACTTAGATGATGCTGAAACATACAGAAAAATGACAAAAATATTAAATGAAGGAACTACTCTCTCTACTCAAGGACAATTTGGTAAAATTACTTATGCTCAAGTAATGATGAGCAACGAAAATTCAGGAAACGCTGCTCAAATGACGATATAAGTCAAACACTTAAATTAATTTTAAGCAGAATAAATACATTTGATGAGCGATTACAGAAACTACAGTACAGCACTAAGGGAGCTATCCCCAAACAGAAAAATGGCCAATGATCTTAGAATCTTATGTTGGAATGCTAATGGACTGATGCAACATCAACAAGAACTGCAAGTGGTCCTGGACACAGAAAAAATCGATGTATGTCTCATCACGGAAACACACTTCATTAGACAATCAATCACATTAAATTTATCACACTATTCACCCTGGAAACACTGCTAAAGGAAGTAGTGCTGTTATAATTAGATATAGTAGTCATCACTATGAGGAGTTAAAATATGAAACAAAAGAAATACAAGCAACTGATGTTATTGTCCAATCCAGAAGAAGTTCTATTTGTATTGCTAGTATTTACTGCCCATCGAAGCACTCAATGAAAGAAAAAGATTATCTTGAGTTCCTCAGTAATTTAGAAAAACGATTTGTACGTGGAGGAGAGTTTATTGCAAAAAATGTCTACTGTGGATCCAGATTAACAACGACTAAGGGTAAAGAACTCCTAAAAGCTATCAGAAAATGCAGTTGTGAAGCCCTCTCAACTGGAAAACGAACCTACTGGCCAACTGATCCAAACAAAGTACCAGATCTGCTTGATTCCTTCAAAATAAAGAACATATCTGTAAATTTTGTACAAGTAGATGGAAACCATGACTTAAACTCTGATCATTCACTAATATTTCTAACGTTAAGTGAAAAAATCATTCAGAAAGAAAGAATGGGTTTCTAGTAAATAATCACCCTAATTGGGCATGCTTTAGACTATCGCTGGAAGAAAAAATTAACTTAATGGTTCCATTAAAGACCGAAGAACAATTAGACAAACAAGTTCACAAATTTGTAAACGATCACAACGGCAATCAGCTTGGGGAAATATTCCTGAAATTAAAACGAAAATCAAGGGAAACAACTACCCTATGGAAATTAGGGAACTTCTCGCAGAAAAAAGAAGAGCGAGAAGAGTATGGCAACAAACAAAGGTCCCCCAAGATAAAACTCATAACAATCTCATGCTCAACAATTAAGAAGAGAGATCAAAAAATTGAAAGATGAATCAATCAGTAACTATTTAAGAAAATTAACTAATAATAACAGTACTGATTATTCCCTTTGGAAAGCAACCGAAAGAATCAAAAAACCAATAATACAGATTCCCCCAATAAAAATAGCAGGTGAGAAATGAGCTAGAAATAATGAAGAAAAAGCTCGAGAATTTGCTGAGCACCTCGAAAAAATATTCCAGCCACATGAAGACCAAACGTTGAAAGCCGAGATAATAACTGAACAAGCTATGCAAGAAAGTAAAGAAATCCTATTTACAACACCAAAAGAAGTCATGCGTGAGATAAAAGCTAATATGAATACGAAAAAACGCTCCTTGGAAAGATCTTATTACTGCAGAAATCTTAAAAGAACTGCCAAGGAAAGCTCTGGTGAAACTCACCAATCTTATAAATGCAGCATTTAGAATCAAAGGTGTATCAAGCTTATGGAAAATTACAGAAGTAATTATGATCCCAAAACCGGGGAAACCACCACATATAACATCATCTTAATGGCCAATTTCGCTATTGCCAGTCATATCCAAACTCTTTTAGAAGCTTCTGGTAAAAAGATTAAATCCGATAATCGAGAGTAAAAACTTGATCCTAAAACATCAGTTCGGTTTTCGCAACACTCAACAATTGATCAAGTACACAGAATAATCAGTATAATTGAGAAACCATTAGAGGAGAAAAAAGTCTGTTCAACAGTATTTCTAGACGTTGCACAAGCGATTGATAGAGTGTGTCATGAAGGACTTAACCACAAATTAAGAAATCTTCTACCAATGCAATTTGCTAAGATACTGGAATCATACTTGAAAGATAGGTTTTTCAGGATTAAGTTAGATGATACATTTTCTGAATTGAAAGAAATTAATGCAGGAGTTCCACGGGGCAGTTTATTAGGGCCGGTTTTAAACCTACTATACACTTATGATCTTCCTACATTAGAAAACAACATAGTGGCAACTTTTGCATATGATACGGCGATTTTAGCTGTTAGAAAAAGCAGCGAAAAATCAACAAAGAAGTTACAAGCAGCTATAACTCAAATATATAAATGGACAAAAAGATGATCAACTTTACAAACAGACGATTCGAACATATTCCGATTACCATAAATCAGGAAATAATTCCGTATGCGAACACAGCTAAGTATCTCGGCATGACCCTGGATGCTAAACTACGATGGAAAGCACACGTCAAGAAGAAATGTGAAGAATTAAGAGACTTAAATACAGAACAATGTATTGGCTGATGGGAACGAACTCTTCTTTACCAACATACAACAAGCTTCTACTTTATAAGCAAATATTGAAACCGATTTGGACTTATGGTATTCAGCTTTGGGATTGTACCAAACAGAGCAACGTAAATATCATCCAAAAGTTTCAGAATATGGTATTAAGGAACATCGTTGATGCACCTTGGTATGTCAGGAACCTCCATAGGGACCTTAAAATGAACCTCATCTTAAACGAAATCCAGGAAAAAGCAAAGGAGACATAAAGAAAGGCTCCGCCAACATGTGAACATTGAGGCAACTCAGCTCCTAAGCTTCACGAATTTAGTACGCAGACTTAAAGGAACCAAACCTTTTGAGCTGGTGTGATTGTCAGTTTAAACAGCATTGTGCTGACCTAAAATCCACTACAAAGATGTGGTTTATTACAATTTACTAAACACTATGGAACGCCAATGGAAAGAAGCCATAGATTAATTTAAATTAGTAAATTAAGTCAGAAACAAATTGCTCATTAGTCCAGGAGACTATAGATTGTAATTACATAAAATAAATAAATTAAATGTATTTAAAAAAAAAAAAAAAAAAAAAAAATCTATTGGAAAAGGTACTGACAGAAAAAAACCTGATGGGGCAACCTCGGAATATCTACAAAATGGACGAGACTGGATGCCAGTTGATAAGCAATATTCAAAAACAGACGCATTCACACGGAAATCATATTTTTTTTCCGAAACAACTTTTTAAATGAAAACGTTGAAAATTTTTAATTATGATTTCGGAAATATTTTCATAATTGTTTGAATTTCAACATACAGAAACATCATTTAAGAAAATCGTTATCATTTCCTTGTAATAATTGATTTATTTAAACGAAAAACATAAAATTTTCTTGTAACAGAATTCTGGTCAAATTAAAATTAAAGGTTACTACGAATCGTGTGGTCATTAAGTCAATATATATATTAGATAGGTGGCAGCAAAAATTTGGTAAAATAGAACCAAAAGTTACTCCTGGAAAAGGAAGTTCAAGTTCATATTTATTTAATACCAATACAGACTTTTTGTAGGGTGTCGTTAAAGATATCTAGAAAACTTTTATATAAACGTTTCATAAGATTTTTGCTGTTTTTATTGAAAAACTTGAAACTAAAGAACAAAGAAAGTCTATGGGGAAGACATTTCCCAAAAATTTCTTGAGCTTTGCTTGCTGTCAAAAATAAAATAAAAAATCATTCTTTCTCGAACCTTCTAGAAGGAAAGTGTAAAAGTTCCGAAGTGATCATAAGTGAAAAAATAAATAAAATTCAAAGTAAAGTTTAATTATCTTAATAAATAGTTTCAAAATCAATATATACACAGGGTGAGTACATTTGTTCATTTACCTCGTATACATATTGCAATCCTAAATTAGTATTATAAAAAATACGGTCGATAACAAAGGGGGGATCAAGGATGCTTGCTCGACGCCCAATTTAATCACGGAAGCTTCATTCACTTACGTTAGTGTCAATAAGCTAAACGACTTAAATTACTCAAAAACTAGTGTAAATTAATATAACCTCAAAGATAACGAGAAAACTCGTGTAAATGTGTAAAACAATAGTGACGCGCATAACTTCAAAGATTCCGCGAAAACTCGTGTTAATGTGATAAACTATAGTGAAGCCATATCAGCACAAAAAAGAAGAAAAGTGTCGAAAACAATTACCAGCACAAATATCCTAAACAGTAATGCAAAAATATTATTAGTGGCTAATATGCCGAAACTACCAGAGGATAATGTCGGTACCTCGAGTAATCGGGACAACAACGCGGCAATTAAAACGGTCAACAAATACGTCATAAATGACAAAGGACCATTTAGAGTCATAATACATAAAGAGAACCTAAACCTAATAGCCTTAGGAAGATCATTTAAATTACGCAACATCGAAAAAGTGGACTCAATGGAACAGATAAGCAAGAACATGGCGAGAATCAGTTTCAACAGCTTTAGGGAAGCCAACACATGTGTAACCTCCAAAACTCTAGCTGAGATTGACGGATATAATGCGTTTATTCAAAATAATTTCAACACTACTATTGGGATTATTAAAAACGTCCCTACAGATATGACGACGGAAGAAATACAGGACAACATAAAAACAAGTGTTAGAATAGTAAAAATTGCGAGGATGACGAAATGGGATGAAAATACAACATCTTCATCCAACACGGAATTAGTAAAAATCACTTTTAAAGGTAACAATATCCCTAATATTATAGTTATGTATAATAACATATTGATAAAGGTGCAATATTATATTCCTAATCCCTTCCATTGCAAAATATGTTTAAACTATGGTCGTACTGCTAAAAGATGTAGAAGTAAAGAAAATGCAAGATGCACAACCTGATACAAACCACTTCTGCAATTTGAAACCAAGATGCAAATTCTGCGGCGAAGGCCATATAACCAACCACAAGGCCACAAAATTCAGGGAAAAAAGAATAGCTGAGCATATGACCATAAACAAAATTTCATTCAGAGAAACTAAGGAATTACTATTTGGTCAAAGACAATGATCATCTAACTATAACGACTTCCCACATGAACCAAACTATATAAATAAAAAATCTAAAAAGGAAATTATTGAAGCAGACAATCAAACAAAAATTCTTTAAAACCTAATCAAGGAACTCATAAATCAATTAAAATCTAGAAAATACGTATTAATTAACATCGTCAATGCATTAAATAATAAATATCATGTCAAAAATCCAGCCATAACTGATAGCGTATTAATTGAAATTGGGAAAATCATCCCAAACCCCCCAAAGACAGGGGACCCCGGCTCCCGGTCATGACAAAATAAGCTACAAAAGGTTAAAAATTCTTTCAGACAAAAAAAAAAACATTTCATCCATCTCATATCCGACCACTTCAACAATATCTGGGCTAATCAAATATATCCAATTCATTGAAAGATGGCATTCACCATAGCTCTTAAAAAAAAGGACCTAACGGCAACGATATTAAGAACTACATGCCAATATGTCTACTCCCTACTTTGTCAAAGATATTCAACAAGCTAATACTTGACAGGATAAATGATCACCTAGACAAACATAAAACGCTAAACGAAAACAATTTCGGATTCAGAAAAAACGTGAACATATCAGATTACATGGTACAGTTAACCAATTACATAAAGAAACTTTTCTCAAACAATAATAAAATAATCCTGAGTAACACAGATCTACAAGAGCATTTGACAGAGTTAACAAGAACGCTTTAATTAAAATAATGGAAAAATTATCATTCTCTAGCAACATCATTAATTGGATCCTTCAGTTTCTAACTAATAGAAATACGGCTTGGCCAAAATTATAAAGCACCCCTCCCAAATTGCAGTATCTACAAAACGAATAAAGACAAAAATTAAAACTCAATATTTTTAGGAAATACTTTTTATATTTTATTAATTTTAGTATTTTGTAGGTCCTCCTTTGGCTTTGATGACAGCCAGGACTCTTTTATTCATCGACCGTACTAATTTTTCGCAGGTATTTCTCGATATATTTTTCCATTCCTCTGTCAGCGCACGTTTGAGGTCTTCCTTTGAAGTCATACTGCGATCCTTGATTTTTTTTTTTTTAAATTGACCACAAATTTTCAATGGGATTAAGTCTGGTGACTGGGCGGGCCAGTCCATGACTCGAATTTGTTTTTTTCGAAACCAACTCATCGTAACGCGGGAAGTATGGCAGGGGCATTATCCTGTTGATAAATTATCGAAGAACTATCCGTTTCCCCAAAGATTTGCCGAATTGAGGCATTCAATGCAGCCTCGAGGACGGTAACATAGTTGGTACTGTTCATCGGACCCTCACAAAAAAACAGTTTTCCCACCCCTGATGATGCCATACAACCCCACACCATCAGTTTACCCCCTCCATGCTTTACGGTAGGCACTATACAATCAGGATTGTATGCTTCCCCGACTCTTATTCTTACGATGGTTGCGCCAGGAGTTCCAAAAATCTATAAGAATTCCATCAAATTTAACATAAATTTCCCTATTAATTCTTTTAAAATACATAGCACAATTTTTTATTTTTTTTTTTTTTTGACTAATTATTTTTTAATATTTATTTTTTATATTTACCTCAAAAGTAGATTCATCTGACCGAACAACTCTCGCCCAATCCACGTCATTCCAATGTTTGTGTTCTCGAGCCCATCTCAAGCGACTTTTTATGTTGGTAAGTGAGAGTAAAGGTTTTTTTCTTGCTTTACAACCTTTCAATCCAGCTTGCAGGAGCCTTCTTCTAACTGTCCGTGCCGAAATGTGAACTTCTTGTTCTGTTAAATGCTCTGCAGCTATCTCAGCAGATGTTTTTCTTCGGTTTTTGAGAGATTTTCGCACAATTTGTCGATCGTCTCTTACCGAAGTGATACGATTTCTGCCTGAGCGTAGTTTATAGGCATAGTCCCCGGTCTCTTGAACCCTTTTCAATATAGATTGAACTGCTCCACGAGAGCATTTTAATTTTTGGGATATTTTAATTTGGCTTACACCCTGGGAATCCAACAACACAATTTGTGCCCTTATTCCTTCACTGAGTTGGCACGCTTTAGGCATAATTATCACAAACACACTTTTTTTCTCAAAAAACTTACGAAAACTCTTTTTGATTTAAAACACTTTATGCGAAGACTGCACACGATCAAATACAAAACTAAAATAAAAAAATTTTACGACGCTACAACTTCTTGTTAAGAACCTAAAACAAAACAAAAATTGGTGATTTTCAATAATTAAGGGTCGCATTCGGTGGGATGACTCGTTCGTTAACACCCATTGTTTAGAAAGACATAATATTAATATATAATGCTAATAGATAGGGGTGCTTTATATTTTTGGCCAAGGCTGTATTAAAATTCAAAACGCTCAACTAGAATTAAATCAAACAACAAATGTCGGAATCCCTTAGGGTTGCTGCTTGAGTCCAGCGCTATTTAATATATACACAACATCACTACAAGAACTCAGCAACAACAACTGTAGAATTTTCCAATTCGCAGATGACATTTGTATTGTAATCAGCGGAGCAACACATCATGAAACTGAAAACATTGCAAACAGTACACTATCAAATTTTAACCACAGGTTAATCAACCTCAATCTATCAATTAATCCGGAAAAATCCCATTTCCTAAGATGTTTTACTAACAGAAACAACAAATATAAAATGAACATAAAATTAAACAACATAAAAATTCTTGAAAAAAAAAGAAACCAAGATCCTAGGAATCCATCTGAATAATAGACTCTCGCTAAATAACCACTACAGAAATTTAAAAACAAACACTCATATTACGCTAAATCTTCTAAAATTGTTATCTCGTCCTACTGGAGGCTCACATCCAATTACTATGCTAAATATTTTCAAATCCATAATAAAATCTAAACTTGAATTTGCATATATCATCACCGAACTAACCGATTAATTTGCAAACAGAACGTGTCAAGCCATCAAAAATACAGAGATAAGAGCATGTCTTTGGTTAACAAAATCTATTATTCCAGAAAAAAAGTAGAGGCTCGTATAATATTTACAAGAGGCTTACAATAAACTATAAACTACACGGCCAGGATTTGAATGCCTTGTACTTCTTGATTTATCTGCTTAAATAATAATTGGAAAGTAAGATTCAAACGCCTTGTTGATTTACTTGAAAGGAATTTTCTATGCGCTTAATTAAATTAATCAAAATACCACAAAGGTTATATCGTACAAGGGTTATACAGGCTTTTATTGAACGTACTAACTTTTCATATGAACGCATACGAAAGTTTAAGATGATCTGTCAAGTCAAATAGTTTTATTCAGACAACTGTTTAAGATAGACGTATTTTTGTTTGAAAATTTGGGTGTTACATAATTTTTGGGCTACAAATCTTGTTGCATAAGAGCTTCGATTTTTATTCTTTAAAAAAGTTATCAATTAGTTAATGTTGGCTCATTAATAGAAAACACAAAAGTGCTTCAGAGATAATCCCGACACCTTTATGAACTATGAACCCCTGTTTTAGCACGAAGTTCATGGACCTTCCATAATAATACTATAGGCCGTCATATTTGGCTTTGTTAAATTTGATATGTACCAGAGAAATCTGTTGGAAACCTTTATTGATTGATTAACAGACTACATTCATACATATCCTTCTACATATTGTAGATAGATTTAGAAATTTTAAGTGTTCAGTATTACAACGGTATAGAATTATTTTTGTATAGTTGCGATTTTTAGTCAAATTGAGTTATATACTTGAATCTACTAAATTTCTGACGAATTCTTTGTCAATCTGAAATTAAAATCGTTTATCTCTCCTCGTTTTAGAAATATTGAACGTTGTTTATGTCAAAGTCTGCATTATTACAGTTTTTCAAGATCATGTTAGAGGAGTCTTGGGACTATTTTTATAATTGCACTCCCCTTTTCTTGGAAATGGAACATAACTTGGCGGCATTATTTCGAGATTCGTTCAACAAAACCCGTAGAAAAGAGATAGAATAACCCGAATAAATAATAATTTTATATTATTAAAAATTTTACATATTACGAGTAACGATTTTTTTTGTATGCTTTCTGATTCTGATAACCCAAATCTGGAAAGGATAATTATCTGATCCGACAGTTATTTGCTTGACATTGTGACACTTTTTGAAAAATCCTTATTCCTCCCATCAATTTAGTTTTAGAGAGATGAGAAATAATGGATATTTATGCAGCATGCAGTTATTGAGCTGACTTGAATATATTAACTCGCCGATTGGTTTTATGAAACAATTTGTAGAATTAAATGTAAACCAATAAAAATAGTTTGTGCTAGCTCTGCCAGGAAAAGTTTTTTTTTTTTTTTTAAGATATAAAAACATATTTCTCCTTTTAACATATATATTAATATAACCTATAGCAAATAATTGTTTTGAAAAATGTTTGGTTAAATTCATAAGTCGCCTTAAGTCAACACATCTCAATCCCTAATAATATGGCTATCCAGTGTACCTTTATTAACCAAAATATCAATCTCAAAGCAAACTATTATAAATTATTAGATTATATCGTATTAGAAGCATTTCCTTCCCATAAATGAACCAAATACTAAATTTAATTTGCAATAAATTGTAACTTTTCTAAAATTTCAACCGCAGATACCGATTTGTTGTTATTTATTCACAACAAGTAGGTATATGACAAATTTTTCAATTATAAGTTGTATTTCTTTGTATATTTTGCTAGTTACCAGATAGAAAATTTAAATCTATTTCGATAAAAAGTAAACTAAAAGAATTACTTTGTTTATATAATACTGTTACTTTTCTATAACTTTCAAAAAATGAAAACTACTAAATCAATAAGTGATTCTGATAATTTGAAAAGGCACTCAATAAGTAGAATTTAATACCAATCGACTATATAAATTAAAATTAAGTCATATGAATATCCTACAAATGAGATCCACTTTATTTTTTTTATTATTATTAAATTTTTTAATTAATAATATTTCACAGCTTACAATCTATAATGTTTCAATTCTCTAAAGGTGATATAATTCGTATTTCCAATTAAAATTATAACATTAATACCAATGGTACCGAAACTTTATTAAATTTTGTTTTTCCAAATTAATTAAAAATAAAATGATTTTTCATATAAATAATAATTAAAATTATTATTAATATAATTGCAAAACCATATTTTTTTATGTATTTCGTATGTACTCGTAAATGTATATTATAACCAAATTTTTATGTTTGTTTAAAATAATAATTCTGTTCCTCTTATATTAAAAAAAAAAATAATAATAATAAAATAATAACAATAATAATAATAATAAAAATTTGAAAACATAAAAATTTCATTTACTGTAATTAAAAAAAAAAAATACGTTGTTTTTAATTTGTTGATTGTTTATTTGTTATTAAAAAAATAAAAAATAAAAATTAATGTGATTCGCGTTAAACGTATAAATTTACATTGATTTTTAGCACATCGTTTGGATTCATATACAATATAATAAAACCACCAGAAATATTATTAAAAATGTATACATATATATTATAAATAATAATTATAATGAACAAAAATAATTATTATAACTAATGAATATCAATTAATATTTAAAGTGAGAAGTCGAAAATGGGCGGTATAATTTATTTATAAAAATATACTTGTTGGTTTCTTTTGAACAATTTATATGTGTACACTCGTTCATAATATGAAGAATGTAAGTACATACATAAATTCAATATTTTTTTGTTTTTATAATTAATTTAATTGTATATGCCATCAATTAAAATGAGTGTCGTATTTTGATTAATCAACAATTCACAATATTCCTTTTATTTTATTAATGGGATAATTAATTACTCGTTAAAAAAACACTACTGCAAAATATGATCCATGATATATTTTAATGATACACACTTAAGTCGAGGTAACAACCATAGCAAAAAAAAAACACTAGTGTTGTGCAGTTAAAATGTCGGCAAAGGAATATCATTAAACTATATACATACATCAAGCAAACAAAATAATCTGAAAGGAAAGCTTTTTTCACTTCTCGATTATATAAAAAAACATTTGTTTTTTTGTTAAATATTTTAGTGGGAAGAGGTTAGAGTTTTAATTTGATTTAAATGGATAATAATGAAATGAATTTATAAGACTTAATTCTTTTAAGTTTTCTTTTAATTTTTAAACTCCTTAGAATTGTATTTTTGGAATTAAAAAAATAATTTATGACGAATAACTAATGTTGTGCTTTAGGAAGGGAGGAGAGAAAATTAAAGTCTTTTAGAAAACTAAAATTATGTTTTTGAAACCTATAAACTACGAAATTATTGAAAACAATAGATTTATCGAAACTGCCAATATGGTAAACAAATATTGTTTGTAACGATTGTGTGATCGTGTCTCAAAAATACAATTTACAAAAACAAAACCTTTCTACTGCTTTATATTTTATTGTTTAACGAAATAAATTTTAATTTTTAGAATTTGAAATTTGATATTTTACGTCTGTGTCGTTCACCAGTTCTGAAGGAAAAGAACAAGAATTTCTTTTATTTCAAGAGTATTAAATTTTTTATAGCAGACTAAGCTTAAACGAATAAATTTAAAAATTGTAGCATAAGTTACTATAAATTAAATGAACTGAATTGTTCCTGATAATCTACTACAAAATATTGACAAAATTGATTAACAGGTAAACAATCTGTCAAATCCCCATTTCACTGATAGTCTCTCTATAGTGGTTTTAATATAGAATCAAATCGATTTGTGTTTTTCTGGTTTTCCATCTTTTAGTTAGCAAAGATAAGTATAAATTTGATAATTATATAAATTAATAGGATACAATCTCATATAACTAAATATTATTTATTTTGCAAATTACGGTGACAATAAAAATTTATGTTCTTGTTACAAATACGAAAAAAAAAAAATGAATTGTAAGTCTACATATTATTACGCTAATTTAATGTTTTTAGACAGTTTGCGCTCAGCTAACGCGGGATTAATTTAATTGGTTATTTACTATAATGATTAAAAGTTTTTGTAGATGAAAAAAAAAATAATTTATCCATTTTTGATATGAAATAGCCCAATAGCTAAGCTGAGATTATATTTTCATCTATAGTAGCAGAGCCTTCTAGAGTATAGAGCCAATAATGACGTATTTTTTAGAAGCATTTTTAGTGGTATAACTTTGCACTGATTTCGATAGGAACCCATAGTAAAAATGATGTTTTTTAGCTTCAGGTTTTTAAATGAAAAAAGGAAAAATATTCTAAAATGTTAAAATAAAAGTTTTCTATATATTTTTAATAATAATATACAAGAAAGGTGTATTGGTATTAAGAAAATATTAATTAAAGAAAATATTAAAACTAAATTATTACTAAAATATATTTTTTCGAACTGTTGGCTCTGACGAATTAAAATAGTACCTGCTAAATTGATCTATAGTTATACTAATGTACTTCAGATGTCTAAGATGCTTACAGAAAAAAACGAAAACAAAATTATTTGGCAGAAAGGAAGTATGAGTGAAAGAATAAAGATCTAATTAAAACAAAAAGTTGAGTTTTCTTTTAATGTGAAGTGCTCATATGAGAAAGATTACCACATGGCGACCGTGACAAGTGATCGTAAAAAAAAAAAATGTTATAATAGAAACAAATATTTAAAACGATGAAAAAAACGATGATAAAATATAAATATAATATATAAGTTACAGTGAATACAAAGAAATAAGATACTATATATACATATGTACAGATTAAAGTAATTTGATAATAAAAAAGTTACTTTGTGTAAGCCGCGTATATACACAAGTAAAATAAAACTTGTGGCATGAGTTTAGGTTTACTTACAAAACCAAAAATATGTTTACATGAGCACTAAAAATCAGTTATTATAAAAAAAGGTGATTGCGAAATCAGAAAGCCAAATATTAAACCAAAAATTGGGTTTACATGAAACAAAAGTTTTAAAAAGATTGTGAAATCAAAAAATAAATAAAACAAAAACAATATGGGAAGCGGTGGAAGTAAAGAACCCGTAGTGAAGGAAAACATCGTATTAGACAACAACAACAACAACAGTAATGATGACGTTAGGACCACAAGAACAACAGCGGAAATAGCAGTAATTGCAGTTGCCGTGTATTTTATTGGTGAGTTGGTCAAATATATATATAGAAGACACCTAAATAAGATAGAAAAAATAGCCAAACAAACTGCAGAGACAGTATAGACATATGTAAGTAGAATTAGAATATGCCACATTTTTTTAGGTATATGTATATTTAAGTGCCACATTAAAATTAAGTAAAAATTTTTTTTTTATATAAATGCAAAAATTGAGAGAATTAATAAATATATTAAAGGCTAGGAAAGAAAGTTTTTCCAAAAATCCAAAAAGGAATTTCTCGGACAAGTTTATATTAAATAGCGTAACAATTTTAAAAGACATAGAGGCGCAATATGCGACAATAATAAGTAAATTAGACTTTAATGACTTAGAAGTACAAACTATAAACGATATATAGTATATATAAAAAATTACAAATTACTTGAAGGATTTGTCACAGAACGACAAATTAAACTTTTTAGTGAAACAATAAATACTGGTAATCTTGAGGAATAGATAGAAAATAACATGGTTAACTTTGACTTGTATCAGACCCTGAAGAAAATTCCCGAATTTAAAGGAAAATTCGTGGAACTGGAAAATTTTTTAAATATAAAAGAATTGGTGTGCGATTCTTTAGCAAACGACGTAGAAAAGGCAAAGTTAATTAAATTTATTTAGTCGATTAAGATAGAGGCTAGTTCTAAAATAAGGTTAGGAAATAGTGCTGTTCCAAAAGATTTTATTGAAATAAAGAACTTATTAACAAATTACTATCCCAATAAGGATACGGTACAAACATTGCACAGTCAGCTATCGCGTGTAGTGCAAAACGGGTCGACAATAGATGTTTATATATCAAAAATAGAATCAATCATTTCAAAATTAAGCAAATTAAATAAAGAAACAATAGTGAATGGTGATACCAATACCATCGAAAAGTTAAATGAACAATTGGCATTGAATGTTTTCAAGGAAGGTCTATCTGAACCTCAAAAATCATTCATCGTTGCAGCCAGACCCACCACTTTTGCAGACGCTATTAAGCTCGCAAAAGAGATGGATGCGGCAAATCAAAGTGTTGCGACAAAGAACATTAAAGTCAATTAAATAAACTCGCAATATAGTAAATATGATAGAAATGTAGAAATGAGGACAAATAATTATAGGGGTCAAAGATTTGGAAGACTAAATAATCAGAGTGGTAGTTAACTTTATAGGAACATTCCAAAAGTCAATAATCAGGATCAAAGACACTGGAATAATCCAAGGGCAGTATATCGGGGTCAAACATACGGAAATACTCCGAGGGCCGGTAATCAAAGCCAAGGATACAGATATACACCAAAGGTTAGATACCAAACAATGGAGTTTAGGAACACTTCTAATAATAATTTTCAAGGTCAACAGTACGGAAATATTCCAAGTACAAGTCTAACTAACAGAATAAATTATATCTCAAATTAAGAGTCGAAAAACGAGATGAACTCTCCGCCCAGGAGAGAAAACCATATCCAGGGATTGGAACAAGAGTTTCAGGACCTACAAGTTTAATAAAAAACCTATTGAAAGTATATCATATATCTAATAATTTAAATAACTACATTGAAGTGTATACTTCACAAATCAAACTCAAAACAAAACTTAATTTTCTAATCAATACAGGGTCAGATATATCACTTATTAAACTAAACAAATGTGATGAAGATATTAAAATAAATACCGAGTGGCGATGCAAAATAACAGGTATTACCGATAAAGGAGAACTGCACATTGGGGACAATATACTCCAATTTAACATTAGATAATAATATTTTCCATCAGGAACTTCACGTTGTGGCGGATCATTTTCAAATTCCAACTGATGGGATACTAGGCAGAAATTTTTTAAATCGATATTGTTTCAAGATAGACTATGAAAACTATCTAATATCGGCAAGATTGGGCGAAAACTTAATCGAGGTACCACTAGTAGTTCAGGAATCTTACAAAAATGATATTTATATTCCTGCAAGATGTGAACTTATACATGCCATAAATATTGTTGGAAAAACTGATCTAATTTTAGAAAAACAAGAATTACAGCCGGGAATTTATGTGGGCAGTGGCATAATACCAGCTAAGGGCATAGCACATGCCAGATTCCTAAACACCACAGAAAAAGACATTATAATAAATAACTTTAGACCAAAAACAGCAGAAATGTATGATTATGAGGATTTTTTTTTGCTAAAACAAGACACAACTAACCGAATAGAAAACCTAAAAAAATACTAAAGATAGAAGGATTAGATAAAGATGCCAACAACAAAATAATGGAGATATGCAAACAATATAACGATATATTTTTCCTAAACGGAGACGTTTTATCAGTCAATAATTTCTATAAACAAAACATTATAACGACCGAGCATACCCCGATCTACACTAAAAACTACAGGCAACCATATAATCAAAAAATTGAAATAAATACACAAATATCAAAATTAATAGAGAATAAAATAATAGAACCGTCCGTTAGTCCCTATAATTCACCTATCTTATTGGTACCCAAAAAGGACCAAGACAACACAAGACAATGGAGATTGGTGGTTGATTTCAGAAAGCTTAACAAAGTTGTAATAAATGATAAATTTCCCCTCACTCGTGAATTTAAAAGGCTCCCTTTCGGATTGAAAATTTCTTCAAATTCTTTTCAAAGAATGCTATCAATTGCTCTTTCCGGTTTACAAAGCCAAGCATTTCTGTATGTAAACGATATTATAGTCCATGGTTGTTCAATTAACCATCACAACAAAAACTTAATATCAACTTTTGAATGTTTAAGAAAGTACAATCTTAAACTAAACCCCAAGAAATGTAATTTTTTAAAAAACGAGGTTGTTTATTTAGGACATTTAGTAACAGTTAAGGGCGTTAAATCTGATCCCTCTGAATTTGAGAAAATCAAAAATTATCCCGTCCCGAAAAATGCAGACGAAGTGCATCGTTTCACAGCATTATGTAATTACTATCGTAAATTTGTCCCTAATTTTGCAAAAATTGAAAAACCTCTATATCATCTCCAAAAGAAGAAAGTTCCTTTTAATTGGTCAATAGAATGCGAAATTGCATTCAAGGATTTAAAGCAAAGGTTAATAAATGCTCCGGTGTTACAAGGAAAGTACATCGTATAATGATGTTAGGAAATTAAAGAAATTAGAGTTTATTATAGAAAAAGGTTTTTAACTAAGGTGCGATTTAATAACAAAGAATTAATGATTACAATTGACGAAACTCTACCAGAACTAGATTTGGTATTTGAGAAGTTGATTAAATCTATGAGTAGGAACCATGTAAAAGAATTATCCATGGATATTAATGATGACATTTTAAAGTATATAATGCGCGAAAAATTTAAAAAATTGTATGAATATGTATGTAAAAATCAAAATAATCCAAATGATACATTAAAAATAATAATATATACAAAGCACCGATAATACTAAAAAATGAAGACGAAATAAAAAGAGTAATTAATTCATACCATGATACGCCAGTCGGTGGTCATATTGGGACACGACGTTTAATTAAACGATTAAAACAAAAATATACATTTAAAAATATGAATAAAATCATAAAGTACATACGTAAGAAATTGTGACACTTGTGCTAGAACAAAATTAGTTAGACACAACAAGGAAATAATGACAATAACAGACACACCTAGTTTCGAAGTAGTAGCAATTGATACGGTAGGTCCTTACTACCATCAAATAGTTTTAGATACATATTGACGATTCAGTGCGAATTAACAAAGTATGTAATATGAATACCGATCAGGGATAAATCTGCGGATAGTATCGCGAAAGCTCTAGTAGAGCATTGTATTCTAATATTTGGTAATTTTGAAAGCGTGACAACCGATTTTGAAACAGAATTTGTGAATGAAATATTTAAAAACTTTTGTAAAATTCTACATATAGATCACAGAACATCTACTCCCTATCATCATCAAACATTAGGTACCATAGAACGGAATCACCGTGTTTTGAATGAATATTTTTAAGCATTTGCTGACAGTGATAATTGGGGCGAATGGGTAAAATACTTTGCATTCTGTTATAATACAACACCTCATACAGATACCAATTATTCACCTTTCGAATTAATTTTTGGAAAAATTGCAGCCTTACCAGACGATATCACAACAGGTATAGATAGGTTATACAATTTAGATGATTATGTAAAAGAATTTAAATATAGGATAGGGTTAGCACTTCAAAAGACCAGAAAACTATAAGAAATAGCGAAACAAAAGAGACAGGAAATATCTAAAAACAATTGTACAAGAAATGAATTTAAAATTTATCAATTAGTATTGTTACGTAATGATGATAAACGAAAGTATGAGAATCCATACAAGGGTCCGTACAAAATAATTGAAATAAATGACGCAAATGTAAAGATAAAAATTAATGATAAACTTAAGGAAATACATAAAGATAGATTAAAATCTTATAATTGTATAATATAAATTTTTTGTTAATTACGTTATTATATGAATGCATTCAATAGTGAAATAAAAAAAAAAATAATAATATCTACTAATAATAATAGTATCAGTGATATTTTTTCCTTAAAGGCCAGGGGTGTAGTGTACGATCTACACTGTATTAATTATAAATTATTACATTGTATTATTGTATACTAATCAAAAAAGCATATTTTGATAAATCAAGGACGGGCGGCTACAGATCCGTCTTTGAAAACCACCTGCACATTGCATTGCTTCATGCCAACATGTAGTGCTGACATGAAAGGTGGGTCGGCCCATTGATTCTGCACTCTCAACAGGAGGTCATAGATGTGTTCATCTTCACCACTGATCGTAATCAGATGATAAAAAATCCCTTTTGCATCCCGCCCCTATCGGGATTCGATCCCGATACCTCCCGATCCAACCGCCGCAGCTTTAACCACTGCGCCATTTGCTCGGTGCAAGAGAAAAAGTGATTTCCCATATGTCTTGTGTGTTTTACCAGCCTCCAGTATCGACTGTATTTTTTACTAAGCTTTTTTACTAAGCTTAATTGTATTTTTTACTAAGCTTAATTGAATTTTTAACTGTATTTTTTACTTACTCTAAAACTACATCCTGCAGCCATCCAGTTTACCATCTAGTAGCAATATTGTTTGGCGCTAAATGATTTTTTTTTGTTTAAGTTTCAGCTGTCAAAATTTTAATTAATTCTGAAGGAGTAACCAGCGAATCAGCAAGAATCCTTTATTCATTTGACGAAATTAATTACTTACAGAATATTTGAAATATTCCCGGTAAACCACAAGTCTGCAAATATTGGGAATGTTAGTCTTATCTCTGACACTGATGTTAAAATTATTCATTTGGCTTCTGTGCCATTTATATGTCTACGTTTAACTAACATGAATGTTAAGTGTATATACTATATTTAGCTTTTATATTAGTGATGCAGCAGACCTAAAGCTATTTTTATAGAGGTCCGACCTAAAAGTCAGTCTGGTACCAACCTTAAGTAACTTATCATAATCTAGATTTGATACCACGAGTTACTTAATAGTGACTTTGATACCTATTATATGACGAACCTTAAAGTCAATTACAGAAAACTGACTTATACGTCTATTACTCGATGAGCGTAAACGCTGGTAATAGAAGCTTGACTTTGAAGTCAGTAATTTTATGGACATTAAAGTCAAATACCGGCAATTAACTCATGTGCCAGTTATTTTGTAAGCAAGTAGGTAGGTTTGTCGTTGTTAACAAATGATAATAAGCAAGTGTTTAGTGGTGTGCAGTTTATGTTCCGTTGCAGCGCAAGATATCAGGCATACAAATATCAGGCAATCAACTAATATTCAAAATGAAAGTAATAAAATATTAAATGTAAATACCAGTGCACCAAATAACTATTTTACAGAAACAAGTAATGCAAATTGTTCAAGATCTGTAATTATTGATTTAAATAAACATAATGTTTGTGAACAGCCAAAGGAATCGCTAGTGTTATCAGATGTAAGTAGAAGTTATAATAGTTTAAATAAACCAAACAATGAAAATTGTTGTTGATATGTTGTTTATGATCTAGCAGCGGAATCGTATAATTCTCAATTTAAAAACACTCAAAATTTAGGTATCACTAATTTCATTCAGACAGATGCCAACCAAAAAATTAACACTTACCTCGAACCGCGGTATACCGAGGAATAACTGCATAAAACATAATTACAGGGTATTCAAATAAAGGTAATATTGGTAAGTGTTTAATTTAAAAAAATTGTATTTCAAGCTGGCTTCAATGTTTTTTTTTCTCTTTTTTTTAGAAACTATCAAAGCTGCTAGGTTGAGTGTAGTCTTCGACTAAATTATACTGCTTTTGATACAGAAGAAACGGAGAATTAGTAAAATAAACGGGCTTCCACTTCTGAAGGGACCTCGAATAATTACGCAAAATTGTTTCAGGAATGTGAGATCGAAGCTATTGAAATCAAACCCGTATTATTGGATAAACCGATAGAAATAGCGGCAGATCAAGCTCCGCAGAATGCTTACCAAACCGTCTTTCAAGACATAGCTGAAGTGAAACAGTCCCATCAATTACAGTCTGACTTATCTTTAAGAATGGATAATTGGCTTTTTCATAAAGCATTTTTTCAAAGCTAATTTATAATGGTTTCTGTCATTCTCCAGCAAAAACCCATAAATGGTTTTCTTGCATTAATGTGTCAGCCACTTTAGTGGCTAATATCAATTCAAAGTGCCAAACATGTGAAATGTGCGAACTAAATTACTCCAACTTCACAATACTTTTCCTTCAGAATCTGAAGATTTATTGGTAAAACTTATAAAAAGATAATTCCGAGTTTTTTACAACTTATAAAACATCAAGGCACTCTGTATGGGGCTCCAGGTAAACTCAAACATGACAGAGGTTACTTCATTTTATCAAAAAACTTTTATCTACTTTGGCTAAATATTTACCTGAATACAAAAATTACGTTACCCAACAAATTATGTGGTCATTTAGCCTTACCGCACAAAAACTATATATGGAAATCTGATTTACAATACTGTCAAATCCTTTCTCAAACTTAGAATACGACCTGTATATAAAAATAATACTGTAAGATAATGTCTGCAGTAATTTAAGCTTTCCAGACTAGAAAGTTGTATGGAAGTCTGGATTTGAGATGGGAAACTTCATTCGTGCAACACACCTTGACATCAATATTCTCAAATCCTTTATTTACATTTGAATAAAATCCAGACTCCCATACATCTTTCTTGTCTGGCAAGGTAAAATTCTGACACAATTGTCTTTCAGTTTTATTTTGACATTCTCCTTCTCGCCTAGGTAGGATCTAGGTAAGAATAGGATAACAGATGTCCAGGTTTCTTTAGACCTGTTTTGGGTTTTCAAACTTCTGTGTTAAATTAGAAAAAAAAATTCAATAATATTTAATTCTAGGCATCTGGTGAAGGGGAGAACAAAGTTGTGGAGTAATTACCAGCTCCGTAACCTTTAGTAGAGTGAGCTCCAGCAGGCTGTTCTTGTCATGTTTTAGACAGTCCTGCCTGGGGCTCACGATCGCGTGAGGGGTAACCTAATCGTAGTTCGCACGTGTACGTGCTACCTCGCCGTGGTGACCACCGGTAACTGTTTGTTTTGTTTACCGAACAACAGGCTAAAGTACGACGCTAAAGGAAGGAACAACCTTGATAAAAAACCCTAAATCCAAGGTGAGACACGTGCACCGATGGATCAATGATCATGGGTTATTTAGTCTCTAGCACGAAACTCCGGATACCTGGCGACCTTCGGTTTCAATAAGCCTTACCACAGTAAGAGGCGCTGCTGTGGAGGACCTTTTTTCCTCAATCAAGACCTAATGTATGCACACAAATAATATAGAAAATAATGAGGGCGGCGCTTCTCTAAACGCACCAATCTCGGTAAATGACAAGTGCCTAGTAGGCCCTGCTTCCGAGAAAAAAAATTCAGATAGCCAGAGCAACTGCTCTAGCATAGATACCGTGGTTGGCTCACGGACCCATGGAACTCATTTATCAGTACAGGTTGAGACCCAATCTACCTCAACAACAACAGAGGTCAGAGAGAATCTCGAGGGCCTGGAGCTCGAAACCAAATGAATGCCACGCCTTAGCGGTGCCGTAAGGAAGCGCCTGGCCCACTTAAAACACTCAGGTGTGCCTCGCGATGTTACCGTGGAGTAGTGCCGAACGAAGACAAAAGACAGAGATCAAAATAGAACGAACAAGCGGAGCCGGTCAGACGGATCTACCCCTGTCTGGCACCAAAACGGAAAAAGAGGTCCAGCCCCTCACCAAAGAGAGCGGAAATCGTCCCCAAATTCGTGGCAAGTTTGGTTCGTAGAAATACGACCGTACCCAGCTACAGCGACACAATCAAATCAATCAGGTTGGAAATTATCGACCAGGGCTCCCCGGATGTCAAGCTGGGTATCACCCAGATCCTGGAAATCCAGGATGCCATTATGGAAACAATCTCAGATCTGCTGCTAGACGAAGTCAGCTCCGCTCTCCCCAACTTCCTGGGCTGCAGTACTAGGAACTGATGGCTCACAATAAACTGTGCGGATGAGGACACGGCGGCGTGGCTTACAGCCGTCATACCTAAACCGAAGCTATGGGAGTGGGCAATTATCAAAGTGGTCATGGGAGGACGAGCTTCCTCGCGGGTGTACCACAAAAGCGGTCGTGCGGAGAGGACCGGAACCACTAAAGATGGCGGCGGCGAAAGACGTGGGACGCGTCAGAGCTGCCTCTGAGCATGGCAGGAAGAATAAGCCTAGCACATCAGGTGTGACAAGGCCAAGACCGAGCCAGAGTAAGAAGGGGAAAATCCATGGTTTGAGCCCAAGGAGCAGGGTGGCACAATCACAGCCCAAAAAGGGAGAACAAGGCTATTAAGAGCCCATGGCAAAATAAACAGGAAGATGCTGCACAATTCAACACCACACATCCTTGAGATGTGTGCAGATAAATCTTCATCGATCCAAGGCGGCCACTTATAACCTTAGCCGCATTTTCTTAATAAATGACTGGGACAGAGCGCTCATTTAGGAGCCGTGGGCCCACAATGGAAATATCAAAGGTTTGTTAAGTAAAACAGGTTAGCTCACAATGGAATTTACAACACGGAAGTGGATAGGCCGAGGACAGCAACTCTTTGTCGCTCGACAAAGAGTCGAGGCCGAAGCACGCTCAACTGTGCTTAGGCATATTTTCCCGATGACGAAAACGACCCACCTCCAGAACCGCTACAGAGACGGGCCTTAGAGTAAACCCCAACAAAATTATATGTACTTTCTTTACAAATCTAAGGAAAACAATTCTCTTACCTCTATCTCTAAATGGGGAAATTCTCCAAATGGCGACGGAGGTTAAGTACCTGGGAGTGATACTTGATCAGAAACTGACATGGAAACTGTTTTTAAAATATGTCACAAACAAGGCAAATATGGTGCATTTCAATTGCCAAAGAATGATTGGCAAAACGTGGGGTCTGAATCCTTAAATGGCACTTTGGTTATACTTAACCATTGTAAGACCAATAATTTATTATGCGGCGTTTCACCACTACACTTGCACCTTGAAAGAGTAGCTGGTTCAAGCGTAGTTATTTCAAAAATAACATCTCAAATTAAAACTATTAGACCAGGACATAATAGCATCCTGGAGAAATTGAATCTGTACGAAAAAATAATCCAACTATCAGATGCCTCCATATGGTACACTGACGGTTCAAAATCAGGGGTGGGTACGGATGCGGGTATAATCGGGCCGGGTCTCGAACTCTGTTTTCCATTAGGTAAAACCCCCACAGCTTTCCAAGCAGAGATATTTGCGATCTAGGTATGTGTGCTTCGATGTCTCACAAAAAAATATAGAAAAACCGAGATTTACGTAATATCGGACAACCAGGGGCATTGCTGGCCTTAGAAGCATCTGTCTTCTATTCCAAAATAATCTGGAGCTGCTATCGCAACCTTCTAGAACTCAGCAGGGAGAATAGAGTAATCCTTTTGTGGTCCCCCGGCCATTCCGATATACAGGGAAACGAGGCGACAGACTGCTGTGCAAAAGAGGCAGCGGGGAGCTCTTTCCTTGGCCCCGAGCCTAGTATCGGTTACTCCAAGAGCCATCTGGCAAATGGCATAAGGAATTAGGAGCAAAAACACACGAAAATATTCTGGGAGTCCTCCATTGGGATGAGACAGACAAAAAACTATTAAGCTATGATATTAGACGTTTAGATCAGGCATTCAAGATGGATAGAACAGTCTCTAAAATCCCTCATCTGGTACTTAACTGGACATGACCCTTTTAATGGACATCTGGAGAAAATGGGAAAATCCCCTACGGACCGTTGTAGATTCTGCAACCTGGAAAGGGAAACATCCGAACATCTACTATTCACGTGTAATGCTATATAAAAGACTTAAATTCCTCCAAACATACACAATAGAGTGGCCTAACGCCGGCCCTTTAAATATGCATGAGCTGGTGGCGTTTATCAAGAACTTGAACCTCCACTTTACGTGAAACCTTCAGTGGATGCACAATAAACCTCAACGGTCGCGGTGCACAGGGCTAGTATAGCTCACCCCGTATAAAAAAATTAAAAAAGTTTAAAAAAAATGGAGTATACATTTTTTTCCAAACAAATGCAGAGCGTTTCGAAAGACAGGCTGTTGGAAGGCTCCTATTTTCAGCTCTATATATACTCATCTTAAACTCATGTAGTGACAAAAGTAGCAGCGAGCTTTCGATGCTGAAACAAGGATTGTTATTTGCAAATTTGATATTCGTGCATTTTATTTTGTGTGCTAATTTGACATACCAAGGAACATAAGAACAGTGCATCTTCTCTAATGTGTTAAATAAAAATAACATTTTAGCTTTTAAAGTTCATATAGTTGAGATCTTTTATTACGTCGCATGTTTAGTACCTGAACGATTTTCTCTGTATCCAATTTTTATTTTTTTTTTTCATATTTATAACCAGAATATTACATTCGGTAAAACGCCAGACTTAAAATGTGTGAATACATTTTTATTTTCCTACCTCTTAGAATAAATAGCCACTATCGAGAAAGTTAATATAAAAAAGTTATTTCACAAATTTGGAAATTTTATAGTTTTTTAAGATGGCTAACAATTTTTTTTTTTTTTGGTATACGAGTTACTTACGAAATACCGCAGTAAAATAAACGAATTTCTTTAGATTAAACATGTATTCAAAATATTCTTCAATTCCAAATAAACGTGTCCGTAATAAAATGTTTTTTTTATTTATGTACATTTTATAACCATTAAACATTTTTACAGCGCATCACTTTGTTGTAAAAAACCATAAAAGATATGAAATAAAATCAGAACCAAAATAGCCATCAACTAATCCAAAAATATCATTTTCAGCACAATGGCAATAAATTAAATTGCTTGGGTTGGCAACGTGAACAAAATTCGCGTCAATGTACGTACGCTACTAAAAAAATACATCAACACAAAAATCTTTGAAAAGTAAATAAAACATAAATACATGTATGTATGTATTTGTACGTTCATACGTAAAAAAAGCTCTGATTCTTCTTCAGTTTTTTTTTTTTTTTTTTTTAATTTTATTATGGGGTTAGCATTGTGATACTCGCTGTGTGCGATATAAAATGTTTTGCTGCGAGATAACAAATTTCCCAGTGACTTTTATATGCACGTTTGACAAACAGACGAGTATACATATGAATATACGAGTTCGTTGTATATATACAAAATTATAAATATTTAAACATTATTTATTTATTTATTTTTATTTGATTACTAAATTTATTATTTTTCGATGAATTTTTGTTGTTTAAATAATACAAAATTTATTTGATTTTGAACGACAAAGTGCACTTGTGTTTGCTATACATTGTAAATCTGTAATTCTCGTACTTCATTTGACGTAAGACCGTGGGAATTAACTCTTTCGTGTATATCCTGATACTTTGTAAACAAAAGCAAGCAAATACTCTGTAATTCTAAGAAATTTAATGATTTCAACATTAAACAGCAACATTTTGTAAACACACGTGCCATCCTGAACATGCTTCAAATAGAAATAGAATTTGTATCGAGCGGCTAACAAACAAACGAAATTTATATAACAATAAATAACTGGAATTCATAATTGGCAAAAATTAATTAAAATACAAATATAAATTGTTTACATAAGAATATGAATTTTTTCCCGGAAGTACAAGTAGTTTCCCGAAATTTGTTTTATATTATGTTAACTTTTATGTTTCATCCACTAAAACATTGTTGATTTTAGGATTTCTATCGAACAGGATAACCCACAAAACATCAAACGAATCATCAAATTTTATTTATTACAAACCAAAAATAATGCTTTGTAGCCGAAAGCGAAAAACTTTCGTAGAATTATTTCTAGTAAGAAATAACACCAAAATCCTTTCATTTTAATAATTCCATAGAACTTATATTTACCAATTTTATTTTTGGATACTTTAAAATAAATATTCTAAATCTAGATTCTGAACTTTGTATATTCTTAATAAAAATTAATATTTTATAAATGTTTAAACATTTAAATTATTTTACAGATATCGGTTGGCAAATTTTCTAATTCCAAAAATTTACTAAAATATATAAATTAATTTAAAATTTGAAAAAAATTTGTGAAGCTGTAACGTTTTTTTGCGCAATTAAGTTCGTTGCTTTAAAAAGTTACGTAAATAAGAATTTAAAAAGTAGACACTTGATGAAAAAAATTTGACAAGGCAGGGTTGAAATTAGCATAAATCACAAAGTACTAAAATTTGCAGCAAGAAAGTGTTAAATTTGGCTTTAAAGTACTTTTAGTTGTAGGTATCACTAAAAGTAAGAAAAACTGAGAAGGCTGATTTAGAAACACTATAGAGCCTCTAAAAGTCTATAATCTACTGCTAAATTGGTCAGCACTCAGCAGATAATTTGTTTAAATTTAAACGTTAATATAGCAAAAAAAAAATTAATATTCAAAAAGTTTTACGAGTGTTAACACTAATAAACATTAATATCTAAAGCTATTGCTTGAATAATTTTACTTATACTAAAAATAGAAATGTTTACTCTTTTCTGAAGTGAGCCGGTGCTTAGTAGTAGAACTGACTATGCTTCTCATAGCTTAGTGGATCTAGGGAAAATGGTTAAAAAATGTTTTTAAAATGTTTCGTTTGTAAATTATGCGAAAGACTAGTTTTCTAGCCAGTAACGGTCCGGCAAAATGTACCGGCTCGGAAAATAATTTATACTGAGGTTATTTTATGAGGGCCGTATTTAATTAATTCTGCATTTTTTAAACCAATTAGTTAACTTGTTTAAAAAGTAAACTGTTCAGAAAATCTTTTGAAATAAAAATTCGTTGTAGAGTTTAGTTATTTTAGTAAATTTACTTACCGAATTAGCAAGTTATTTTCTAACTGAAAATCAGCCAAAAATGCAGTTATTAAATTTTTGCAGTCAGAATAATTCTAATATCTTAAAACTTAAAAGCTTAAACTAGAATCCAAGTAAATTCTTTTAATTTGACAATTTCCTAATCTCAAAATTGAAATGTAGATAATTCTTATGCAGTTGATATTATTATTATTATTATTATTATTATTATTATTAGAGGGCCATATGGGCGATCAGCCACTTCGCACTGCGACCTAAAAGATCTATTGTGCTGGACCCTGCTTAATTATCCGTCCAGTCAATAATCAGGTTCTTAATGAACCTGACAATACTGCCTCCCGTTACGTGATACATACTATCTGAACTTATTGCTCTTCCGTCTAGATGTTTAGTACAGCATGTAGTTCCGCTAGAAAGACGGTAGCATTGGAGCCCAAGGACTTCGAGAGGGCTGTCCCACCCCCATATATTCCTACCTATGCCCAGTCTTATGTTTGATTTTACTCTTACGAGTTACTGGGAATTGCAAATCGCCTGTAGGTCACCCAGTTTTACTACAGGAAGGCTAAATAAAACTGGAGGGTGCCTGGTATCTAGAGTCCGCATATTTTGGACTGATTAACCAATCAGCCATTCATCCATCGGCATATGCTGTTCCACCTTAGATTAGGGTTTTTTTGTCAAGGTTTTCTCATTTAGCGCCGTACTTTAACCTATGCCAAATGACCAAAAATATGCTAAATGATGCCTTAGTTACCAGTGGTTTCCACGAGGAGGTAGCACGTATACTTGCGAATTGTGAACAGGTTACTACTTATGATCAGAACAACTCGCGTAATGCTCACCCTGCTAAAAGGTACGGTGCTGGTAGCTTAATCTACTCAGCTTTGGTCCCCTCTCCAGTAGATGCCAAGTTACCTGCAGTGTATATTAATTAGGCTAAGCTGGAATCCACATAAGTTCTGCACTCAATGCTACATGGTGCAAAATGTCCGGTTGATAAATACTAGTTTTGCAGTCAAATTGTTTTATACGTGAAATCGGACAAAACATAAAATTACATCTTTCCTAATTTTTGCTTATTAAATGTTTTTGTACTTGTGCTTTCTACTGAAAATTTCTAGGTGCGTAGCTATTTAGAATTTAAAACGAATTTGCTGAAAAAAATGAGATGATGTTGTAAGAGTTCTCAGTTTATCATGAGACTTTTTATTTTCGCCCTTTCAGGCTTATTCGGTTTGTTGTAATTGGCGTTCGCTAGATTTATTTGTTCAAAAAAACATAAAACAAAGAAAGGTAGAAAAGGCAATATAGATAAGTAAAGAAATTGGGATTTTTCATTGCAAACTAAACACGCAAATCAAAATGATTTTTTGTTTATTTTTCCCATCAAGTCTTTGAGCGAACCATAACTAATCAGCATCAAACTTTCTTCTCTTTCCTTGCTTCTAGCTCTTAATTACAAGAATCGCTAACAATTTTTAAACAATAAACATTTTTCGTCTTCATATCAATTTAGCATACACGCATTACCGGCACAACAAATGTCAAATATACCCGAAAAAGTTAGAATCCTATAACAATCTTTAAATTAAGAAACCAATAAGAATCTCGAATATTTTAATATCAGAACTTCGATGCCCCAATGTTAGTATCCGGAAAACTGGATTAATAAAAAAAAAAAAAAAAATCGAATTTCGAGAATCTCTTATGTGCTAGCTATGCTTAATTCTTCTCCAAGCCAAAATAAAGTGAAAAAAAAAAAGATAATTTTGTAACATTACATCTACAGCATCTTACAAATTTACAGTAATATTGAGAAACTCAAATGGAATCAAATGAATTTGAAAACCTGGAATAATCTTGATCTATCTCGAAATCTATCTCGAATATATTGACGAGATTCGTCACATTTTTAATGGTGCTTCAGTGTACATTCCTTGTTTCTCTGAGACCTTCTTAAATCTGAGTATCCCTAATTCAGTTTTGGCCATCAAAGGTTATAATATATTTAGGAAATATAGAGCTCTACCTGCCCTTAATTATGGTGGTTTATGTATGTTTGTAGGTGATCACATTAAGCCTAGATTAGTTACCATACCTTCTTCTATTTCAGAATTGTTAGTATCGGATTTAGCGTTTTTATTTTTCAATGTTTTCATTATTGGTCGTAAAATCTTATTCGTTGCCGTCTATAACCCACTAGTAAGAGGTCGTATGTCTAATTTAAAAAATCACGTGTAGATTTAGAAAATTTATTTAGTTATTTCTCTTGTAGATTCAATGAAATGTATATATGAGGTGACTTTAATTTCGATATACTCCAAAATTCCGGCTTCCTTCGGGATTATTTAAATCTTTTAAATATTCTTAATTTATTCGTACACAACAATGTGGCACCAACGTTTTCTTGTCCAACCGCTAGCGGGTCCTCTTATTCCCTTATTGATCATATCATATCCTTTACTAATAATTCTATTTGTTTTTCAATTGGTTGTCTCTCGGTATGAGATCTCATCATGATCTTTTAGTTTTTTCAGTGAACTATTACTCTCCACCTAAACCTAATAGTTTTAGCTTTAAAGATTTTTCTAGTATAGACAATTAGTTTGTAACTCGGTTTCTTGGAAGGATATTTTTTGCCTTTGCTTCTGCAACTAGACAAATAGAATTTTTCAACTCGTGTATTAATTTGGTGTTTGATAGTTGCGTTCTATTTAAAAAGGTTACTTGCACAGCAAAATCTCCGCCTTGGTTATCTCAGGAAATTTCGAATGCCATAAATATTAGAGTTAGTAAATATCGTTTATGGAAAAGGTGTCCTAAGAGTCAGTCTCATTTAGATTACAAGCAGGCTCGTAACAGAGTTGTAGGGTTAATTCGAATTGCTAAACGTAATTTTTTCCAGGACAATTTAGACTCTCCTCTTCCTCCCAAGGTTTTCTGGCTTAATGTTCAAGTGGGGATTTCAAACCCAATGAAATTTATAGTTATTTTTGCTCTAGACTGAACTCGGGCAGTAGTACCGTCGATTTGTTTTCTAACGCGTCCTCTAATTCGTTTTCGTTTTCAAATATTTCTCCCGACGATATATTAAAATCGGAGCCATCTGGTCTGGATAACGTCAATTTAAAATTCGTTAAGCGAGTTTCCCCTTTCGTCTCAAAATACTTGTTACAAAACTTCAATTTTATTCTCACGTCCTCTTACTATCCAGATCAGTAGAAGCTAAGTAAAATAATCCCGATCCCAAAGAACAGTAATCCTTTCGAGCTATCCCATTTTCGGTAAATTAGCATTATAAGTTTTCTCTCTAAAGCTTTCGAGATAGTTGTTAAAAATCAAATTCAATCTCATTTACATAGCAATAGTTTGATTAGTTTCTTCCAATCTGGGTTTAGAAAATTTCATAGCACTTCTACTGCGTTATTAAATGTATGTGATGATATTAGGCGTAATACGAATAATAGGGAATTAACTTCTTTAACTTTGTTAGATTTTTCTAAAGCCTTTGATTCTATTAATCACAGAATTCTTTTTAATAAACTCTTATCTTAGTTTAGATTTTTGCTTTCTGCTGCCAAATTGATTTTTAACTATCTTTCTAATCATTATCAGGCAGTGTTTTTCGACAATTCCTTGTCTGATTTCTTCCTGTAATTTTCGACGTGCCTCAGGGTTCAGTGCTGGGTCCTCTATTATTTTCTATGTACATAAATGACATAGAATCCTCCATTCAATATTGTTCATTTCACATTTTCGCTGATGACGTCCAAATTTATAGAAATAGTCGTTTCTATTGATAGGAATATTCCTCTGATATTGATAGGAATATTCCTCTGATAAATGAAGATTTAAGTAATATCGTTAGTTGGTCGGTCTCTAACAGGCTCGTTTTAAACGCAAATAAATCTCAGTCGATTATAATTTATAAAAAACCGTTAGATACCTCATCCTTTCCTGGTAACTTACTGCAGTACTTACTTGTGGTGACCATTTAATTACTATTAGTAAGAGGGCCTTTGGCATGCTTAGTTAGCAGTTTAGGAAAAAATGGTTTTTGTCTTATCTTCTTCCTCATTTTATTTACGGTGACATAGTTTTATTCGAAGATGTTTCAATGATTGTACCAGGATTATTTTTGGTATTAGGAAGTACGATCATATTTCTGCCTACTCTAGCCATGTTTTGGAATGTAGTTTATCTATTTTTTACGAATTTCGCGTTTGTCTTTTTATTTTTAAACTTCTCAAAGCTAAGGAGCCTTGTTATCTATATAGGAAATTAATGTTTAGTAGGTTTCATTCCTCTAACTTCCGCCTAGTTCCGGCTAAATTTGTTGTAGGTCGTTAGACACGTCATTTTATGTTAGGGGAGTTTCCCATTGAAATTCAATTCCATCCAGATTAGGATCGGCAAAATTATTTAGGTCAAAATTTTTGGAGTGGCGTGATTGATAGGCAATACGTAGTTTCTTAATTTATTTTTATTAATTTTGTTATTTTTAATATTATTTCACCTCGTGCTGTACATTTTATTGTAAATGAGCTACTGCTCAAAATAGAATGTGTAAGCATGAGGTGAAAATTGTTTCAAAAAATTTAAGACGTTTTTATGCCTAATGGAAGCCACTTCATAATATTTTTTTCGTTTCGATTGCTTTGTTTCTATGTCTGCTTTTTCTTTTAATACTAAATTATTTATAAAATACTATAAATAAATTAATAAAATAATATACTTTGGAATTGAAAAATAATCTTCAATAATCTAAATGTTAAACGATTCAAAAGCCTTACAACGTATTTCTCTTAATATTAAATATTACATGACTACATTAATCCAAAAGAGATTCACTCGAAACGCAATATTTCAAAACGCGATATGGTACAAAACGCAATATGGTACAATACGCGATATTTCAAAACGCAAATAAGTCAAAACGCGATAAGGTGCAAAACGCGATATGGTACAAAATGCGATATTTCAAAACGCGATATTATAAAACTCGATAGTACAAAACGCAATATTTTAAAATTATTAATCTCCCTTTATTTCACATACAAAATTTTAATACACCTTTATAATGAAATTGAACATGTACGATCGAACTAGGATGGGTTTTGAAATGTCACCTTTTGAAATATCGCGTTTTGAGATATCGCGTTTTGTAACATAAGCGCTAAAAAACATTGAGAACTCACTTAACATATCGAACATCCCGATGATCCCGATGTATAGTTCGGTAAACATTTGGCGCAGCTGAGTGTCAAAATTCGAGAAATTAAAATAATTTGAATAATCCAAAATAAGACATTTCCAATGTACATAGTTGAACTTCATTTTTTAACAAAAAATATATAAAAGCACTAGATCCTAAAATCAGACGCCTGGTGGCCGGTTTTTGTAAGTGTTGTATGAGTTATTTTTTTTTTTTTGTTTGAAAATTTAACAAAACGCAATTATGTAAGGCATTTCGAGTTCTCGTGGTTTCGACGCTCGTAATTCGTAATACGAGAGATACATAACTGAAACACCCATAGAGGTAACCCTTACTGCATATAACTTGCTGTGAAATTGAAGTGCAGTGCGCTGAAAATTTGCTGAAACCGAACCGGTTGTGTACAAAATTGTTAAACAATTTTGTTTTATCGCAAGTAACCATTTTGTCCGCAATAGGATCGCTAACGCCCACTGAAAAAAAATTTCGCTAAATAAGTTAATGCCTAATGAAAAATCAACCTATCTTTGCAAAAAATTATCTAAAATTATCTAGTCAAAAGATTATAATTTTAATAATTTCTCGAGCGAACTAGAAGTCGCTTAAAAGTATCGTATTTTGTAAAGGATCGAAAAAAGTACTATATAGGACCAACATTTTCATCCCTGATTACAGGAAGTTTTCAAGGTCATTTCACGGTCAATTTAGTTTTTTTAGAGGGAATCACACATTTTTGGTAATAGATTAAATTTTTTGAGTCTTGGTTGAGTATTGTTATACTATAACTGAACTAAGCATTGTTGCTACCTTAGGAGATTCTCGAAATACGAGCTTTGGACATGAAGATTTTATTTCGAGGTAATTCGAGGTATTTCTGTTATTTTTAGGACACGATACGAATTATTATTATTATTATTATTATTATTATTACTATCTTTATTTCAATAAAATAAATACAAAATTAAAATCTAATTGAAACAACATTATAAAATATGAAATAAAGTACAGCTCCTATAGACATTATGTCTGTAGTGGAGCAATTTAAAACAAATTTTAATTAAAATTTATATAATATTCTTTGTTTACATAATTAACAATAATCTTCAACAAAATACAAGCTCAGTTATTAAAATAGATATATTTAACTACACGACGGCACATTAGAACATAATGTAATTTAACATTTATACTAAAAATATTGCTCGATATCATCGATGTCAAGTAACCAAGTCCGAATTTCCCTGTTAAATTTATGCTTCTGCGCAGATGGAAGCATTTTCACATTTTTAGGTAAAAGATGGAACCAAAAAGGTGCCATATATAAATAAAATCTTCTAAACCTTTCACTATTACAACGAAGACCGACAAAATTGTTTGGATTTCTCATATTATACACGTGGTATATTCGACTATGATAACTATTGCTACGAACAAAAAACATTTTCAATACTTTAAAAACATACAAATACCTTAGAGGCAACAAGTTTAACTCGCGAAAAAGCGGAATAGTGGGTGTATTCCTTGGACAAGCATAAATTAATTTGATAATTCTTTTTTGCGCTACAAAAAGATCTGCAATATTAGCAAAGTAAATTCCACCCCAACTAGTTATACCATACATTAAGATAGATTCAACAAGAGCATGATATAACCTTCTTAAAATAAAAGAAGGGCACAAAGGTCGAAGATTATAAAATTTATGCACTGCAGTAATAACAATTTTCCTGATATTAGTTAGGTGGGAGGTCCAATTTAGCTGCGAGTCAATTGTTACACCTAAGTATTTAAACTCATTTATGCAGGGCAAATCAAAACATTGCCCAAAACATGGATTCTTATCACACGGGTATACGTGATACTTGAAAAAGTTTTGATCAACTGTTATGTCGGGCCGTCTAAAATGCATAATTCTAGATTTTTCACTAGCAACAAGTCAGTGATAAAAAAACCATTTACTTAGAGTGCATAAATCAAAATTGATAAACCGTTGAATATCAACGTAATCATTAGACGCATATGTCAAAGCCAAATCATCTGCAAACGCTGTAGCACACCCTCTAAGATTAATTTCAAAGATAGAATTGAAGTAAATTAAAAACAATAAGGGTCCCAAAACTGAGCCCTGAGGAACACCACATTTTAGAAGACCTGGAGGACTATTCACGTTATTAATTTTTACAATTTGACTACGCTTACGAAGGTAACTTATAAACCAATCTAATAATTTGCCTCTAACATCAATACTTGACAATTTCATTATGAGTATGTCATGGTTAACAGTATCAAATGCTTTTGAAATGTCCAAAAATACTGCTGAGCATTTCTGAGAGTTGTTGATTGCTAAATAAATATTGCTCAGAAAATTTAAAAGAGCTTCTTCCGTAGATTTTCCTTCTATGAATCCAAATTGGTGATCACTAAAAAATTTTATTTTACCAAGGTAAGAGACTAATCGTCGTTTAATTAATTTCTCAAATAATTTAGAAAAAGTACTCAATAGTGGGATCGGTCGGTAATTGTTTAATTGCAGAACATCACCCTTTTTAAAAACTGGAATAACAACAGCTATTTTTAAGGCGTCTGGAAAAATTCCGCTCTTTAGACTTAAATTAAATAAAAATTTTAATACATCAACCAAATACCAGGCACAATTTTTAACAATGATATTATCTACTCCATCAAATCCTTTAGAATGTTTGTTTTTTAACTTCTGAATTTCAGAAATAATCTCCAAAGAATTAATTTCATCGAAATAACAAGAAGTACAGTAACTATCACGGTTTCCAAAAATAAATTGTTTTTGCTCTCCACTGTTAGTACTATTAGGAAAAATATTGGAAGTCATATCGGATGAAACAGTTATAAAAAATTTATTAAATTCATTACATATATTCTGATCATCAGTAAGAAGAACGTTTGATTGATATTCATAAATTTGTGTTATTTGGTTTTTGTTTTGGGACGTATTTCTACCCAAAATATCATCAATTTCCTTCCACATAAGCTTAGGATTATTCCCTATTAAACCAAATTTATCTTTGTAATATACTCTTTTGACCCGTTTAACAGTCATATTTACATGCTTAGAGAGTTTTCTTACATAATTTTCTAACCGAGTGTTATTTGGATACCTTCTTAATTTTTTAGAAATTTTTTTAAGTTTATTAATTTTAAACAAAAGATAATAATTCATCCAGGGCTTTAACTTCTTGCTAATGCGATAAGTAATTATTTCTTTGGAAAGTTCAATATGGGAAATTAATTTATTTAAGAAAATATCGAATGCTGTATTACAATTTTTTTCATGGTAAACAAGATCCCAGTTTTCAACTAGAAGACGATCTCTAAGTTTGTCATAATTAACTTTTGAACTCTTACCACTATAACATATCACAGGTCTATTCGATTCTACCCAAATATTGAGAGTAATTAAATTATGATCGGAAAAATGTATTGGTAAATTATCAATACTAAAAGTATATGTACTACTGGATTTAACAAAAACATGGTCTAAACATGATAGATTCCTAGTTGGATTGTTAGATACACTGAGGAATCCATATGATGCGAGCATTGCTTGGTAGTTAAAACAGCTTACGTTATTCAATAGATTTATATTAATATCACCTAAGATCACTATGTTATTATTGTTAATAGTGCCCAGCAAATTATCTAAATCATTGCAAAAATCATTAAGATCACTATTACAAAAACGGTAAAAACACAGAAAAATCCAAAAATTTTTACCTAGTTGAATGTCTAATCTAAGAACATCAGCTGAAATCCAATTACAAGTACAGCATGATATAACTGTTAGATTTTTATGTATAAAGACACCAACTCCACCGGCGCGGTAATTATCGTTACAGCAAGCTTTAAAGCTGTAATTAGGCAAATTGAATTCTTACTACGCAATTATAAGTTTATTTGGGATTTTCGTTTTTGAGAATATTGAGATTATTCTGGAATTTTAAGTTGATTCGAGAATATTTTACTATTCCCAGGTCATTCGAAACAACTCGAGTTTCTTAATATTCCTCTAAATTTTCAAAGTGCCGTAGTTGTGTTATCGGTTGTTACAGCATTAAGCTTACATTTCAAGGTTTTTAAGTTTATTTGAGATTTTTAAAGGTATTGAGTACTATGTTATAGAAACTCGTTGAGATTTTGGTAGTTTTCAAGATTATTAGATTTGTACTATATTATACGAGTTTAGCTTGCCGTAAAGGGGCTAAAAACAAACAAAGAAAGGCATACTCCTCAATGAATGTAATGCATCATTTCCATACGTAAAGAAATTCGGATTTTTCAATGCAAACTAAACACGCATCAACTTTTTGAGCGAACCACAACTAATCAGCATCACCCTTTAATCTCATTCCTTTCATTTAGATCTTAATTATTTTTAAACAACAAACATTTTTCGTCTTCATGTCAATTTAGTAACCACATGACACTTATATTCGCTGTCTAAATGGAGAAAAAAACAATTTAAATTATACATGCAAGCGAAAATATTCCAAGAGAGAAAATGATATTAGTTAACAATTCACTTTTATGGTTTAATTTATTTTTTGGGAAATCTAGGCTCAATCAAGTTGGTACTTGATGAATCAACATTTTAGGTTAAATGCATAAAATGTTTGTAAATAAAATGGAACGCATCATTTAAAAGAGACTCAAAAATAGCTAAATAGCCTTACCGGCACAACAAATTTCAAATATACCCGAAAAACTTAGTATCCTACAATAATCTTTAAATTAAGAAATCATTAAACATCATGAATAATTTCATATCAGAACTTCGATGCCCCAATATTGCTATCCGGAAAACTGGACTAATGAAAAAAAACAAAATCTGGAATTTGGAGAATCTTGGCTCTGTAAGATCATGTAACGCAGTGCTATCCTTAGTTCTTCTCCAAGCCAAACTAGAGTAATATTGAAAATCTCCAAAATGATAATTTTGTAACATCACATCTACTGCATTTTACAAATTTACAATCATATTGACAAACTCGGAAGGACTCGAATGAATTCAAAAAACCTAGGATAATCTTGTTATTCTCAAAAAGTTTCGAATATCCCCCGTAAATCTCGAATGTACTTAGGAATTTTAGAATAATCTTCAAAAATCTAAATGTTAAACAATTCAAAAGCCTTACAACATGTTTCTGCTAATATTAAATGAATTTAAATTTCAAAACGCGATATGACGAAACGAAATAAAGTACAAAGCGCGATATTTCAAAATGCGATATGGTACATAAAGCGATATGGGACAATACGCGGTATTTCAAAACGCGATATGGTAAAAAATGCGATATTTCAAAACGCGATATTTCAAAACTTGATATGGTACAAAACGCGATATTTTAAAATTATTAATCTTCCTTCATTTCACACGTAAAATTTTCTTTCACCTTCATGATGAAATTGATCATGTACGATGGAAGTATGAGACGTGTTTAGAAATATCACTTTTTCAATTATCGCGTTTTGTACTATATTGTGTTTTGTACCATATCACGTTTTGAAGTATCGCGTTTTGTACCATATCAAGTTTTGTACCGTATTGCGTTTTGAAATATCGCGTTTTGAAATTTCGCGTTCTTTTCAAATGGCGTTTTAAAATATCGCGTTTCAAATGGGACTCAATCCAAAAATACTACGTCACAGCAAATTTGGAATACGCTACAAAAAAAATTGAAAACTCACTTAACCTATCGGATATCACGATGTATAGTTCGGTAAACTTTTAGCGTACCTGACTGTCAAAATTCGAGAAATTAAAATAATTTTAACTGCATTCTTAAAAAAAAATATATAAAAGCACTAAATCCTAAAATCAGGACGCTTGGTGACCGATTTTTTAAGTGGAATATGAGTTTCAATTTTTTTTTTGAAAATGTGACAAAACGCAATTATATAAGGAATTTAAAGTTCTCATGCTTTCGACACTAGTAATTCGTAATACGAGAGATACATAACCGAGACATCAATAGAGGTAATCCTAACTGCGTATAACTTGCTGTGAAATTGAAGTGGTGAAACCGAACCGGTTGTATACAAAATTGGTAAATAATTTTGTTTTATCGCAACTAACGATTCATTCCTCACAATGATCGTTAACGCACACTGAAAACAAATTTCGCCAAATAAGTTAATGCCTAATGAAAATTCATCCTATCTTTGCACAAAATTGTCTAAAAATATCTATAGTCAAAAAATTGTAATTTAAATAATTTCTCGAGCGAACTAGAAGTCGCTCAAAAGTATCGTATTTTGTAAAGGATCGAAAAAAGTACTATATAGGACCAACATTTTTATCCCTGATTACAGGAAGTTTTCAAGGTCATTTCACGGTCAATTCAGTTTTTTTAGAGGGAATCACACATTTTTTGTAATAGATTACATCAAAATTTTTGAGTCTTGATTGAGTATTATTATACTATTACTGAATTAAGCATAGTTGCTACCTTCGAGGGCAATTCGCTCGTAATTCGTGGTATTTCAGTTATTTTAGGACACGAAACGAATATAGTACACAATTATAAGTTTATTTGAGATTTTCGTTTTTGAGAATATTGAGATTATTCTGGAATTTTAAGTTCATTCAAGATTATTTTACCTTTTCGAGGTCATTCGAAACAATTCGAGTTTCTTAATATTCCTCTAAATTTGCAAAGTGCCGTAGTTGTTAGCTTACATTTCGAGTTTTCCAAGTTTATTTGAGATTTTTAAAGGTATTGAGTACTATGTTATAGAAATTCGTTGAGATTTTGGTAGTTTTCGAGATTATTAGATTTTTACTATATTACACAAGTTTAGCTTCAAGGTAACAATTTCCAAGATTCAAGATCCAAAATTTGTTAAAAAGCAAAATCAACCTAAAAATGTAAAGATTTGTTTCTTGTATATTAAATCACAAAAGAAAGCTTCTGTAGTTCTCTAAACATTGCTAAAAACATCTACCTCTCAAATAATATTATCACTTGCATGCACAATTGGCAATGCTTTTTCTCTATTTAAACAGCGAATAGAAGTGTTTGCTTTTGGGAGTTTGCTCAATGAAAACGCGAACGAGAAATGTTTGTTGCCTAAATGTTGTTGCAGGTTATTAAAAGTTAGATGAATACCTCATAAGTGGCCCTCATAATTACAAAGTACTTGGCCAAATTACCTATTCTCTGCTAAATAAGCAAAATTTAATGAAACCTCCGGGTTTATGTTAAATTTATCCGGGCTTCTAATGATCGACTGGTGGTAATCCTGTACGAAAACCTGCTAATTTTAGTATGGAACCACCACGCAAAGTTTGAATCTGGTTGGATGAATCGGTGTGGAAACGTTTAAACAGCATTCAGATTTTAGTGTAGACAGACAAATAATTTGGGTCTCTCTCCTCTTTTACTAAAATTTGTTTAACATAATTTGATACAAAGATACACTGCTTCATCCGTTAGTAAAACGCAGTTAAAAAAAACTTGGTTCTATAAATTGCATTGGTAATTAACAGTTAAAAATATTTAATTTCGACAGTTTTTCAGAATTGATATATGCTCTAATGGGCATATTGCGATTTAAGACCAATTTTAGGTTGCCATACCAAAACAAATTATTTTAAATCTCGAACAATTCCCTTTTCACTAATACACTGCAGTAATAGTAGGAATAGAAAGATGTTTGTGCCGCCCAATTTGCTACAACAATCATAATAGTAAAGAAGCAAAATGAAGCTCATTAAAGTTGTGGTGATGCAGTGACACGAGATTAGTACCGGAAGCATATTTGGAAAGAAACAATAAATTATTATTAATTCACATTTAGTGCATTTTAAAGCAGACTTCACCTTTACGTTACAGATGCATCGTCGCACAGCGTATACGCCGAAATATCGCATATCTAATTATCCAAAGATGGTTCTTACGTCCTATTTTGAATCAAATTGAGATGGAACCTTTGCCCAAAATTTTTGTGTTTAGACATTTCATCAATATCTAACAGTACAGGCCATTTCTCATTAATCACTGACCATCAGAAACACTATTCCCCATTCCAATTTAAAGTTAGCGGAGATGACAATTTAACGATTGGAATGCAAAATCCAAACTAATAAAGGGCTGAAATCGGATTTCGGTTTCAACTCCTACATAATTATTCAACTGAGCCACTTAAATCAATCTTCAGCTCAACCTCCACTCAATTTACAACTCTAAATTCAACTCAATCGTAACGCAATCCCCAACCCAACCCCTAAGTTTAATCACCAATTCAACAACAAATCAACTTCAAATCAACTCTCAACCTACGTCCAAATTCAACGTCTTATTCAATCCATGAAGCAAGTCCCAAATAATTACCAAACCCAACTTTTTGATAAAGCCCAATGCAAACAAATTCAGCGATCAACTTAATTTCGAAATGAACTCGATCTGAAAGCTAGACGCTTATATGAACTCAAATCAACTGATTCTAATGTTTCACTAAGCCACAACTCTTTCCCAAACTAATTCTTAATCGAACCACTCATTCAAACTCAGCTCCAACTCACACCCTATTCAACCGTAACTCGGCATTAACTCAACCCAACCCTAAGCTTAACCATAACTCAACCACAACTCAACCACAAAATGAACTTTCGACTGAAACTCTAAATCATCCCAGCTCGAAAATTTCAAATTTCACCTCTACCCCGACCCTACCCCAAAACCAATCGCTAAATTAATACGATCCGAAGACTGTATCTATCTATGAACTCAGCTCCATCCTAATTCAACCTCTAACTCGACCATCAACGTCCAACTCAAAACTTCATTTGTAAACCCCGAATAAATTCCCAACTTAACCGCTGGCTCCGACTGAACTCAATCCAAACTCAATTTCAACTCAGCACTTGTTCAACTCGACCAGCAATCGAGCCTATAAATTAACTCCATACTCAAGTACAATTCAACTCCCAAATCAACATGGTCTTAAAAACTTTTGCGTACAAGAACTGAATTCAATGGAACTCTAATTCATCCGTCAATTCATCAAACAAATAAATTTCCAGCACTAAACTCTAACCAAACCCTAACACCACATATCAACTCCACCTAAAATCAACTCAGCCAAATCGGCTGCCAAAATGTTATCATGCAAAATTTATGTATATTGAAAATGCTCCCTTACAAGCAAGCATTAGAAAGAGGTAACATTTTTCAACCATTAACCCCTTATGTTTTATCTCAACACCTAAATAGTATTCGTATAATATTTGGAAGCAATCGCTCGAGTGGATCAAGAGTTTTTATTGAACAATTATACTTTACTTTTTTTCGGGCAATGTACATAGATTGAAAACCACATGATAAAAGCCACGTGGTTTTTAGTCAATGTGAATTCATTTGAAGCCCAGGTTGCAAAATCTGTTCAGCTCTCCGGCTTCAGCATTTAAACAGATGGGCGAAAAAAATTCAAATCGGGCGAGTCTTTCTCTGGATACTATCTCTGGGTATAGACATCCAGACAACCAGACAGAAGGACAGACAATTTTTTTGCCTTTTTCTGTCTCGGGACTTAGAAACTCTCTAGAAAAGTGGTATAAGGCAAACAAAATTGTTGATAATTTTTGACAAGATTTCAATAACTTTGGTTCTTTGCGGATAGAATTTAATTGGTAATTATCAACATAATTCCATCAAAATATTGATTGCCGTGGAATTATATTGTCATTGTTATTATATATTATCACTTCAGAGAGCAAAACTAATACACACGGTTGTAATTGGCTTTCTGCTTTGGGAATAACAATGTAAGGATCCCACCTGTATATTGGAAAAACTGAATAATGAAAATCAAGAAATCGTATATTAGAACCTGTTCATTTAAACGGTTGGGGGCAAATATGATTCCATTGAAAAATTCGCTTATGTGGATTTCAAAATAAAATGTTTACAATTTGGAATTTTTCCCGCTTCTGGCACCTTTTTAAATTTTTTACGCACGGCTGAGAAGCAAGAAGGAAGGGCTGTTGCCTCGAATTAAAATGTAATTCGTCTTATTGAGGAAAAATAAATCTCGAGCCAATAAAAAAATGCAACTTTAAGTTTCTTTGGGGCTCCTAAATTTGTACATTGCTTTTTGGAAGGAAATGCTACCATTTCTGAGCCGTTTCATGATATTCAGGATAAAGGTAACTGAACTTAGTATAACACCATCAACGGTCTTCGATAAATTTACAAATCTTCTTTCCAACGATGTTTTTTTTTACTACTCAGCTATAATGTGGAACTATTGTCATGCTGTCAATTGAAAAATTGACGAAAAATTTAATACGTTCTTCCAGCGATATAAAAAAACATACTCTGAGGCCACATAATAATTATCTCGCTCATCAACAAATGTTATCATCTCTGCACAATAACACGTAGCGATTTTTGTTGGCCAAAAGTAGTTTCTGACATTGAATCAACCGTTCTAATCTTTTCACGACAAGTTATTAATATAGAAAATCCTAAGGCATCGTTTCACTCAAGGAAAACTTCTACTCAACTTTGGTCCAGACTTCATGTCGATTTGATGAACAATTACAGGTCGTTATATATAACACTAACGCAAAGCAACACACCGGAATATGGTGACATGCTTCAATAAACTAACTCGGAAATACTCTAGCAACGAGAAATGGGGGTTCCGGCTAATATCGAAACTGAATCGAATACAGTTTAGTGACGCAAATTCGATTACTTGAAAGCAAAACCTAATATTTCCCCAGCAACGGTCTTCCCTCATTACCGTCTACATCTGAAGTTCCAAATTATTCACCAAAACGTAGATCGGTCAAGGCTCAGGCTTTAAATTTTGTAGCGATTTTCTACAAAATCGACGTTTGTTTAAGTTCTACATTAATAATATTATTGTGCATTTCACATTGATAAGTCAAGTGCTACAGTAATTAGTTGTACGATGCGCAACCCTTAACCTTAATAACAGATGAATAGGTTACAAAACACGGTTTGTGTGTGAATTCCAAGTTATTAGTTACAACTTAATTAAATGTTGGCCATAGTAATTCTATTTTCTGTTTTATTGAATCGACGATATTTGATAACAACAAATCATAAAGACAGATTAGCAATGGAGTTTATTTTCAATACGTGGCTCTTGATAAAGCAACAAGTTGTCACATTCATTTTTATTCTATTCGGCTATCGCTAAAGCTAATTTTCAATAAAATTGGGAATAATCGTAAGAATTAAACTTGGAACCTTGAATTATTCACGATTATTCTAATAACTAAATCAAAAACATTACTTACATATACTGGACTAATTATCAATTCGGCCGGCTCTTTTATGCTTTGAAAAATTGCGCGATCTTCTAACACTTCCCCTTCGCGCCAGTGTGATGGTGCTCCAGCATGTGCACCACGTGTATCAAAACTGAAAAAAAAAGAAAAAAGCAAAATGTTATACGTTAATAACAATTGTAACACCACGAGCTAAATTAGCTTATACAGCATCTTGGATTTTTTTTTTTTTTTTTTTTTTGTAATAACAAGCAAATGTTCAATTCCTTTACACCTCATCAAGTCGTCACATTTTACAAGCAACCACAAAAAAACGAACAAAACTTTATTTTAATTTAATTTAAAAACCATTCGCGTCTGTTAACAACAACAAATTGTTTTTAAAAATCTCTAAAGTTCTCTAAAGTTTTTTTTTTTTTGTGCTTGTCAACTTGTTTTTATGGCATTGCGGCACACGAACAAAACGTTATTCTTAAAATTTTTAAATTCAATATTTAAAAATTTTATACGATGCCGTTAAAAAATAAAAATGACCTTCTTCTTGCGCTTATGTGTACACACAATATTATCAAATTGCTTTATTCTTTTGGGTTAAATTAAATTTTTTTTTTCCGTTCGGATTTTAATTTGTTTACCTTATGTACTTCAAAGCGTTTTTTTAACCAAACCTCACGAGAACAATGTTTATCTTAATATTACCTTTTTTTTTTTTTTGCTTCTGTTGAGTATCGGTTATTGTTTGTTGTGTTTACAAAAACAGACAAAAAAAAACGAGTCTATTGGAACTTAATTGAAATTTTAGTGAGTTTTATATTGGGTTCAATATTTTGAATCCCTTTTTCTATATATATGTACATGTATATAACCACTTGAAAATGTTAAGGGGAACGTTTTATTTAAAATCGATAGCGAATTGAAGCACGGAGAGAAAATTGAAGAAAAATAAAATTAAAATAACAAATAAATTAAATATGCAAACATACTGTCTCACACTCCCCTAAAGTACGCAGACATTTAAATAGATGGGTGGAAGTCCATTTCCTTGGAAAATCGTATACCAACAAAAAAAGTTAAACAAAGAAAAATATTTATTAATCTTATCTTCTGTGGATTAACGGAATATAAAATTGGAAAAATAAATATTTGTTTTGGTCATTTTAATTTCGTTAAGAGTGTTTTTTTACCATCGTTACATTGTGCTTTTCTGCTATATAGACTGTCTAAAAAATTTGAATGTGCAGAACAAAATTGGACTAAAAAAAAAATGATTGGTACTCGGAACAAATTCTTTTATTTATTCCATGAAATTAAAAATAAATTTTAAAAGTCTTAAATAATGTATAAAAATATCAGTCAGAAGATTATTACATTTTTTCGGTTGAATACCACGCTTAACTGTACCAAAAAAAACATATTCAACAACCAAGGATGGAGGAATGGATATTATCCATTTCAATAACTAAGTAACTGTGTGTTTGTATAATTTATGTTCGCTGTATATAACCTTTACCGGTTTAAGGTTAATACTAATAGGTATAAGGATTAAATGGAGATTACGAAGAAAAAATAAATAAAAATATCCTACCGAGCATTAAAAAAAAAACGAAAAATCAATATAATTAAAAAATTTTATTTGCTTCCGGAAAGTAATTAAAATATGGTTTAAACGGGAAATAAAGAATATTTGATTTTTAATTTTGGTTATTTTAATAACTGATATTAAATTGTTTAGAGAGTAGATTAGTGTACTCAATATAAATAAATTCAAGTGTGCCCATCATGTTGTTAATATTAAAATTAGTAACCGTCAACTTTTACCGTGATGAAAAGTTCCCTGTCACCGACACAAGGTTTTTGCCATGCATTATGGAAACATCAAACTACCTTGCATATATGATTTAAAATATCCAAAACTTATTCCTCATATAACATAAAAATAATGTAAAAAATGAAAATGTCGCCAATACACGACTTTATTTTACGAACTGGGTATTTTTAGAAATTTAAGCAAATTTATTACAAATTTGTAAGTAATGGTCGTATGTTTTTACTTTTTTATTAATTTTTTTGTTGAATGTTAATTAATTCATGTAATATCTAATATGCTACCGGTGGTTAGACCATTTTAAATGTGTTTCGATTAACACGAGACATATATTAGTATTTACGAACAGTATTTCAACGAAACCGACTAATAGACATAATTCTATTTATTTCATTTAAATCATTTAAAAAAAAAATCATTTAATTAAATAAATTGAATTATGTCTATAAATCATTTAAAAAAAAAAATCATTTAATTAAATAAATTGAATTATGTCTATAAATCATTTAATTAAATAAATAGAATTAGGTCTATTAGTCGGTTTCGTTGAATTACTGTTCGTAAATACTAATATACTTCTCGTGTTAATCGAAACACATTTAAAATGGTCTAACCACCGGTATCATATTAGATAGGGTAAAGTCGGGAGATTTGGTATACCTTTTTTGTTTTTGAAATAGCGAAAAAAATAATGCAGCTTTAAGTTTGAAACAAAATAATATGTGTTCTTTATTAAAAATAAACTCTAAAAAATAAAACAAAAAGGAACAATAGGTAAAAATTCAGTCTTTAAAAATAAAAATAAAAATTCATTCTGAAATACTATTTCACCCTCGGGTATGGGTGATATGGTACTCCGCCTAAGGTGATATGGCGCCTTAGTGTTTCTTAACATTTTGCTTGCCGCATTTGTTGCATGTATTGACAAAAAAAGTGCAGGTATCATGCGACCACAAATTACATAATATGCACTGAATCCAGTCGTCCTTTTTAGAAGTGGAATTATAATCCTCTCCACATCCAGCGCAAATATTCTCTTCAAAGTCCTCCAAGCCATCTGATTCATCATCTAATGGTATAGTAATATCCTCATCTTCAGTTGAAGACTCATGTACAACTTTTTTCCGATTCTTTTGTACTTTTGCCGTTTTGTTTGTGTGTGTTATTTTGCGCTTTATTGATTTTAATTTGAGTTCTTTAATGTTATTTACTGCAGTCAATACACGAGTTTTTTGTTTTCTGGAATTATTTGTTTTACCCTTGGAAGTTGACGGTATCGGAGATATTATGTCTAACATTTTTCCAGGGGTTAAGTCGCTGATGTTCATATTGTCAATCACTTCCAAATCGGACTGTTGATTTTTCTGAGGAGTTACCGGTGACTGAAAAGATGAAGCCTCGGTCGATGTATTTTCAGGAAAATTTCCAACTGTAGATGTTAATTCGCTTATTATTATAGAAGCATCTGAAGATATACCCAAATGTTGTGTTTCCACGCCTTGTTCGACATCAGTAACGCGCATGTGAATAAATGCGTAATCCGGAATGGCTTCAGGATTAAATGGGAAAATACCAGTGGCTGAAAATGCTGAGATACCATTTTTTGGAATTGCAGACATGTTCCAAGTAGATGTTAACAATTTTCCAAATTGTAAACGAGAAATCTTCCTATTTGGATTGTTTTTTATAAACAAATTGCATGCCGCGTAGTAATGCGATTTGAAGGATTTAAAAAAACATCGATCCAACGGCTGTAAAAATTGTGTTGTATGTGGCGGTAAACATAGTAGAATTATTTCGTTTGCCACAGCAAACTCCAACATATCGGTGTTACTGCAATGTGACGAATGGCCATCTAATATAATTAAAACTTTTCCTTGAGGTTTTCTTGGAAGGAAATGTTGCTTAAGCCAAGTGTAGAAAATGTCTGAGTTGACATACGCAGATTTACCACCCATGTACACCACTGAACCTGGGGGCATGCCATCTTCAAATTCGGTTTTCTTATTTTTACCTTTAAAAACACAAGCTGGAGGCAAAAAATTGCCTTCGGCATTACAACAAGCAATTACTGAAATTGTTTCTCCCTTTTCAGCAGATGTTACTGCTGGTATATTTTTAGATCCTCTTTCGGCTATTACAAACCCAGGCCGATTATTTAACTGGCATCCGGTTTCGTCCATGTTGAAAATGTGTCCTGGTTTTGATATTAATTCGTGTTCGATTAAAATTTTTTCTAACAAAATAAAATAATCGGATATTTCTTTACGATTCATTCCTTGGGCACGATTTTGGGAAACTCCTTCGGATTTTCTTACAGCCAAGTTTGGATGACGCTTCATAAAAAGTGTGAACCATGCTTTGCCAGCTTTTTTCTCCTCAGAATTAAATTTATGTGCTATATTGTATTTCTGTGCAAGTCCGAATGCCATGCCTCGCACCTCGTTTCTTGTTGGAGCAAACCCATGCGCTTGAAGATTTTTTATATGGCCAACAATCTTATCTTCAAACTCGACGCCTAAACAACAAGAAGCTCCCAATGCTGGTTTCGTATCACTTTTGTTTTTAAGCTGTCTTCTTAATGTAGTTGACGGTATATTGTATCGTTTAGACGCTGCATTAATCGATAACATTTTATTATTAATATCCTTAACTGCCGCTTTGAGATCGGATTCTAGCCAAGCTGCCCGTCTCGAGTTTAGTTTTTTTTTATAAATCGTAAGCATTTCTATAAAAAAATGTTAAAAATAATGTTAAATTTCTAAAAATAAAATCACAGAAATCATGGGCAAGAAACAAATTTGATGATAGGGGAAATGGTATATGTACCATATCACCTTCAATGTATGTATGCCATAACACCTTTATACCAACACCTGACGTTTCTACACACAAAAAACCCATAATCACACAGTTGGTTTTAGCAAAATAACATTCCATAACATAAACACAGTCCTTCTCATTTTGGCAAATGAACAAAATAAATGCGCCATATACTTACCAAAACACTCACATACAAAAAACACAAAAAAAAAAATCCAAGAAATTTTACCGTTTTTTTTTCTTTTTTCGGTTAAACAAAATAAAATATTTAACGCAGCACGAAGAGATGTATACTGAAAGAGATCTGGTGAGTAACTAAACTTTTTGGTAACGTACAAATGTAAAGAGAATATTCGTATATACCAAAAACGGACACTGCGCCATATCTCCCTCTGCGCCAAATCACCCGACTTTACCCTATTACATGAATTAATTAACATTCAACAAAAAAATTATTAAAAAAGTAAAAATTAGCTTACACACAGAGCAGTGTGAATATTGTGAAGAAGAAAAAATTGTACGAGAATTCATCTGTATTAGTACGATTCGCTAGTACTTAAATCACAACACATTCTGTATATATAGAATGTAAATTGTGGTATATTCAGTCCAGTCGCCGCGGCCTGATGAGAAGATTGATTTTTTCATAATCATAAGCTCATCAGTTCGAAACTGGATTGAATTCTCTTACAATCTTCGAAACATATTAAAAAGTCGTATGTTTATTACAAATTTATAGGTCGTAAATGGATTTTTATGGAAAATTCGCGAAAACCAAAAAAAAAAATATTTAAAATTGGAATAAAATCAGCCTCTAGAGTGTTATGTCTGACTTGTCAATAGCTATTGCAAGAAAAAGTTCAGTTGAAGTTTACCGTGAGAAATCTGGGAAAATTCGATGTTCCAAATTTCATTAGAAAATTGTCACCAATTTTGAAAAATGTCACCAATTTTGAATATTTTATACATTAATTTTTTACTATCAGCTGGAAACTTTGGACAGATTTCCCATGGAAAACTTAGCGTGAAATTTTTTCCTGCGGCAGCTATTGACAAGTCACATTAATGCAATTCATCTCCATAGACATACAAGTTTTCTAATTATATTTGGAAAATCGAATTTGCCCAGGTTTCCTACAGGAAACTTGACTTACATTTTTTGCCAGCGATAGCTATTGACAAATCACATAAAAACCATTAACATTCAACTTCATATAAACATTATACAGACTGTTTTTATTCCAATTTTGTGGATTCTTCTGATTTTTCCATATTTTCCACGATTAGGTTAAACAAAGTTTTCCATGTAAGACTGTTTAAAAGAGATTTTATTCCAATCCTTGTATCCTATATACTTTCGGCTGATAACCACTAATTTTTGTATTTTTAGCTTGAATGTTAATAATCTAATCTGCATTATCGAGTTTTACTTTCGGCTGGAAATTTTCGGCTAACTTTAACAGGATTAATTTTTGTAAATGGCGTAACTTGTAAGTAGATTTTAGCCACAAAGAGATATTTTAGCGAAATTTTACCTCATCAATTGTTTTCTGCACAGTTTTGCTGTATAGCAAATTCGTGTTTTTAGCAGAAAACCTTTATGAACGCTATTGGTATATTTTATATCGCCTTTGTAAATTCGTTTGAGGTATATTTTGGGTGGATTGCAATGCGATGTTGTGGTGAACAACAACATTACTATACACAACGATTAAATACAGTTGCAACACAATTACAATTAGCTAAAGAGATATGCAATGCGAAGGAGAAGCTGTTCTGTCGGTCAATTGTTTATGTATTTATTGATCGGTACATAGCAGACAGCTGTTTTTTTATTATTTAACATTACATACATAAATATTTTGTAATTAGTCATTTAAGTCTTTGTTTGTAAAAGTGCATTATATTTTGAGTGCACGACAAAATAAAAAAAATTATTTAATTGCATACGGATTTCCAAGCGGCATTGACTTAAAGATTTCTTGTGAAAAATAAATTGTAACTAAACATAAGTTGAAATAAAATTAAATATATTATATTAAAAACTAAAATCAATTAAATATATTACTACAATATTTAGTGACACCCCACATTCCATTTTGGGAATATAGTGATAAAACTCACACTCGCAGCACTACCTGCTGATGTCATTTATATTGTCCAAAATATAATCAACGATCAATCGCTAGAGTCTTTTCCTGATAAGAAATATGAACTTCTAAGGTCAACTCTCATAAAATGTAAATCCCTAACCGCTCATGAAAGAATGGAACAACTATTAAGCTCGACAGAGTTGGGCAATCAGAAACCGTCAGAGTTGTTTAATAAAAAGAAAATAATGGCAGGTAACTCTAATTTTGCCAATGATGAGCTATTAAAAACACTTTGGTTGCTGCGAATCACGACAGAATGTGACATAGCCGATAAAGTTTGGAACATCATAAACCACACCAATCCATTTATTAATGCAGTATCGATTGTTTCCGAGTCAAGCGATAGTTTAAATCTGCAGACGTTAACGCGCTCAATAAATATGAATTAAGCTCATGGTTAGAGAAATTCACAGCTTCCTCTAATACTTCAGAATCGAATAATAGACCGCAGTGGCGTGGTCGTTCTAATTCTGGGTAGAATCGATCTGGCTCTAGGTCAAAACAGTCAGATTCGAAGGGTTGAATTGTCAATGGCATGTGTTGGTACCATCGTAAATTTGGACATCGCGCTAGGAAATGTGGAGGTTACGGAATGTATATTTGGTAACAATCAAGTATCTCCAAATACAGGATCGAAAAACTCATACAATCCAACGCCGTAACGGCCGACGTTGGAACAGTTTACAATCGCCATCTTATTATAAAATGTCCCAAAACTTGACTCAGTTTTCTGGAAGACACGGGAGGTGACGTGTCAGTTATCCCGCATTCATAGTTTCGTGAATTGTCCACTGAATCTCAAGACATCTTAGTTACTGCTTAAACATTTACAGAATAATTTTGGATTTCGCAGAGACTTCACTCATGCTTTCATAATTGGTGAGATCAAACGTCAAATTTTAGGAGCAGATTTCCTCACCAAGTATGGAATCTTAATTGATCTAAAAAACTTCTCGACACGAATACTTCACTTACGGTCTCAGCTATAGAAATCTCAGGTGATTTTTCAGCGCCGAAATTATTCACGGTCGATGGAAAATACGGTAAACTTCTTAGCCAATTCCCTCAACTGACGCGGGAACCCAACTATGATAGTCCAGTTAGTCACAATATTGTGCATCATATTGTTACTGAAGGACATCTTACTTTTTCCCGACCAACAAGGTTTTGTCCAGAAAAATATAAATTACGAAAGATTTATTTGATCACATGGTAAAATTAGGGCTTTGTCGTCCCTCATCTTCATCTGCTGCGTCACCGTTACATCTTGTTCCAAAGCAAGACAGTAACGACTAGCGACCTTGCGGGGATTACCGGCGACTCAACGCAATCACTGTGCCAGACCGGTATCCCTTACCGCACATTCGCAATTTCACCATGAATCTTCCTGGTTGTACCATCTTTTCAAAAATTGATTTAGTTAAAGCTTACCACCATATACCGGTTGCTATAATGAAGACATACGTAAAACCGCAGTAACAGTACCTTTTAGACTTTTTGAGTTCATGCGTATGCCTAATGGTCTGAGGAATGCAGCGCAGACCTTCCAGCGCTTTATGAACAAAGTCACTGATGGTCTAGATTTTATTTTTGTGTATGTCGACGATATATTGGTGGCTAGTCGAAGCGAAAGTGAGCATTTTGAACATCTTCGTATTCTTTTTCAGCGACTTAGCGAGTTCGATCTTAGGATAGAACCATGAAAATGCGAATTTGGTGCATCCAGATTGAGCTTTCTCAGTCACGATATCACGAAATATGGTACTAAGTCATCTGAAGATATAATCGTAGCTATATGCGATTTCCCTCAACCAACATCTATTATGCAGGTGCAACGATTTTTAGGTATGGTGAATTATTACCACAGGTCGTCAAAACAAAAAAGCCCCATTTGTTTGGACTACGGAGTGCTCATCCTCTTTCGACAGAATCAAAGCAGCACTAGTTAATGCAACCCTCTTAGTTCATCCAATTGAGAATGCTAACTTAGCAAAATCTACGGATTGTTCGGATATTGCGATGGGTGCTGTTTTGGAACAGTATTTCCAAGGACGTTGGTATCCCTTATCATTTTTACCGTCAGCTCGCTACAGCCGAACAAAGGTACTCTGCATTCGATAGGGAGCTCTACGCAATTTATTGTTCAAACAAGCATTTCGAAGACTTCATTGAAAGTAGGCCTTTGACCATTTTCACGGACCATAAACCTTTGACGTATGTACTTAAGTCTTAAGCGTCCATTGATTTCTTGCAAGCTCGTCGATTATCCTACAGTTTTAGGATACACTTTCCCGCCCAGAAAATAACCAAATTTCCCCAATATACCATACAGCTCTTGAATTGGAAAAACTGTCTGAACTGCAGGTTCGTATTACCAAATAAAGCTTACACCATCACATTTTTCCGAAAAAAACATCTGGTGTGAGACTTCCTCAGGTAAAAATAGACCATACATTCCGAGTGAAATGCGCCGCACTATCTTCGAGAAATTGCATGGCTTGTCGCATCCAGGTGTTAGAGCGACACGAAAGTTGTTGGCAACGAAATTTGGTGTAAAACGTGTATTCCATGTCAGAAGGCTAAGGTCAATCGACATATTTGTATAGAATATGGTCGGTTCAATCTTCCTTCTGGCCGATTTAAAAATACCCACATGGACCTCGTTAAACCATTGTACCCATCAAACGGGTATTCGTATATCCTAACGATAATCGATAGGTATACAAGATGACCCGAAGCAATTCCTTTCCCAGACATGAAGACATCTACACAGTTGTACATGCCTTCATTGATCAATACGTCTCAAGGTATGGTGTACCTTTAGGGATAACAACCGACCAAGGCGGTCAATTTGAGAGTCATTTATTATCGGAACTCAGCAAATTACTAGAATCGCACAAAATACGGACGACTAGTTATCATCCGATTTCAAATAGTATGGTGGAAAGATTCCACCGTACCTTGAAATCTTCCCTGTACGCTTCTCAAAACACCTTGAAATGGAATCATCAGCTTCTACTTATTCTCCTTGGCATTCGCACATCTGTCAAAACTGACCTAGAATGCACTCCAGCGGAATTAGTGTACGGTCAAATACTAAAGGTCCCTGGAGAACTCCTTTTGCATTCGCCAACTACTGCATCGACAGATCCATCGTCACTGGTCGAACAACTGAAAACTTCGATGCGTAGTTTAATACCACAAGATACTCGCAGCTGCCCACAAAACAATATCTACGTTCCCGAGGATCTCACTAGTTGTGATTTTGTATTCGTTCGTGTGGACAAGGTTAAAGTTGGCCTGACATGTCCATATGAGGCTCTTTACAAAGTAATAAAGTGATTGCGCAAGTATTTTAGATCAAAATCAGGATAAAAATGAACCACTCAATTGTGTGAAATGTGGATAGGAGAGCACACTGCGATTTTAAGTAGCTGCACCAAACGACAGAAGTCAAAAATTAATTACGAATTAAAAAAAAAAATCACCCAAAACCTCGTTAATTCATTTCCTCGTTAAGCATCAAACCTGATATTGCATGTCTGAGCAAGACAAAACTATTAAATAGGCACTAATTGGTCATTCCCGACTACCTTATTTATCGGACTGGGTACAGCTATTGCTATTTCAAACAAAATCAGTAATTCACAACCAAAGGCGTATTATGTTATAGCGCAAATTTTATTGGTACTTCTTTAGTAATCGGAGGTGAGAATCAAACCTTCACCATTATCTCCATATATTTCTTTAAGATAATTAAAACTGACCTATATTTTATATCAAAGTTAAACAGTATCAACCTGGTACTAGCAGGTGATTTTAATGCACACCACGCTCTATAGAACTATGTTGGGGCAAATCAGAATTGCAGAAACCTCCAAAAGTATTGATAAAAACAGTCTGCAGTTGTTTGCACCTAATAATCATATCAATACCTTAGAGCGCACAAGTGCTGTGTCCGTGTTTTAAATTTCTACAACAATATCACTAAATTCGAAAATATTTTTAGTTTTTATTTAATGTCCTTCTAAATTTGCACTCAATGTCCTTAGAAATAGTATTCTAAAAGACTGTAACACCAGAAACTGAACCATAAATGATAAAAAATACATTTCTGACCTCTTAATTTTGTATCTACGCACAAATTGTCAAAGTGGGCATAGCACTTGTGTGCTCTAAGGTATCGATATAGGGGTAATTCAACTATAGATGTTGTGAGGTTGGATGATTTTTGCTCGGACCATCGTCCGATGGTATTTAATTTCTGTGAGAGGTATAATTCCAATGCGCAGGTTGGCCTAAAGCAAGTGCTGGACTACAGAAATGTAGACTGGTTGATTTACAAGCATGTTGTACACAATAAAAATAAAAATAGGATAGAACCTATTGAGTCCGGTATGGAGATAGACAAAAGTATTTTGAAACTCTCGGAAGCTATTAAAATGGCCACGAGCAAATAAAGCAAAAGCGACATTTCAAACTAGACAGTTACCACAGGAGATTATTTCCTTAATAAAAAATCTAACAGGCTTTGAAATTTGCATAGGAAAATGCCACAATTGTTCACAAATACATTAATTAACCGAACACCAAGGAAAATCAACGCAAAAATTGTAAATCATCTTCACTCGGATAGAGCAAACTGATATAAGGAAATAAAAAAAATTAAGGGCAAGTCGAAGGAGAAAATCATATCTCTGGAAGATATGTACAAACCGGCCAATCATTGACTCGGGCCTTATCGCTCGCAAGTTGGCGGATTATTTCAGTGGTTTGAATAGAAAATTACATGCCAATAAACAAAACATACCGAGAGGACTGAGAAAATGGAACGACTCATGAAAAATGTGCAAAATAGTCGTCATTTCTAAAACCTGGACTATGCTAAGCTCACTTGGCAAGATCGTTTAGCGAATTGCGGTGATAAAAATCAGAGAACATACCAAGACTATAATTCCAATAGAAACAGTTCGGATGACCTTAAAAGGTTTTTTGAACATTTAAAATTCTCCAAAAAAAGAAAGAAAATATCTGCTGTGGCATTTTTGGACGTAAAAAGCCTTTGACAGAGTGTGGCACGATAAATTTAATTAGACACGCTCGTATCTTGTTTTGTGTAAAGCGTTTTAGCTGTTGGACTTTGCATGGAATATTATTTACTTTAAACCTCTAGCAGGCAATTTTTTCTGACTGAGAAAATTATGGTAGGATAATTTTAATGTTATCAAATCGAAAATTAGATCTAAAATTGTTTCAGGTTAAAATTACTAACATATTATTACATTAACAAATATTATATAATATAAAAACATCACTAATTGAAATTCTAATTCCCGGTTGAATTGTAAAAGCACAAACCACCAGTCAACATTTGGTCTCACGAATGCATACTAATAGTTCTGAAACACAATGGTATGTTGTGCCTTTCAGCAAAGCTAAGCTATTCGCTGTGAGATAATTTTGTTTATACATATTTCTCAATTGCAAACGAAGCCTTTTAAAACTTACTTGCACACTTGCGTTAAATCAAGCGAGACATGTTTTTCTGTTTTGAGCAATGCACACTATTTTACTATTGCCTTGCTATGTCAGCTATCATCGCTCACACGACGTATCGATGTTTTCTACATTTTTAGCTCTTTGCACTCGAAGTACTCCTCCCAAGTACTGTTAACATTTGGCGTTATACTCGAATAGTGCCTCTCAAGCACACCAAGAATATACTGCACTGTAGATCAGAATATTATGAATGTTCTATCTTTCTACTCTTTGATTTCTACGACAAGAAAAACAAGACACAAATAATATTTCTTATACACTTTGACATTGTGACGCGACAATTAAATTTTGTCTGCCCAATTTAGTTCACATAAATATTTAACTGAAGTGTTTGAATTACGCAAATCATAACCGTTAATGCACATACACCTATAATATTATAAACATCTTATATAAACATAAACCTGTGCAAAGACTACAAGAGCAAATAATAATTTTCTATTTTGTATTCATGTTTTCTGTGCTCCGTCTAGAAGCGAAAATACTTGCTAGAGGGTAAACAATATTGTTTTAGTTATAAATTTACATTTAGCACACATATAGATTCTGCGGTATGTTAAGCAGTTTTGCGGTGTGTTAAACAACTTTGCTTTGCGTTAGGCAGTTTTTCCTTTTCCAAACCAATTGGCATATCAAATTGGATTTCTGTAATTTGTTATTCAACATTATGGTCAGATTAATGCTCTAATTACTGAAGCAGTACATTTTATTATTAATAATGGTAAGTGTTTTGCTATGAAATCATTTTTATGAGTGATTTTAAATTTATTTAATATTATAAATGTATTATTTAATAGTTTTGATATGATTATTAGGTTTCTTGTTTTCTGTGTTCTCGAAACTCTAAGCAAGATGGAAGATAATGGTATCGTTTATTATCCACCGGACACCAAACTGTTCCTCAAATATCAAGGGTTACAGAACAACAAGCCGATAACTCATGGTACTCAGAACCGGCACGCTTGCTCGCCAAATATTCGGAGTATCAGCTGGCAGTACAGGGTATGCAAAGGTTAGAAGAAGGAGCCACTTCCGAAGAGGGCCGCTGCGATGAAAAGAAATCCAGAAAAGTAAATGCATTACGTAGTAATGCAATTAAAGCAAATTATTTTGTAAATTTTTCTTAAACTAAGATATATCAAAAAAACTATGCAAAATCTTACTGTTACGTTACACCCATCCGCATCACCTGGTACTAGTCAATTGCAAGATGCCTTTTCAAACAGAGTATTTGGCAAGACTCATTTGCAAGATACCACATAACTATTTACAATTATTATAAATAATTATATAAATTTTTGTTCGCAATCATATTCACATTATATTCGTAATTATATTCATACGCACACAGCATATTGGATTTTTGTATCCGTAAATAATCATAACCGAAAAACCCCTTTTCCACCTCCTAAATTATTTATAAATTTCTTTTAGAATTGTTTTCTAACTATTTTGTTATTTTAACTGTAATTTTGATTAAAAGCAATGTTAGAAAATTACATAAAAAAATAAATAAAGTATGTATTATAGCTGTCATACTGGTTTAGTTTACTACCACAGCACAATTGCTTTTCTCGCGACTGTTTTCCTTTATGGCGTATAGAAAAGTCCCTGCTGGAATGTCGTGTATACTAACTTAAGCTAATTAGGTTTTTTTTCATTGTCCCAAAGTTTTAAAAACTTATTGAATATCTATTTAACATTTATAACTAATTTGTGTAATTTTTCTGACCTCACGACGTTGTAATAGCTTTGTTTTTGCTGTCTAGGACTTACGTATTAAATTGTTATTTGGGCGACCGCCCCATAATAATTCTTAGAATAATTAATTTCTTATCTCACTAACAATTAGATAGCCAGAGCAGGTATGTACGATATCAGTTAGTCGTGCGTGGTAAAACGACGACTAAAGGTTCACAGAAAACTTCTATGAACGCTACTGATTTATTTTATACCGCTGTTGTAATTATTTTTAATCACCATCTCTGATCAAATTTATTTACTGTACTATACTTATATACAAAGCTCAATATTCAAAATTAATTAATTTTATTCAAAATTATTTGAGTAAATTTTGATTTACTGATACGAAAATTGTTTGTGGTTAAATAAAAAAATTGAGGTGTGGCCAACACACGACTTTCTTTTACGAACAGAGAATTTTGAGAAATTTTATTTTTTTCTTAATTTTTTTTTTTAATTTTTTGTTTTTTTTTTATTTGTTTTTCATTTTTGGAAACATTTTGTATTAAGTAGTTTTTTGCAAACCTTATACTTTTTAAGATATTTGCAAAACAAATTTTCTGAACCAAGGGAGTGGCCACTTCCGGTTAGCCGATTTGGAGTAAAATTCACTGGGACCCCCCAATTTATCAAAAAAGCTTAAATCTGAAGTTTCAGTTCGATTGATTAAACCATCTGGGCTGTAGAGAGGACACAGACAGACTGACAGACTGACGGACTAACAGACTGACCGACTGACAGACAGACAGACAGACACCATTTCGAAACCCACTTTTTCGGACTCAGGGGACCTAAAAACAAATAAATTTCTAAAAATCACAAGGTTCAAAATTTTCATGATTACTATACTTTATTTTACTAGAGTAAAAGAAAGTAAAAAACACTAATCCAGACGAATCGTTCGTTTAGTAATAATCTGCAAAATTATTTTTTGGAAATCGCACTCAACTCGCAAGGGCCAAAATCGGCCATTGCCAATAATGATGACAAAGGTTTGGCTAGCACATAGAATAGGTCCCTCAAATACCTAGTTAGAAAACCCTAATCCATACAAATCGTTCGTTTAGTGAAAGTTCTGCAAAATTAATTTTAGAAATCGCACTCAACTCCCAATGTCCAATATCGGCGATTGCCAACAATGATGACACAGGTTTGGCTAGCACATAGAATAGGTCCCTCAAATACCTAGTTAGAAAACCATAATCCATACGGATCGTTCGTTTAATAAAAGTTCTACGAAATTATTTTTTGGAAATCGCACTCAACAATGATGACAAAGGTTTCGCTAGCACATGGAATAGGTCCCTTAATTACCTAGTTAAAAAACCCTAATCCATACGAATCGTTCGTTTAGTAAAAGTTCTGCAAAATTATGTTTTGGAAATCGCTCTCAACTCCCAAGGGCCAATATCAGCCATTGCCAACAATGATGACAAAGGTTTGGCTAGCACATGGAATAGGTTGCCTAATTACCTAGTTAGAAAACCCTAATCCATACGGATCATTCGTTTAATAAAAGTTCTACGAAATTATTTTTTGGAAATCGCACTCAACAATGATGACAAAGGTTTCGCTAGCACATGGAATAGGCCCCTTAATTACCTAGTTAAAAAACCCTAATCAATACGAATCGTTCGTTTAGTAAAAGTTCTGCAAAATTATTTTTTGGAAATCGCACTCAACTCCCAAGGGCCAATATCAGCCATTGCCAACAATTATGACAAAGGTTTGGCTAGCACATGGAATAGGTTGCTTTATTACCTAGTTAGAAAACCCTAATCCATACGGATCGTTCGTTTAATAAAATTTCTAAAAAATTATATTTTGGAAATCGCACTCAACAATGATGACAAAGGTTTTGCTGGCACATAGAATAGGTCCCTGAATTACCTAGTTAAAAAACCCTAATCCATACGAATCGTTCGTTTAGTAAAAGTTCTGCAAAATTATTTTTTGGAAATCGCACTCAACTCCCAAAGGCCAATATCGGCCATTGCCAACAATGATGACACAGGTTTCGCTAGCACATGGAATAGGTTGCTCAATTACCTAGTTAGAAAACCCTAATCCATACGAATCGTTCGTTTAATGAAAGTTCTACGAAATTATATTTTGGAAATCGCACTCAACAATGATGAAAAAGGTTTTGCTAGCACATAGAATAGGTCCCTTAATTACCTAGTTAAAAAACCCTAATCCATACGAATCGTTCGTTTAGTAAAAGTTCTGCAAAATCATTTTTTGGAAATTGCACTCAACTCCCTAGCGCTAATATCGGCCATTGCCAACAATGATGACAAAGGTTTGGCTAGCACATGGAATAGGTCCCTTAATTACCTAGTTAGAAAACCCTAATCCATACGAATCGTTCGTTTAGTAAAAGATCTGCAAAATTATTTTTTGGAAATCGCACTCAACACCCAATGGCCAATATCGGTGATTGCCAAAAATGATGACAAAGGTTTGGCTAGCACATAGAATAGGTCCCTGAAATACCTAGTTAAAAAACACTAATCCATAGGAATCGTTCGTTTAGTAAAAGTTCTGCAAAATTATATTTAGGAAATCGCACCCAACTCACAAGAGACAATATCGGCCATTGCCAACAATGATGACAAAGGTTTGGCTAGCACATGGAATAGGTTGCTCAATTCCCTAGTTAGAAAACCCTAATCCATACGGATCGTTCGTTAAAATATATATATAAAAGTTCTACGAAATTATTTTTTTGGAAATCGCACTCAAAAATGATGATAAAGATTTCGCTAGCACATGGAATAGGTCTTTCAATTTCCTAGTTAAAATTGAGGTGTGGCCAACACACGACTTTCTTCTACGAACAGAGAATTTTTAGAAATTTTATTTTTTTCTTAATTTTTTTTTTTTAATTTTTAAATTTTTAAATTTTTTTTTTTTAATTTTTAATTTTTTATTTTTATTTGTTTTTAAATTGTGGAAACATTTTGTATTAAGTAGTGTTTTGTAAACTTAATACTTTTTAAGATATTTGCAAAATAAATTTTCTGGACCAAGGGAGTGGCCACTTCCGGTTAGCCGATTTGGAGTAAAATTCACTGGGATCTTCCAATTTATAAAACTTAAATCTAAAGTTTCAGTTCGATTGATTAAACCATCTGGGCTGTAGAGAGGACACAGACAGACTGACAGACTGACAGACTGACAGACTGACAGACTGACAGACTGACAGACTGACAGACTGACAGACTGACAGACTGACAGACTGACAGACTGACAGACTGACAGACTGACAGACTGACAGACTGACAGACTGACAGACTGACAGACTGACAGACTGACAGACTGACAGACTGACAGACTGACAGACTGACAGACTGACAGACTGACAGACTGACAGACAGACAGACAGACACCATTTCGAAACCCACTTTTTCGGACTCACGGGACCTCAAAACAAATAAATCTCTAAAAATCTCAAGGTACAAAATTTTCATGATTACTATACTTTATTTTACTAGAGTAAAAGAAAGTAAAAGGGATAATTTGTGAGATACAACCTTTAATGTAGAATTGTAGAACAGAAGCAGTGAAAGTTTCGTTAAAGTCAAATAGTTATTCATTCAAAGCAAATTGTACCCGTTTCCCTTGTACCTTAGGCAGACTTCGGTATTCGGTTTAATAAATTCGATTTAGCTTAACAGTTTAAAAATACCTATTTTTAGTAAATTTATTTTTATTTTGCTCAACGAACCGAACTGAAAGGTAAATCTGTCAATATATTTAAATTACAGGTTAATAATACGACCCACACTGACAATTTTTTTATACTCTTTAGTGGCAAATCCTGGATAACTCTGATAAGGACGCTGATATTTCATTGATTTTGTTCGAATCGAGTTTTCGAAATTATTCAAATTCTTTGGGTTGTTTATGGTTCACGTATACACCCGATCATTTAAATATAAGAAATTACACAAGAAAGAAATCTTTCGCGTTTAAAAGAAAGTATTCTTAAAACACTTTCAAATAAATAATATAAATTAGATTTTTTCATACTATACCACTTAAAGCGAACCATTCGGTTTCCTTTTTAGTGTGTAAAGGAAATTAGTGGAGTTCTCTACGGCTATCTTCACTCAAATATTTTTTGATTTGCTTCTTTACGTAACCCGTTACAGAGGTGGCTGGTGCAATGAATGCATTGCATGCTTATCTAATTGATTGATTTCATTATCAAGTTTTTCATCGGACCACAACCAATCCCATAATCTGAAAACACTCGAATAATTTTGAAGTATAATCTCGAAAAATTTGGAGGGAGGAATAGAGAAATACGAAATAACCTCAAGAAGTTCGAATAACCTTAGAATTTTAGAATAAACCTATTACTGAAAATTTCGATTATTCATGAAAAACTCGAATAATCTCGAAATATCAAATGTTCCCAAATAAAATTAGATTTCTATAATAATCTTAAAAATCACTAAAAAGCTTTAAAATAAATAAGCAATTCAAAAACAACAATTGAAAAAATAACTTGGCGATGTCACATAATCTCGAACATTTGATAAAAAAACAATGCCAAGCAAGTGTACACTATTCAAACCCAGAAATCTAGTTAAGTCCAAAAATCAGTAATTGTGAGAATCCCACATAATTTAAAGTTTCGTATAATTCAAATCAAACTAAACTGGAATAACCTCGAAAACCACATAAAATATGGGATATCAAGTATACAATTTTTTGAAACTCAAATAATCTGGAATAATTTCTGAACGTAGGTAATTTCTCGAATTATGTAGGTTACATAATTGACACCATAAGGTAACCAGTTGAAATTAAAATATGGATAGCGAATTACAACAATTATTACTTCTTGTGGAATTCAAGAGCAGAGGATTGTGAATTTCTGATTGATTCTAAAAGCTCGAAGTGCTTTCGATACAATTTGGCTTGAAACTTAATTATTTTGTGAAATATTTTTTTTCACAAAGTTTAGCAAATAAAGCACAATAAGAAATATCATACTCGTTAAAAATCGGCGATTTATTGAGTGCGGGTAAATGTAAGTCTTATGCTGTGTGCCTCAGAACACTTTTCAAAATAAACTTTTCAAATATTGAAGCTTTCGCTATTTCCTCATAGATGCTTGGTGAAAAGGCAGTTTACGAGGCTACTTTTCTACGACTTTTCAATTTGTATGACATACAGTTTAAAACACGTAGTAAGTAAATGTAATTGAATATCAAAAACAAATTAAATAAAAATAAATCAATTTTAATATTTTACACTTTTATGTTGTTACATTCTTAATTTTCAAATCTTAACTAACTAAAATGTAAAAAGTACTAAAAAATTCTTATATAATCTTTATAATTATTTTCCCACTAAAACTAAGAATTGCATAAAGAATATTTTTCAATTGTTGCGCGTTGTTGAAATAGAAGTCCGTTGTATTACAATGTTGTTGTGTCTGCAACTTAAACACATTGTTCACCTTTATGTGTTGTACTATGTGTTATTTTCAGTTGCAGCATTTATGATAGTATAACTCCTCCCGGGGATAGAGAAAGAACGTCCGCTATCTTTGATCTCATTTCAAGGTTTGATTTTGAAAACGAACATTCCGTAATTTCATGCTCATTGGATGTTGTTGACGTGGATCTGCTTGAATTTTCTATTCTTATTTGTGTGGCACGTAGGTGGATGACAATTTAGGCGAATAGAATTATTACACCTATTGTTGATAGGGATACACCTCCTGATAGCATCCATATTCAATACTGATGGCCCGTTTGTCTGACATACACTTGTGATAGCTTCTTGCGATTTTGGAAATTTTGTTGTTTGATTGACTCGATATTGGCTTCGTTTGTAGGTTGTATAGAGCTCCTTGGATTTCCTGGGTCTTACTTCTAATTTCGGACGATTGGAATTTTTTATTGTTCATTGTTAATGGACAATTCCAAAAGTTATTAGGAAATTGCCTGTAAGCGTGCGGTTGTTTTTTGTGTTGACTATTAATAATTTATGCTCGGTAATAAGATGCAGCGTTGTTTCTTTGTTTGATGAGACGTTGCAATGACTTCTGGCCCCCAATATTAATAGTTTAAAAAAGTCGTCCTCGAATTCCTGGGTTTCTGTATGTCTTTGAACAAAGTTTTTATAGCTTAATGTTAAAAATAACTGTTGCTCTGACTTGATGAGATGAGCAGCTAATTTTGCCTCTTGTTCTTTCGGCACCTCGAGTATGTATAGTAGTGTGTCGCTTGTTTACAGCTATCTTCGGGCTTAGGCAGTTCGATCTTGGTTTTGATGATGGCTTCTTGAATATCCTCCAGTATGGTGTTCACCGCCTCTGTGTTTATTATTAGCGTTATCGTTTCCAACTCGCTGAGTATTACAATGTTGGCTATTGTAGTACTTGTTACGACCTTATTTACGGTCCTGTAGTTAATCGGAACATCTCATTAATTTTTTCATTCACTCGGAATTGTTTGTTATTTTCCTCAATCAATTCATTCATTGTGTTGTTTATTATTCGTAAATCAATTGCATCTGGATTACCTGCCAGCCATATCCAATCTGAGCCTAATGCGTCCCATCGCTTATATCTGGACAACAACAAAAAATAACGTGGATAGTTCTGACGGGCATCAGTTTCATTTCCATGAGTCCGAAAATGCAACCCTGTTCCATTCTTGCTTCCATGACATGTGGTTTTTGGCCAATTCCAATCGGTTTGCTTTGCGTGATGCATTCAAAGGAGGTTTCTTTTGGAGTTTTTTTCAATTTAATATGCGTTGCATTGTTAATCACACGATGAACCGTTGATAAGCTAGCTTTGAATTCGGTTTCTCCTGTAATTTTTTAGGCTGATAAGTATGAATTTAAAGCTGATCGAATAATTGCCCATTTATCCGTGGGTGTTGTAGCCTCGGCAATGCGTTCTTCTCTATTTTTACCATAATTTTTAATATTATTAATAAAGGCTCCAATAACGGTTTTCCCTCTAACAATTTTTTCCACTATTTGACGATTTAAGAATCCTCCTTCCTTCAAAACTCCGATCTTAGCTGCCGGATCTAATGAACATTTAAATCCACCGTCACCTAATAGAAAAAAATCAATGAGGTGGGAATGTTTGTTTGCGATATAATTGACTATTTCGTATGACCCTTTGGAACCCGGGGGTATGTACAAAATATATTAATAAATTAACCAGAATTATCGCATACTGCCATTAAATGAATAATTTAACCAAGTTTACGATTTATATATTGTGGCATCCATCGATAGCACCTAACGCTTTCGAAAATATTGAATTGCTTGATCGTCGATTAAATTGTTTGCCAATAAGACTATATGAATCTAAACTTGGCAATTTTATTACCTTTGCTGCAAGCTTCACAAACATATCAATAATTTTGTGAACAATTGTTCTCACAGTATATCAATATATCAATTGAAACTTATACCAGTGACCCTATAGCTCCCAGTCTTAGAGTTTGCGAATATTCCGCCATTTATATTATTTATAGACAAGTACAAACATTTCGTTTAGTTAAAATGGATCGCTCCACGAGTGAAAGTTATTCAGAAGTTGGAAGAAAATTTCGTTCAAAATGCGATAGAGAAAATGTTCCGACAAACCGTGCTGTTAAACTTATCATTGATAAATTTAAAGAAACTGGTTTAGTTCAAGATCAAAGAAGCAGAATCTATTATCGTAGTGGTCGTTCAAGTGAAAATGTTGCAGCTGTTAGAACAAGTGTTGCTGAAGAGTCAAGGACATCAGTTCTGCGTGGTTCATAGCAATTATCAAAACTAATCAAATGTAACCTCCCTCGTATCTAATTAAATTTGCTTATTCGTACCTGTCAGACAGAATTTTTTTATTTTCATCAAAGATACTATCTGGGACATATGCAGTATCGAAGCACGAGTGCCTCAGGGCCCCTCTGCCTGGGATCATTGCTGTAATACTATTCATAACAGACATGCAAATCCCCGTAGAGAAGGAAACTAAACTTCTAATTTACGCCGACGACACGACGATTTTCTGCCCTAACTACAGCGAGTACCAATATGCATACAGAATCCATGAATATCTCTACGTATACTGACAATTTAGTGCGAGACATGGAAAATCAAGAAAGTATTATTAAATTAGATTTTTTCATACTGTGCCACCTGCACAACCTCTTTCGCTGTTAAAGCAAACCATTCGGTTTCCATTTTAGGGTGTAAGGGAGATTAGTAAAATTCTCTACGGTTTTTTTTACTCCAATATTTTGGGATTTGCTTCTTTACGTAACCCGTTACAGAGGCAGCTAGTACAATGAATGCATTGCATATACGTATCTATAATTGATTTCACTATCAAGTTTTTCATCGGAATATAACAAATCGGTAATACAAGTTTTGTAATATTCTTTCTTACCCAAAATTCAATATACCTACTCATCAAATTCAATTATAACCAACAAATTTAGGCAAATAAAATATTTCGTTTCATTTTTATTCATCAAAGTACCACAAGGAAAAACTTATTTGGCTGTTTAAATATAGAAAAAGTAATTTGAATTGAGCATGTGAGTGAGTGGTGGGGGCGAGGGCGGGCTGGATCTCTTATACGGCAAATTTGCAATAACTCGAAGAAATACCGAACATTTTCAATAACTCTTGACTTTATTACTTAAACCCGTAATCTGAAAATACTCGAAAATCTTGAAGTATAATCTCGAAAAATTTGGTAGAATAGAGAAATACTAAAAAATTTGATTATTCCTGAAAATCTCGAATAATCTCGAATATCGAATTTTTTCGAATAAAATTAGATTTCTATAATAATCTTTAAAATAGGCATCTCAATGCTAAGCAAATCATCAACAACAATTACATCCGTATTGAAAAACAAAACTTGGGGGATATCGGTTAATCTTGAATATGCGATAAAAACCAATGCCAGCAACTACACACAATTAAAACGTAGAAACCTACATTTTAGTCGAAAATCTGTAATTTTGAGAATTTCACCTAACTAAACATTTCGTTTAATTCAAATCAAACTGCACTCGAATAACATCGAAAATCTTGAATAACCTCGAAAATCACATAAAGTACGGAATGTAAAGTATCAACATTTGTGAAACTCGAAGAATTTCAAATGATTCCTGAAAATTCCTGATTTCGATTATGTAACGAAATTCGAAACTCGAATTACGCGGGATACATAATTGGCACCCAAAAGTCTCCTATAGCAGAGGAAACTTAATTCAAGAGCAGAAGATTGTGACTTTCTTATTGATTCTAAAAGCTCTCATATAATAATATCCGTCGAATTCATGTTTTAAATGCTTTGTTTCGACCTTTAAGTCTACTCCAATAGTTTAAATTTGAGTCGAAGAGCTTCCGATACGATACTTGAACCTTAAAATATTTTGTGAAATTTTTTTTTTACAAAGTTTAGCACGTAATTCATAGTTAGAAATGCATACTCGTTAAAAATCTTAGATTTATGGCGTGCGGGAGAATTTAAGTTATAAGATAATCTAAAATATGTCTTTCAATAAGCCCTTGGACATTCGGATTTTTTGATTTAAAATCACACTTCCAAATGATTTTTAATTTGCTTACTTTCCCGAATGGATCTAAGTTTGCTTTTTAAACGAATAAAAAGTACAGCACTGCCTTTTACTGCAACAAAATGAAACTTAATTAATTTCGTATTTAAAATTTCCAGTTAAATACTTTTTATAGTTTATAACATATTTGTATTGCAATTTACGTAGTTTTTGTAATTTACGAATTTGGCCAACTGTGCCTGCAATGCAATCAAATAACTCTAAAAAAATCTTCTAGTTTTCTCTGAACGCTCAGCCGTATCAACCGATGAATTATAGAGATTGATCGATTCGACGTAAATTCTTTTTAGATCCACTCCAGTTCCAACTGAAGCGGACTCTTAAGCAACTCGTTCGTCTTTCTTTTTAAATGCAGCTTCAGACGTTATATTTAGTTACATAATGTACTTATAAAATATTAAAATTTTAGTGATATGTACATACAGCACAAAAAATTAGTAATGATGTGTAAACTGATCACAAATCAAAAAGAAATCTTCATTCTATCACATCATTATCTACAATTCATATTCAAAAATCACTAAAGTGTAACTTTTTCATTATAAAAAAAAATAAAAGTTAAAATATCCGAAAAATCGAACCTTTGAGATATTTATTCGAATTTTTATTTTTTTTTTTTTTTTTCATTCAGCACAACAATATAATTTTTCACTTTTCATACCAATTCCCAATCACTAGAAACGATTTTGCTCTTAATTCAAAAAAAGGTTTTTTTTTTTGGAATGCTTGCTGTTTTTCTCAGCGTTGTGTCTGTTTGTGTGCGGAAAAGAAAACGAAATAAAGATTTATTAAAATCGACACAAACTAACAAACGTAAAATAGAAAAAAGTTTAGCTAAATAATAGAAAGTTTAAAGCAAAAAAAAAAAAAAAAATCGTTGGTTAACCCTCTTTAAATTTAAATCAGAAAACCAAAATAATAAATTACGAAATGTTTCGTCTTGATTTTTATTGTGTTTTTCCTAAGTTCGATCGTCGCCTCTCCCTGTTATGTATATTACGTTTACATGAATAAAGTCCCAGTATAGCTATATGTCGTAATAACATTAAAAACTTTTAAATAAACATAAAAAAGGCATTTATAGTTTTTTTTTCTTCTGTACGTATATGGTATGCGAGTATATGCTTTATGGTGTTGACTGTTGAGCATAAAGGTAATTTTTTTCAGTTTTTTTTTTAAAGATTTATGTTGACTCTGAAATGTGAATTTTTTTTAAGGCGATGGTATAATTTATTGTTGAAAGTGAAAATGTGACAAAAATATGTTACGTTTTAGGATTTTATCTTTTTTTTTGTAAAGAAAAGGGTTGGTTGTTTTGAATTTGTTTGATGCTTTTCTATATGGTGAACAAACAATTTACCGCAAGCTGAATTTACCTATTTATAATATACTTGTTGTGTACGTATCAAATACAGAAGTATTCGTAAAAAACTAATCAGCTTATTCATCCCAAAATATTGTATAGATACTTGATTCCTGAAAATGATTATATACTTCAGCCGCTGTGGTTTCCATTATAAGTTGATTAAGAAAATCTTTCTTTAAATGTTACAACACCTTTTCCAAATATTTTGTTTTCTATTTTAACAAATATAAACGTTCTCGATCACTCTGTGTGATCATCATCAGATCTTGCAACTAAAATTATTTTATTAAAAGTTAAAATTACATTTACTTACTGTACTTAATAGTAATATGCATGTAGAAATTTAACTTGCGTGTAGAATCATTACATGAATATGATCTGTATTCAAGAGATATAAAAATGTAAATAGACGATTATGCCGATATGGGAAGGGTCTTTAGTCATCAGATTGTCGATCAATACAGAAAATCCTTTAAAATAAAAATTGTTACCGTTCCAGATTCTTGTGTTTCAGAAGTTCCTGCTATTAAATTTCCGATGAATTTGGACCAAGATCCATCAAGTGGGGCTCAACCATCGCGTAAGAAAATACAGTATTTCATCTATCTACTGCCCTCCACGCTATAATCTAAACAAAGAAGATTATAATAGACTCTTTACATCACTAGGATCCAATTTTATTATTGGTGGTGACTGTAATGCAAAAAACACCTATTGGGGATCAAGACTTACAACCCGTAAAGGAAAAGAGCTATTCAAAACCGGACGAATAAATAACTGCGAGTTCCACTCTGGAGGTAAACCAACATACTGGCCTGCTGATATAAATAAAATACCAGATCTCATTGATTTCTATGTAACGAAAGGGATCTTCGAGGATTACATGTGCATCGAAAACAGCGAAGGGATATATTCCGTTCATACACCTGTTATCATGATTCTCAGCACAATGATAATTAATACAAATAACCTGCCTAAATTAGGAAATAATAGAACTAACTGCGACCTATTCCAAGAACTAATTGAAATGCAAATAAATCTATGAGTGCCGATTAAAACACCGGTACAGTTGGAAGACGAACTATAGAGGTATTTAACAGTACTATTCAACAAGCAGCATGGGAAAGTTCTCCTGCTAGTCACACCGAATCCCGTAGTAATCAAAATTATCCTATTGAGGACAGGGAGTCAGTGAGTTAGTTAGAAAGAAATGGAAGGCAAGAAAGACCTGGCAAACGACATGCGCCCCGGAAAACAAAAAAATCCTCAATTTTCTATGCAATAAACTAAAACCACTTATAAAATAAATTAAGAACGAAACTATTAACAAGTACTTAAATGGTCTCACCGAACATAAAGATATTGATTACTTTCTTTGGAAAGCAACAAAGGGATTAAAAAGAACCAAAATGCATGTGCCGCCTTTTAAAAATGGCGAAGGAACCTTGGCCAAAAGCGACAAGCAAAAAGCTATTTTATTTGCGGCTCACTTGGAAGACATCTTTGAACCGTTACGTAGGCAAACAGCAGATGAAAACATAATAACAGTTAGCAAAATTGATGAATATAATATTCGATGTGTAACATTACAGGAATTAAAAGATGAGATCAAGTGTAATTTGAACGCAAAAAAAGCTCCAGGATATGATTTAATTACTGGACAACTCGTAAAAGCCATTCCCGAGAAGGGACTACGAAAATTGGTTCAAATTGTCAATCCTGTCTTCAGACTAAAATATGTCCCACGACAATAAAAGGTTGCTGAAGTAATTAAAATCCCCAAATACGGCAAACCAGCGAACGATAAAAAGTCATACACACCGATTTCACTACTTCCTGTAATTTCAAAATTATTTGAAAAATTACTGCTCAAGAGACTCAAAGCCAATAATAGAAGTGAGAAATTTGATTCCATCACACCAATTTGGATTTAGAGAAAATCACTCTACGATAGAACAAGTTCACAGAATAACGGACATAATCGAAGACGCACTTGAGAATAAGAAGATACGCTCCAGCATCTTTTTAGATGTAGCAAAGCTTTCGACAAAGTTTGGCACCTAGGACTTGAATTTTAATTGCATCGAGATCTACCTAAGCAATTCTATAAAATTCTTAAATCTGCAGACCGACATTTCCGTAAAAAAAATATAACGGAGATTTCTCTGAACTAAAGAGAATATCAGCAAGCATACCACAAGGTAGCGTACTGGGTACATCCTGTACACCAGAGATATGTAAAATATAGACGGTGTCACCATAGCAACATTTGCAGACGATACAGCTATTCTGGCGACTGGAAAGTGTATATCAGAAGCAACGACCAAACTTCAAAAAGCAACCGACACAGTCAGTAGTTGGACAAAGAAATGGCGCATTGGCCTAAATGAAGCAAAATCGTTTCACGTAAACTTTACAAATCAGAAAGTTAACTGGATTCCAGTGGAACTTAATTCAAGGCCGGTTCCAAACGCAAATACAGCCAAATACTTCGGCATGACTCTCGATTGCAAGCTTAGATGGAAAGAGCATGTTAAAAAAAAAAGAAGAATTGAACATCAAATATAGGAAAATGTATTGGCTGATAGGTAGAAACTCTGAGCTTACAATACATAACAAATTGCTACTATATCAGCAAATACTTAAACCAGTATGGACCTATGGTATTCAACTTTGGGGTTGTACTAAGAAGACAAATATACAAATGATTCAATGTTTTTAAAACAAAGTGCTGCGTGGCATTGTAACGGTACAAATAAGACTTCAAAGGCAGAAACCTTTGGAATTGTTTGGGCAGTTGTATTTAATTGGGATGGAGAAAAATAATTACTATGTAAATTCAAATGGGAGTAACCATTGGGTTACTGCCCGTCAAATGTGAATCTTCATTTAAGAAAGATAAATTACTAAATGATTTGTAAATCTGTTGTAATATTAAATAAAAGGGGAAAAATATAAAAAAATGAAACACCAACAACATCGAGTGAATTCAATCAGATTTCACATTATGATATGCATGGTGCGTTGACCGAATTTAGCGGTGATAATTCGTTTCGTGTCGCAGCTTGAATAGAAGAAGTTGAAAATTTATTGAATGTTTTCAAATGGTCGCAAATCCAAACATTTCTTTATTCTAAAAAGTCTCTTGTCGGCCTTGCAAAACTAGCCGTTAGTTCTAGACCGGGTATTAAAACATGGTTGAAATTGTAAGTATTTTTGAAATACGATTTCATGTTTCAATTAGTAGTGCCGAAATTCATAAAAGTTTGATATCGCAAAAGAAAAACAAAGAGAAATCATACCAAGAATATTTTTTCGTGATGAGAGAAATGGGGTCAATGGTGAATGTTGATGAGCAAACTATTATTCAGTCAAGTAGAAACTGGAAGTGACGTGACACTTTTACGTCAAGACGAATACATCGCTATGGGTTCTCCAATACTAACCATGACTACTATAAACTTGTCTGAAATTGGAAACGCAAAAACGAAAGCAATAAGTTTTTTCCAAGGCTCATTGACTATCGATAGAGATTTATACAATACAGCCTATCATGTTGCCCCAATTAAAGTTTTGAAAATGAAGGTGATTATGGGCAAAGACGTTTTAATATAGATACTAAAATTGTTTCATTGTAAGCGAAAATGAGGACAATGAAGCTGAAAAGCCTAAGGTTGGAAACCTAAAACAAGTAAAGCCATCGATAATATTATTACAAATTACAAACCAATCCAAACAAAATTCGCACAGGTACAGTTAAAGTTATTTTAGAAATCAAAATGACCAATATTTCAAACACCAAGACGTTTAGCATCCGCGGAGCAAGTTAAATTTGAGAAGCAGGTAAATGAGTGGCTAGATAAAGGAATCATTCGAATGAGTATACATCTGATTATAGAAGTCCAGTGGTCCTTGTTAATAAGAAAAATAATACAAAACGCTTGTTCGTCGATTACAAGGAGACTGAATAAGGAAATTCATAATGTACAGATATCCTTGGACAAATTAATCTACTTTCCGAAGCCAAAGTCTTTACCACATTTAACTTATAAAATGGATTTTTTCATGTGAAGGTTGCCGAAGAAAGTAAAAATTATCCTGCTTTCGTAATTCCTAACGGATATTAAGAATTTAACCGTATACCATTTGGGCTATATACCTCACCGGCCTGGATGACCTTACAATTCCTGGAAAAGATGAAGAAGAAAATTTAACTAGAGTCAAAGAAGCCTTAACGATAGCCGAAGCTTAAAGGTTAAATATAAATTGGAGGAAGTGTCAATTCCTCTGCGGAAACATTTAGTTTTTGGCATACGATATTTCCAACTGCTCAGTTAAACCATCGAAAGCGGAAACAGATGCCGCAAGTTTCCAGAACCGAAAAACGGGAAAGATGTTCAGTCATTTTTGGATTTGACTGCATATTTCAGACGCTTTATTTAAAATTACTCAATTATCGCAAAACCTATATTAGATCTGTAAAAAAAAAATTCAGTTTTGCCCAAGTTGTAACGTAAATAAGGCGTTTTACGAGTTAAAGACTAAGCTGACAAGTCAACAAGTTCTCAGCATATATCCACACGAACGCTCCTACAATGAAATTTGGATCAGCGCATTTCAATACCGGTGAACCGCTAATCCCTTTACCTAACACAGGAAAAATTGAAGAGGCTTGTATTTTGAGCAACTGCTGGAAATTGACATGGAGGCTGATTGCAGACTTTTGGAAAATATAGTTGTCAGAATATTTAATATCGCTACAGAAGAGAATAAAGTGGCAAAAAGGGGAAACCCAATATAGGTTTTGGGAATATAGCTCTTATCAACTAACCGAATTTACAAATTAGGTAAAATTGGGGAGCTGCATTCGAAGAGATGCATTCGAAAACTATACGTTTTGCTCCTATAGATGACAATAGTCGTAGAGGTTGACAATTCTTCCAACGTAAAACATTAATCAGAAAAACGTCCAGACAAAGGAAATATGAAACTAAGAAGATATCTTAGGCAAGCTAGCTTTCTGTACAATCTGTGTCGGGATTGCTAATGCAGCACAATATACTGAAATTTCATCAACACCGCTTTCAGAATTTTATTAAACCAGACAAATACCGTTAAAATTTAACAGTTCGAGAATACGCCAGGAACATGTTTAGAAAATATTGCGGAAACGGCATTGGCTCAAAAAGAATGGAAAATTATATAGTCCACTAAGTATAATCTAAAAGATTATTGGGTTCAGCAACAACAACTAACGAGTTGCGTGAAACACTTAACACAACTATGTTGATTTCCAAAGGAAGTAACGATTGATCCCAATTTTGTTAATTTACGGATTTACGGTGACTTATTTATTGGATCAACTGCATCATATTGACGATGCAAATAACATATTATGGCCAAACAAAAATTATCACGTCCCAAGCGGCGACGAACCGGAGTACTAGGGGAATAGTTGGGAAATAACTGCGAATCCAAGATACAGAAAATTGAAGAAAATGAAAGGCATCTACAAAACAAACATCAATAGTCGGGTCAACTTTAAATAAATGGCAAACTTCCAGCTTGGATTAAGTAACATAATAAAAACGAAAGCATCAGAAGTAGATCAACTAAAAACCACACAACTATGCACAAATCTTGCCCTAAATACTGCTTAAATTTACTCAACTACCAAAACACTCAAAGTTGGTAACTACAAAATATCGTTATTTACACACATCAAGGAAACAAATAATGAAAAGAATTCAACAAATACCACAGCATTCAAGAGCTTGAATACTGGTGTGCCAATCAACACATGGTATACATGGCACAATTAAATGTATTCAAGTGCGAATTATGCATTTTCGAGCATATCATGGATCTATTATTATGCCAAATACAAAGAATGAAAACCATATCATGGCGTATCTCATCAACTACATGGGAAGCTTAAATACCATAGACAACAACTGTGGAAAAAGAACTACAATAATGTAAACCACAGGACTTGGGATTTAAACACTAGAATGAACGTGCTTCATTAAGCATCATGGAATAATCAGGGCAGCGTATCATACTTCAATAAATTCCTTAAACAACTCATTTTTAGTATTAACGAACATTTCAGAGCAAATAATAAAACATGACGAACTCCAGTGTAGAATAAAAGCCTAAAAATAAAGCCTAAGGAAGTTAAAAAAAAAGAAAACATTTATTACGCAACCTTTGTAGCCAAGTGTACCAATTGATACCAAATATGCACAAACTTTAAATAATCATTAAACAACGTTGTCAATAATAGACCATTAACGCTCAATAATATTCACAATTCCGAATATTTCACAACAATATTGTTAAAATTATTGATAATTTTCTGGTGGCTGTAACGCTCAATAAAAATTGATAATGCACAATAAAATTATTGTGTGTACAGCTAGTTAGAAATAAATTTCATAGAAAGCAAGTAGGAGATAGCATGTAATGAAAACATTATTAATACTTCTTTAATCAAATAGGGATGACATTCAAAACCTATTACTTACATTTTGGAGCATGCAAATCAAGACCAATATTCATATACTCATTGTTGACGAAAGCAGATGACCTTCAACTTAAATCTAAACAGGTATTGCAACTTTATAAACACAAATGAAATACGGTACTTTATAGTGTGTAGATAAATGTTTTAAAACTGTACTATAAGACTGTAAATAAAAGAGAAGCGATTTGGACAAACGCATTAAAACTTTCTGTTAAATCAAACAAAAAATCTTTTGTGTTTGATTAGGGCCTTTAACATTCAAATAATCGCTTTAATTTGTGCGCCCTAACAGCATAACCTTATATTAAAATAATGGTTAGAAACGTAATCTTATTTTAGTAACATTATAACCTTAGAAAAATTCAAAATTTAATATAAAATTTAGTAATTAACGGCGCGATTAAAAAATGAAATAATATAATTTTAAAATAAAAGTAGATTTACAAAAAAAATATTGTTAATTGATTATAAATTTGACTCACCTGGCTGATATTTTAAGGGTTACCTAATTCGGTAACAAAATGTTTTCCGACTTGAACTTTTTTTGCAAAAAGGTGTAGTAATCCATTTCTTTGCCCACTGTGCTTGTCTTTCTTGGCCAAATAATGTCTTTGATTTTTCACTACATTCACTTAAATCACATACACATACATAACTGCACCGTGAATTTATAGTTTTCAGTTCGAGAGGTTTCGATTTATTAATATTGTTAATGTTAATTTTTTTTACAACACTTTCTTTTAAATTACACTTCTTAATTATTTTTTAAGATTTCATTACTTTACTGTTATTACAATATTATTTTTATATTTTTGTTTAACATTAACATTCAGCCCAAACAAAATGGACCATAAATAAAAATATGTACACGCATAATCACACCACTTTCGTTTTGTATTAACTTTGCTTTATACGGTTAATTTGTACTTCACATTTGGTTATAACAGTAACAATAAATTAAGAATTAATTTAAGCACACAAATTAAACAAAAAAAAATTAAAAGTATGACCAAGGCATTACGCGCCTAGTTAGTTTATTATCCGAATCTCTTTCTCCTGTTATTTCGTTAAGATTTAAAATTTGACTGACTGTCGTTTATTGATTTTTTTCCGATTTATCATATTCACTCACACACGTTCAAAATGCACCAATTTTTTTTTGTATATCAGCTACTTGTTGCATTACTGTAAATACCTTTATACACCATTGTAAAATAATACAATAGATGTTTATTATAGTGACCGAAACAATTTTTTTTACACAAGATATGAAATTCTGTATTTGATATGGAATATCAATCATCATCTCATTTCCTTTACTGTATCGGCCACTTCAAAACACAATTTAAATAAAAATATTTGCTTCTTATTTTCAAGGTTTGATTTTGTATTTATTTTTATATAACTCAGCCTACTAGATCGCGGGCCAACAACACAAGTCATCTATTTGACGTACTCCTAAGAGGCCACCCTGAGAAATTGAAATTCGAGAATAAAGGTAGATGTCAAAGTGGTTGATAAAAAAGTTCGTGAAATCACGACACCACCATCAACGAAGTTCAACCTTGAAAATCACCACTGTTTCAATTTTCCATTGATTTGACTACAACAACGTTTTGTTAAGAATTGTTACTTACGAAAACTCAATCGTTGTTTGTTTGTTTCTTGTGCTAAATTTAAAAGCTCTTAAAGCTTTGAATAAGTGATTATGTCAAAATAATATTGCTGAAATGGCTAAACTGGCCCAAAAATGGTACACAACTGAATCTCAACCTCGAAACCCATAAGGATTTGAATTTTTAATAGATTTGACAACAACGCGTTTTATTTAGAATTTTAACAACAACAAAATAATACACTGGTTTATTAAATAATTTGTAGGTTGATGATTAATTCGGATTACTTCATTTATTAACGAGAATAAAATCGTTGTTTCTTTGTTCCTTATACTAAATGTAAAAGCTCATTAAGCTCTGTAAGAGTGATTAAATACAGTATTATTACTGATCTTGCAAATCTTTCCAAAAAATGGCACACAAATAAACCTTAACCCCGAAAATCATAAGTATTTGTATTCTTCATATATTAGACCACAAAAAATGACTTAATACAATTTACCACCACCACAACAACATAACACACTGGTTTATGCCATAGCCACCTACATGTATCCAGACACAGTATTATGTTTTGCACTAACACACATATACGGTCTATTGAATGAAATTGAACAACGGACACAAATTAACAAAAAATGCATGGGAATTGTTTTTTGGATGATTTTCATTGAAATGCAAATAAAACTACAATTTTTTTTTTTAATTTTAATAATTCAACAATATTTAATAATACATAAATAATAAAATAAATAAAACATAAATTTTGGAATTCAATTCATTTTTGACTAATATACACTCAACGAAATAATTATAATGCCATTTTCTTTTCTTGAATAACAACAAAATATCAGGTAATAACAAAACCGTATTTATTTCATTAAATTTTACAAAAAAGCTATAGTAAACGCAACAATTCAATTTATAAATTTAAGGTGCCTTACACAAAATATTTAATAAAATACAATTACTCCATAGGAAATATTTATAATGCCAAAATCAAAAATTCTTCTACATGGAGCACCTACATACATTGCCCAACAAATTAGGCGTTTTAATATGTTGTATTTCCTCCTTTATTAATAATAATTTGCTGCAGGCGACGAGTCATCGAATTAATAAGGCTCTGTAAGTATTCCTGATTAATGTTCAACCATGCTTCCTGGATTGCCTCTTTGAGCTCTTTGGGTGAGTGAAATTGACGGCCATTACTGTAAACTCGTTGCGTAATATATGACCATACATTTTCCATGGGGTTAAGATCGGGACTACATGCCGGCCATGCTAATTGTGGTATATTTCGAGACTCAAGAAAGTTTTTTGTCTTTTTGGCAGAATGAATAGCGGCATTGTCTTGTTGGAAAGTCCAATTTGTACCAGCCATATCGTCTGCATAATTAATCAGCGCATCATCTAAAAGCTCTACGTACTTTTCAGCATTCATTTTACAAGAAATAAAGCAGATTGGGGACTTGCTGTAATATCCGAAAGCACCCCATACCATAAGGCTGCCGCCTCCAAAATTTCTGGACTTTCTTGTTTCTAAATTTCGTCGAATATCCTGCCAATGATATTGACAGCCATCGGGGCCATCTAAATTAAATTTTTTTTCGTCGCTAAATACAACGGATTGCCACTCATTTTCCCAAAATTGATATTTTTCTGCAAAATCTAGACGAGCTCGTTTGTGACGTGGCGAAAGACTAGGAAACTTCTTCCTTTTCTTGTATGCCAAGTGATTATCTTGGTGTAAAATTTGTTGTATCCGACGACGACTTATGTTCAATTTCAGATGGTCACGAATTTCACCGGCGCTCATTGAAGAATCAACTGCACATCTAAATATCTCCCTTTTCTGCCGGGAGGACACAGTTGAACGTCGACCAGATCTTTTTTTAGATCCATAATTGGACTTCAATTTCATAAAATTAAGAACGACCGTTCGACTTCGTTTTATTTTCCTGCCAATTTATTTTCCGCGCGGAAAAACCTACCTGGCGAAAAGCGCTAATTTTCCCCTTTTCTTCTTCTGATAATTCTTTGCCGCGTGGCATATTGTCTAAAAAGCAAAATCAGTTTAATTTATATTTAACGAAATTACCAATAAAACCTACATAAGCTTTAATTATTACCAATGTTTATGGTTTTACTTTTATTATCCTTTATTTTTTAATATAAATTATTATATTAATTAATTGTCACTATAATTATTTCCCAAGCAAAGAATTGATTTTCTAATTTTACTAACAACACGTATCACGAGAGACAATGAACTAAATATGTCTGTTTAGAACACGTCAATTCATGTTTAAAACAATGAAAAGAAAATCCGTTATTAGTCAAATACATTCAAAATAGAACCTTGAAAAGTGTCATTATAAATATTTCGTTGAGTGTATAACTAATATTAATGAAATTAAAATTAAATAAAACATTTTTAAACAATAAGTAGGAATAACGAAAATTTATCACAATACATATTTCATTAGGTAATTACTTATAAAGAAAATTATAAAGGTATATATTATCACATATCAAGAAAATTTATAAAAAATTGTTTAATTTTCTTTTATTAAAATTTACTTTGGCAAAGTTATGGTTTACTTCCTTGCAGTAATTTAACAATATAATGTTTGCCATGGGAAATAATAACATTTTGAAAATGTTAATATTTGTTTGTCCGCAATTGCAAACTCTATTGGTGTAGATATAAAAATTTTCTTGCTGAACGCTATTTAAAGTAAGGCAATGTAAAATTTTTCTTTGACTTGTTTCGCAGAAAAATTTTGTTTTCATTTCACCATTACGAATAATTTCTTGGAAAATTGCGCACATATGGAAAAATAGCTGTTGCACCACCTGAGTTGGTTGAACCAAGCCACCTCTTTGCATATAGTCGAAATAAGTCTCATGAATTTTAGTCCCTGTTTCTTTAATGAACACAAACTGGCAATCGGAACATGAAATCTTCTTACAAATTGAGTGTGCCGCATAACCGCATACGTAATTATTCGAAATATCATCCAATTCCACATTCGCTAAATAATCCGAGTTTAATACATTTGTGTAATCAGACATTGAAACCAGATTTGAGTCATCTACGTACTCAAGGTTTTCGTTATTTTTAAAAAGATTTAATGAAATTGATTTTCGAAAAATTTTCCTAATTCGCAATTGGTTTTCGGATTCAGAAATATTTCGAAATGAAACGTTGTAACACCGTCCCGATAAAAATCTGTATTTACTAAACCTTTTTTCGATGTCATCAGATTGAAATTTACCGAGAAGAATGTAAGCTATACCAAATTGTTTAAATGAGTATTCTGAGATCTTTTTTACTCGCTTTCGTAGATTTAACCATGGCAGTGTGTGTTTCACGAGACAACCTACCATTATTATTTTCTGTGTTATGCCAGTCTTCAAGCCATTCTATGATTTTTTCTAAAAATTTTATTTTACTGTCTTCAGGGCTTGTAATTGGTTCGGAATATTCATTTCGTTTCGCTGTTCCTTTAAATTTCGATTTTACGTTTAAAATATCCCACCATCTTCTAATTATTTCCAGGAAATCAGCTGTTTCATTTTTGTTATTTTGTAGAAGGGCAGCAATTGTGCTGCAGTGAAATACATTATCGACAAGTGTAACTTTTTGGCGTTCTAAATTGTTTGGATACATAGATTTAAAGTTCAATTTGAAAGCAGTTTTAGCAGGTAAGCTTATTTCTTTCATATATTGCTCTCTTAAATCGGAAAATCGAGCATATTTAATTTCTCGGGTTTCGAAGTCAACACAACAAATGAATAATCAAAATTTTTAACATTTAACCAATTATTGCGTATATTTTTAAAAATATGGACAGAATCATAACAACAAAATACAAGACGTTCAGAATCGCAGAGATGGAGCAATGAGAAACTATCTTTATTGCCAGTAAACATTTCAAACATTGTTCTATTTATACTATTATTGTCGGTCATAATTACAAAAACTTCTAAACCAATATTGTATAAATACTGCAAGATGTTTTTGGTTAGCTGATGCAGTTCTTTCCCTGTGCAAGTTTTAACGGGTATCAATTTCACAACTTCCTTAAAATTTCCAAATGCAGATTTAACCATAAAAGTTTGAACAGTCTTAGCTAAAGAATCTGAATTATTGTTTGCGAAACCTTTTACACTACCACTTTTGTAATCAATCCCGGATTTAACGTAAATTTCGTCAATCATTAAAATTACTTTCTTTCCCCTATCGGTTAAAGTTTCAACAATGTTTTTTAAGTAATTATTATTGGAAATTTCTGTGTTAGGAGAAACATTTAAAGATGTGGAAATGTGGCGAATATGTTCCGGATGTGGTAGAGTTAAATATTGCCGTATAATATTGTAGGCTGCACTAGACTGCGAATGTAAAAGGTGGGAAACTATTATAGTATTTTGGGAATATCTAGGTACTTTACTTTTCATTAATAATAATTTTATTTGATCGGTCAAAAAATTCAGCTCGTTATAAAATTCAAAGTCGTCAGGGATGTTTTCTAAAGCCAAATTCATTATGTTAAGCGCATTTTCCAACAGGGTGTTACAATCTTTAGAAGTATTAATATTTTCAAAATTTTTATATCTTACCAACAGATTTTCCAATTGAGACCAGAGTGTTAATTTTAAAGTATTTGGAAGAATACAATTTAAATCTTGCTGACTTACTAACTCACTATATGTAAAAATATTGACCTTCAAATCACTGCAAATCACTATTCTTATTTTGAAATTACATCCTTTTTGTAAATCACCATCAACTATGTAAAAAGTCAAACTAGCTTTTTGTTCGAAAGTCTTATACTCTGTTAAAATGTTTTTGTTCATTTTCTCTTTATAATTTTGTAGAACGTCCTGATATCCCTTAATCATGTCGGCTTGCAGAATAGCTTCATTATTTTTCTCAATTCTACAATTGATTTCTTCTAGTCGCTTTTCTGGTGGCTTACGTTTGTTTGGCGGTTCGTGTTGATGAGGTTGGCCGGGAAAAACTGTTGAAATGCTCCCATTTAACAATTTTGATCGTGAAATTGGGTAATTTGTATCTTCGTTTCTCAGCATTAAATTTTTTTGCACTTGACCTGGTAAAAAATGTTGTACGCATATCGCCGAGTACTTCGACGGCTCCCAATTTGGCTTTTTAATAGCTGCTATCCATTTAAATTTCAAATTTGAATCCACAGGAAAAGAAAATGTCGGAATTGTCTCACTATTGTTTTCTTTATTTTGGGTCGAATTACTCAAGCACCCATCAACACAACATCTTCGAGGCATATTTTCTAATTGTATTCCATTAAATACGGAATTTGTTTATAAAAGCCGAACTGTAATATTATAATAACACAACACTAAAATAATTAATTGAAAACATTAAATAATTCAAATAAATCCAGTGACATTACCTTAAAACACAAGGTTCCACTTCGAAATATAGAGAGAAACTAAACAAATTCAATAAAGAAAAAATTCAATACACACATTGACAAAAATATTACTGTGTCTGGATACATGTAGGTGTCTATGTTTATGCCCATATATAATTTTATTTCGATTATGAATTTAGAATTATTAAATTATTAACTACGTAAATTGAATCGTTGTTTCCTTGCTTCCTGTACAAAATGTAAAAGCTCTAAAAGCTTTGAATATTTAATTATACATGAAAAATATTACTATACTGGCTAAACTTTCTAAAAATTGTAAAAATTAAAGCTCAACCTCGAAGGGCACAAGAACTGGAATTTCTCACATATTTGACAACAACAACGTTTTATTCAGAATTTTGACAACAACAACATAACACACTGGTTAATTGAATCACTGTTTCCTTGTTTCGTGCACTTAATTTAAAGGAATTGATTATAAATGAAATAAAATTACTAAATTTACCCAACTTGCACAAAAATGCTTCACAAACAAAGCTCTATATTTCACAACAACAACGTTTAATTTAATTTTTTTTTAATTTCAATATAAGATGCACTAATAATATAATATAACATACATAATGCACTAATATTTTTAATTATATCTTCGCTTAGACTTCGTTTTAGTAACATATAAGCATTTCAGCACTGTAGTCTGTATAGTACACAAAAAAATTGACTGTCATTAAAATCTTCTCTCTGAAACAGCAATAGGTTGGCTTCTACAACTTCTATTTGACACATTTGGTATTACTTCTGTAAAAGGTGCCTTTATAATCTTAAAAATTAAGGTATATTGGTATAATTCGCTTTCACAAAAATCGTGCTTTATGATTGCATTACAGCAAAAATCTTTAGCAATAAGTCAACAGTTACAATAACTTAAGCAAACTTTACTTTTCGTCGAAAAATTAAATTGTTCAACTATCTTTCTAATTCCTTTGTTACTTATATTAATTTCTTAGGTATTATAACAAAGTTTGTAATAAGGAATATAATATTTAATACGTATTGAAACCGAAAACATTTGAGTTCGATATTTTCGAAAGTTTATTCTGCGGGACTCAATATAATGTATGCAATAACAACAGAAATAATAAACCAACTTTTAACGATGACTCAAAAATAAAACAAAAAAATAACTTCGTAAATTTCGAAACATCTGAATTTTTCATAGTTTTAACAACAACAACATCTGATTTGGTATTACGTTTTTTTTTTATTAATTTTTTTACTCGTAGGATCTGCTCATGAATTACTTTAGACGTTAATGCAATTAATTTATTTTGGCTTGCTCTAAATTTAAAAGCTGAAAAAGCTCTTGATAGTGGATTACAATTGAAATAATATTACTATGCTATAGCCAATTGCGTTGAAATGTGGAATAAAATACAGTTCAACCTAGAAAATTACAAATATTTGAATTTTTTATGAGTTTGACAACAACCCCCATTAAAATATTTGACAACAACAACAAAACGTACTGGTTTTACTTTCTTTTACTTAAGTAAAATAATGTATAGTTATCATGAAAATTTTGGACCTTTTGGAAAAAGTAGGTTTCGAAATGGTGCTTGTCTGTCTGTGTCCTCTCTACAGCCCAGATGGTTTAACCAATCGAACTGAAACTTCAGACTTCAGATTTAAACTTTTTTGATAAATTGGGAGGTCCCAGTGAATTTTAGTCCAAATCGGCCAACCGGAAGTGGCCACATCCTTGGGCCAGAAAATTTATTTTGCAAATATCTTAAAAAGTATAAGTTTACAAGAAACTACTAAATGCAAAACGTTTGTAAAAAATTAAAAATAAAAAAATTTCTCAAAATTCTCCGTTCGTAAAAGAAACTCATATATTGGCCACACCTCCAATTTTTTTAAAAGTAGTTAGTGTTGAAAACTACCGAGTTATTACAATAATCCATACAAACCATTAAAAATGATTTATTTTGAATATGCCGAGCAGTTTTTTGATTACACCGATAACCTAATATATTTCGCTGTAAATTGTGGGAAACCATGGTTTATGCCTATAAATGGTCAGGTCAACATATAGCTAGAAAAGCAGATGAACCGTTTTGGTACTGTTTGAACACATGTAGTAAAGTTGGAGGAGAAAGTCTTGAAGCAGATAAATCCAATGAGTGTGCGTCTAAATTGGAAAAATGTGACGGTTAGTTAGAAGAAATTAAGTCAATGATTGTGAAAATACAAAAATCCCAAGTATTTATATGCCAATAATTGGAAAAAATGAGATCTGATTATCAAAAAGTTATCGCGGAAAATAAAGATTTACTGCAACTAATAAAAGAAACGAATGAACAAAATAAAAAGCATAACAAAGTCCGCCTGATAAAAAAATCTTAGTTACTTTTAAAGATTTTCAAGCAAAACGGTTCGTTTAACAAAAGAAGAAAGGCAGAATAATCCATACTGGTCAACTGGGGTGTCAAATAAAGGAAGATCAACAAGTCTTCTTAAGAGATCATCTAAATCTTTATATCGATCGACACAAAAGATAAAAGGAGACTTGAACGATAAGTACCTTTGCATGAATAATTTTAATATTTTGTTTCGGAAAGAAGAAAGAAAAACATTCACCAAGATATCGTCACCGTTTTGCTGAATATCAGAAGTTTCTTTCGCAGATTATAATGGTACAAGTTGATTTCGGAATTGACTGTAAAAATTGTAGTATTTGTTGGTTCGGCAATTTGGATTACCGAAGATGAGAATAGATTTTTCAATGTGAAAGGATTTAATAGCTTTTTTCAAATGGCGGTGTTAAAACCAATGTGCAGACCGTTAAAACAATAGAAGAGGATGCTGATTTTTGTCAAATTGTTGGCGTAAAATTAGTGGACAAAAATATTAATATTAAGGCAATTTATCAGTCACAGAAAACAACGTCAACAATTTCTTCTCGTTATTTGAACGATGTTTAAATAAAAATCGCTAAAAAATAATTTTAGGAGATTTTAGTGTTGATTGTCTAGAAGTATTAAACTCATGTGGCCATGTATGTTTAAGTAACATTAGCCTTCCTTATGCTACAAGAAGTAGAAATGGTAGAAATACATTGTTAGATTATATATTAACGGTTTTGTTGGACTACTCATATATGCAGTGAATACAACGAATTCATTTTTATCTGATCATAGGCAACTCTATATGCAAGTTAAAAGGTTTGGCGTCCTAAAAAACGTTAAGCGAAGTTCAATTTAAAGTATTAAATCATGATAAGACTTTTAGTGATTCTATATGGGTGAAATTGAGCTTAATGTAAGAAATACCATCATAGTATGTAAAAAGTGTAAGTTCGGTAACAAATTGCTTTTATCTCAGAAAATTGTTGATCTTATTAAAATAAGAGAAAAGTTTTTGAACTTAAAAAATGAACTTGTGACAGATAGTTGCACAATTGCTGAAATGTTTAGTCAATATTTTCTTAATTCAGTGGCAGTAGTGAGTAGACAATTTATTTATTTCACAATAGATTATTTCTCGTTAGTAAATTAACCCAAAAATTTGATCTAATATTTAGTAACAGTGAAGAAGTTAAAATACTATCTTAGGATTAAATATATCAGTTGCAACAGGTTTGGATAATACTATATATCAACAAAGTTATTGAAGTTTATCGTATTACATAAAACCTTTTATTGCGCAATACATACATGATGCTTTTTCAAGTGGAGATTTCCCGGATATCATTAAAGTAACCAAAGTCATACCAGTTTTTAAATCTGGTGATCAGCTTGATGTAACAAATTGTCGTCCTATTTCCATATTACCGTCTGTATCCAAAGTCTTTGAAAAAATCGTACTTAATAGATTAAATAGTTTTCTAATACGTTATAAGATATTAAATAGTCACCAGTTTGGATTTACAGCTAACTCAAATACAACAGCGGCATCTTTAAATTTATTGAATTTCATCAGCAGAGAAAAAGATCAGAAATTGTTTTCTGCTTGCTTATTTTTAGCCCTTCGAAAAGCATTCGTCACGATTAATCCACTAATCTTATTACTTAAACTAAAGAAATTTGGATTTACTGATGAACATAGATTAACAATTTGAATTTTTTTTTTTGGAAACAATACAAATAGTGAAATTTAATGACCAATTCAGTGATGCTGCTATATTTAATACGCCTGTTGCTCAAGGTTCATTATTAGGACAACCCTTTTTAACATTTATATCAATGATATAGTTTTTCTTCAACTATAAGGACAAATACAAGTTTATGCAGATGATGCTATGATTATCTAGTTCGCAGATTCTCTAGAACTTCTGCTTTCAAAAATACAAAATGTTTATTTTTTCGCCCTCAAAGTATTCCCTATTCGAGGACCTGGAAGGCCTGCAATGGTGTCAAAACTGGTTCCACAGAGGTAGCAATTTGAGTCTGAAAAAGAGGAGAAAGTCACCGGGTGCTAAATCAAGCGAATATGGTGGTTGATCAATTGTATTTATTGAGTTTTTGGCCTTATATTCATTCACAATCGTATCTCGGTGTGATCACGCGTTATCGTCGTGTAAAATCCACGAGTTTTTTTCTCATAATTCCGATAACTTTTTTCGCATCAGCACAAGAAATTTCGTTTGCAACACAAAATTTAAGGCAAACTCTTTGTTCACTACTTTCATTCATCGTAAAAATCGCCGCTGGTTGACAGATCACGCTCAAAGTTGGCATCATAATGAAGAACCTAATATCTACTGTAATTCTCACAAGAATCGAACATTTATTTTCGTAAAAAAAACAAAAAGTCGCACAATCAATGGTGCACCCAAGGTTGCAAACAGTGACTGCTCTGAAATAAGTGTTCCTGCGAAAATATTCTAATAAATACCAAACTGTTGAAAATGTACGCACCATATATGTACATGGTGGCTAGAAATGGTGCAACGGCAATAGTACCTAAAGCTAAAAGCTCTCCAGATTTTCACTAATAAGGGCGGAAAATGGATTTTTTGAATTGTAATGAAAATTGAAATGTTATTGTAATCAATTGAGTTGAATTTTTTTGAATGTTATTTGCACACTTTTTACTACAACTACAAGTCGGTTGACCATTAAATGTTGCAGAAAAACAGTGCAATCATCAAATTGTAAATTATTTTAAAGAACTATTGTTCGTCAGGATCTTTTAGAATCCGAATTTGCATCAAATTCTTATCTGTTGGATTCGTTTCTTTCAAAGCTGTTCAAAGAAATAAACGTTAATAAATAAGAATGATGCAATATTACTGAGGCCAAGAATCCAATAAATTGTTGAAATAATTAATGTCACAATTTAAACAGTATTTTAGATCCACCAAGCTTCTTTAAGATTCTCATGTTCATACCCCAGAAGCAGGGTTTTTTCTCGAACCACCAGATTGTGGGATGGATTTTAACCTTTTAATTGTACGTAAACTCGAGGACTATAATTGATTAGGAACACTTCCTATATTTCTTATCCCAACCATAATATTATCATAATGTCACTGATCAAGGTATGCTAGCATTATGGGCAACGCCTAAGTGGACTTTAATGATACCATAAAAAAAATATGTCAGCAGTATAATGTTCGGCTTAAGATAGTACCGGTTTTAGTTAGGTCTGGTATGGTGATTTATTTAAAATGTATAAACACAAAAAATTTAAAAGCAATTTGTAATTTGCTATCGTAATAATTTAATAAAAATATATAATCTTCCTGGCATTCTTGATATTAAAGCTTTCCAAAATTAATCTTTTACTGAGATTTTGCTCCGCATCAAGTATTTCAGCGTCATCTATAAATAAAGAGTAACTATAGTCCCGCGCGAAAGATTTGATATTTTGCTGTGTGACGCTTTAAACTCATATGTGAGAAAGTAAATATGTTGATAACCTTTTTTACTTTCTTTTACTCTAGTAAAATAAAGTATTGTAATTATGAAAATTTTGGACCTTGAGATTTTTAGAGATTTATTTGTTTTGAGGTCCCCCTGTCAGTCTGTCAGTCTGTCAGTCTGTCAGTCTGTCAGTCTGTCAGTCTGTCAGTCTGTCAGTCTGTCAGTCTGTCAGTCTGTCAGTCTGTCAGTCTGTCATTCTGTCATTCTGTCAGTCTGTCAGTCTGTCAGTCTGTCAGTCTGTCAGTCTGTCAGTCTGTCAGTCTGTCAGCCTGTCAGTCTGTCAGTCTGTCATTCTGTCAGTCTGTCAGTCTGTCAGTCTGTCAGCCTGTCAGTCTGTCAGTCTGTCAGTCTGTCAGTCTGTCCTGTCATTCTGTCAGTCTGTCAGTCTGTCAGTCTGTCAGTCCGTCAGTCTGTCAGTCTGTCAGTCGGTCAGTCTGTCAGTCTGTCAGTCTGTCAGTCTGTCAGTCTGTCAGTCTGTCAGTCTGTCAGTCTGTCAGTCTGTCAGTCTGTCAGTCTGTCAGTCTGTCAGTCTGTCAGTCTGTCAGTCTGTCAGTCTGTCAGTCTGTCAGTCTGTCAGTCTGTCAGTCTGTCAGTCTGTCAGTCTGTCAGTCTGTCAGTCTGTCAGTCTGTCAGTCTGTCAGTCTGTCAGTCTGTCAGTCTGTCAGTCTGTCAGTCTGTCAGTCTGTCAGTCTGTCAGTCTGTCAGTCTGTCAGTCTGTCAGTCTGTCAGTCTCTCAGTCTGTCAGTCTGTCAGTCTGTCAGTCTGTCAGTCTGTCAGTCTGTCAGTCTGTCAGTCTGTCAGTGTGTCAGTCTGTCAGTCTGTCAGTCTGTCAGTCTGTCAGTCTGTTAGTCTGTCAGTCTGTCAGTCTGTCTGTGTCCTCTCTACAGCCCAGATGGTTTAACCAATCAAACTGAAACTTCAGATTTAAGCTTTTTTGTTAAATTGGGAGGTCCCAGTGAATTTTACTCCAAATCGGCTAACCGGAAGTGGCCACTCCTTTGGTCCAGAAAATTTATTTTGCAAATATCTTAAAAAGTGTAAGGTTTACAAAAAACTACTTAATACAAAATGTTTCCGAAAATTAAAAACAAATAAAAATAAAAAACAAAAAATTAAAAAAAAAGTTATAAAAAAATAGAATTTCTCAAAATTCTTTGTTGGTAAAAGAAAGTCGTGTGTTTGCCACACCTCCATTTTTTTATTTCGTTTGACCAATACTATGCCACAAGAACATTTTAATATTAAATTTGATTGTAACCCTATAGCAATTTTGTCTTTTAATTTAGTTGAATGATATCCAAACTTTGAAATGCTCTACCTCTTCTATTTCGAAAAAAAAAATTTTAACATAAGGAACCAAAATGAATAATTTGCGATTTTTTCAACGACTAAATTTGGATTTTCGGGCATCGGGCCAATAAGTTGGGTGGCTTTCGAAGACATTATTCTGGAACCCTACTGGATATGTTTGGTGTTGTAGTCACTTGACGCAAGGAACTTATCTCCCACAGTTTTGAAGTAATTGGCCAACCGATGTTTTTCAATGAATGTTTCGGTGGACAATAAAATGCAGATATGGTGTATTTTCCGGTTCATTCCTTCAGACAGATGCTTGTTGCTTGTACATGCTCTTCATTATGTGATTTTCCGCAGGGGTGCGTAGTGTCATGAAAGGTGTATGATTTGATTTTGAAATGGCTCATGGAAGGAAATTTTGTACCTCTAGTTTCCGTTACACTAGCCCCCATTGGCGTTCCAAACAACCACTTTAAGTTTTTTTTTCATTTCCTGGTCGTGGTTTGGTGTTGAGTTATAAGAGAATTATCTTTGACTGCTTTCGCGTGCGATATTTTTTGATTAATCGTAGCAGACATTTGACCCGCACTGGTTTGACTTTTGAAAATAGGGTTTAGTACTTGCCGTTACGCTCTTTGACGTGGAGTCATTTTTTTTTCTTAACTCCACTGAAAAAAAAGTTCCTCATTTTATTAATGAATGCTGTTCATCAACTTAAATTCATACCAATAATGCAAAAATTATTCTATATATGTAAAAATCATTAAAAAAAATTCAAAAAATTATTTGCGCTATTTTCGGAATATTAATATTATGAATACCCGTTCATTAAACTAAAACTATAATCTTTTGGCATACAATTTTCTATAATGTTATCAAATACATAGAAAAATTGATTGTGTATTGGTATTTTGGGTCAAATTCCGTTTTTAATGTACCAATCATAGTTATATTACCCTGCCATTCTTAATAATGATGAGCGAAGTGGTACTATTGATTATTGTAATCATTAAATCATCTAGAAAAGTCATTTTTTTCGAATTCATAAAAACGGCATTAATATTATTACAAATTCATATTTTTTATTAAACCAAATTTTAGTTTATTTTTAATTTGGAATCACAAACAAAACATAATATTTATATTTTGTCATTCTGGAGAATGATGAACAATGTAGTACTAATTGTATATTCCAGAACTTGCTCTAAAAAGCATCTTATAGAAGCGCATTCCCATATTGCATACTAGGAAAGTTCTGTATTAGGAAAATTATCTTAGAACCCCATTCCCATGGTACATATCGAATTTAATACAAATCGGATAAGAAATTGCCTAGTTTCGTCCCGAACTTTCTTTATAAATCATCTTATATTCTTGCGGACAAGCTTTTAATTATTTACCTAGTTACAAAAGACATATATTAAGACATCATTTCTCCCCTAATGCGGCCAGCCAACAAGATCTATTTCGCCTTCCTGCAAACGATTCACAAGACAATATTGGAAAAACGTACTAACCTCTAATAGCTCTAAACAAAACCCTTTCAATGAAGTGCAAGAACCAAAAGATAACATACCTAAAGTCTCCATGAAGGTGTCAGAATTCTCAAAATTAGACAGAGAAAATTCAATTGAGACACAAGATGGGATCAGCATCGATAATGCCTGAAATTGTTTTTTAAAAATTCTATGGAATATACTTTGAGTTTACATGCAAACAATAACTTTACACGAAAAGATGTAGTTGATATTCAGAAAAATGTGATGTCACTAATAGTAAATCCTTTATTAGACATATTTCGCTTATTTGCGAAAGATAATTTAAAGGCATATAGCAGTACTTATGCCCTATTTTCCAGTTCCAGTATATATTGTAATTGTAAAAATCTATTCAAAAAGTGTGATACAGATTACGATATTTTTCAAACTCTAAAACTATCGGGGCAAATAGACGATATAATTGACTATATATAAGCAGTGAAATCGATACAATATTTCGCAAAGGAGAACTAACATATGGGGAAAACATTGTGAAAGCCTCATTTTTACCATTACGTTCGCAGTTTGAATTACTGTTTGAACAAGATAATGTACTTAAAGAAATGCTCAGCAATATGAACTTACTACGACAAAACAATGAAAATGTTGTAAATTTTATTCAAGGACCCATATGAAAAGAAAAGTCCGAATTGTATCCGGGAAAAATATTGATACCATATTGTCTATACGCCGATGATTTAGAAATAAACAATCTTCTTAGATCGCACTCAATGACTCACTCAATTTGCAATTTTTATTATTCTTTCACATGTATAGAACACCACGACGCAAAATTAATTAACATTGATTTAGCTAGTGTTATAAAATGTCGAGATCTAAAAAAATTTGGTAACAAGAAATGTTTGCAACCATTAATTGAACAACTAAAATCACTTGAAGAGGTAAGAGTTACAATTAGATTAAAAGATGGAAATTACCAAGTGCATTTCGTATTAGCTCTTTTTTGGGGCGACAACCTAGGATTGAATACGCTGATGAATTTTAATAAATCTTTTTCAAGTAATTCGTACTGCCGTTTCTGCAAAATGTCTGAAATTGATTGTACTGTGTTTTGTGTAGAAAACCCTAATTTAATAAGAATTATAAATGAATGTTGCTTTAACGAAATAAAAACATTTCACATTGTAAATAATTGTTCGGTAGACGTTATGCATGACTTATTCGAGGGAGTTTGTAATTATGATCTATTATAATTCATTGCATACAAGTAATGCGTTATTTTTCTTTAGAAACTTTGAATATGAGAAAACAAAACTTTGAGTACTAATGGTTGGTGATTTGGTTCGTGTAGATGATGATGTTTGGCATTTTCTGTTAAACTTAATTGATATTATAGATATTATTCTATGATTTAAAATCACAGATTACTTAATCAAATCGTTAAAAGAAAAAATTGAGCTGCATAACACGCAATATCAAAAACTTTTTAAAGACACCTTAAAACCAAAATTTCATAACTTAACTCAATATCCAACCATATTACAAATATCGGCGCCACTCCGAAAATTCTGGAATTTCAAATTTGAGGCTAAACACAAACAATTTAAGACATACGCGCATATAATAACATCGCGCAAAAATATATGTCTCACTATTGCGAAGAAATAGCAACTGAAATTTGCGTATGAAATGATGAACTACAAACAGAAATCGCTATACGAGTTGGATTTAAAAAATAAAGATAACAGCGTATTTTCCAATGTAATCAAACAAAAACTACGCTTGCATGGTGAATACGTCTTAGAATTGTTTAATAAAATTGAATATAATGGTGTCGTATATAAGGATCGTTATTATGTTGCAAAATATGTCAATGATTATACAATATATACTCGTAAGATCATACGTATAGTAAAAATGGAGAAAGAAGTTTTGCTTTTTTGTCAAGAGTTAAAAAATATATCATACCGTCCACATTACACATCATTTGAAATAGATCCAGAGAGTTTAGGCGAGTTTCACAAAATTAAATTTGACAAATTGTTGGTCCTCCGTTAACCATTAATAAAACGCCAAAAAGGAAAATGTATGATTCGGATAAAGGAATATATTTGAGAAATTTAGTTAGTTAAAGATATTTATATGCGTATTATGATAACATTTATTTTAAGATATAATGGATTCAAATCACACATCTGCGATAAGAGTTGATGTAAATCAGTTTGATAATTTAGAATTACACGAAGAAAAAAATAAAAATTTGAAAGACCTTCTAAAATCTTGGAATCAGGATCATTTATACGATGTACTAATTGGTAATATTTTTGCTAATTTTGTACTTGATTTTCTAACTAAAGATTGTATACATTTTTAGGTGAAGGCATCACAGTATCTCACTTAAAAATAATTAAACCTCACAATATTAAACATTTATTTGTTAAATTAAACAGTAAAATGGGGGACATAGTAGAGTTCGAAAACAAATTGGAGATGTGGCGCGAAAATCTAAAATTGCCCTATTATGATTATTCATTCAAAAATTTTAATTTTAGAAATCCACCATATAGTCGTTCAATATCTAATATCAGTTACTCTCCTTTCCAAGAACTAAATTTTATTGGTTCACCTAATTCATCTGAATGCAGTAACACATTTCCAAAAGAACCAAAGTGGTGTACCGTAACCCTTGCAGAAATGTTGATGAAAAAAACCAAAGGACAGTCATTAATCGAATTTCATAAGAAGGACAACAAGTTAGAATACATTTATCGTACGCAGTTAATTAACTTAATCGCACAATATTTTGAAGAAAATGAATTGCACTTAAATTTAACAACAAGCTATCGACTTGAACAAGAAATAATTGAAATGTTTGAAACGGAAAAATTAGAATATTATAGAATAATAAAATTCTGTAATTTAAAAAGCAATACTAAAAGATTAAAGCCAAAAGAATTGATACCGAAGGCGACTACCAATGCTACATATATTCGAAATGGGTAATTATTACATTGTAACAATAATATCGATTTGCAATATTTTATTATTATTATTTTTTTTAATGTAATTTATAGATCCCGAAGAAGACGCTGAGCAATGTATAAAAAGCCTCAAATATTTGACTGCTTTTGGCAAGCCTGTTGCCGATATAGATTAACAGAAATTTGAAATGGAACATTAACGGTAAAGGAAGTTCTTGAAAAATGGCCACAATATAAATTAGCATCTGGTAACCGATTGGTATTTATTAGGACGCATTTATTAGCTATACAAGAGTTAGTAATTCATTAAATCTATATATAGATCGAGTACCGGCTTAACTTTAAACATTAGTTGAGGTTTTATGTCACGATTGATAATGTTAATTATGCTAACACAAATTTGCGCTCTTTAAACCGTATGTGTAAAAATACTTACCACTTTTTTCAAGAGCGGCTATAACTTTTTTGTATCCGTCGATGTTTTCGGCCTGAAACCTGGTTTCACTGACGTTCCTACATATAATGTGGGCAATAAAAAAGTTCTCACTTGTTTCTGCATTCAGTATTATCAGTAGCAGTTGGGATGGTGCCTCTCTCTTTAGGCTCTTCCTCCTCATCCTTGATATAACCCTCCACTTGTAGAACTTCGAATCGGTTACCAGCTATTATTCTACATTGATTTAGCTTTACGCTCTTTATGTTTGAAATCGCCTCCTCTGCGTCACCGTAACATAACGTTCAATTCTCGTTTGCACTAATGTTTGTGGTACAAATACATTTTCATTATCTTTATTTTCAATGTTTTGCACAATTTTATTATTTTGTGTCACTCATATTACTTTCGACTTCATTCATTGCAATGTTTAATAATCTAGCACTTTTTAATTGGAATTTTTGTATTTCAATGAAATTTGTTGACACTGTACTCTTTTTGTGACCATAGGTCGTTGTTCTTTCAAGAGTATTTCAACTAATGATTGAATTATTATGTATTTAATGAGAGTAAAGCAAAACACAATCAAGATCATTTTTTGAGGGAAATAATAGTCGTAATATCCTTATCATAATTTAACAATAACCTAAACCGATGAAAAATCTTAGTTTCAATATTTTGCTTCTAGAGAAACTATAACGGAAAATTAGTTCCAAAGTTTAGATTCCAAAAAGTGTCCCTCTTAGTAAATTAATTTGCAAAACATAAAATATGGTTTTAATACATTTAGCCAGATGACATTATATAAAATTTATTACCTACCACGAATGATAAATTTAGGCTAATGTGAATTTATGTTGCAAAAATCCAGATGAAAAATATTAAGTTTCCTATAGTTAAACTCACCATTGTAAAAAAAAATGTTTACGCTATTTTTAGCTACTTCCATTGTGCTACTTTTATACTGTTCTCTAATAATAAATAAAAAAAAACTGACTGTAAAGTAGTTTAATTACTTTAATATCCGAGCGGTGTAATTTAGAATCTAAAAATTAATGTTCTTGAATTTATGTTTAGGAAGATCTTAAAAAATATGTTTTTTATTCTTTTACTTTATATTTTACACGTTATTATCCCGGAAAAAGTAAAATACTCGTATAATGGATTATTATGGCTCAAAACAAGAATGGTGCCATGCACATAAAAGTATACGGGAATCTATGATATTGGATTACGTACAAAGTTGTTTCTGATGACAATGTACATGACCAAAGATATAATTCCAAGGTGACAACAACAAACAGCAGCAGTAACAAAATTATATATAATTTTATAAATCAAAATATCTCCTTTGTGTGTAAATCCTATAAGTAAACATTGTTTTGGATGCTTGTAACAAAAAAACAAGCCTCTATTCTAAAGGTATAGATAATCCTGGACAAATCGTATAAATATAAAAATAAAAAATATTGTTCCTCTTACCTATAAACTGGAACATTATTTTTGTACCAAACAACAAGTAAAACTTCATCACTTTCCAAATTAGATGATAAATCACATTTTATTTGTGCTGTACCATTTACTAAAACTTTTTGTATTTCACCATCTGAAAATAGAAGACCAAAAAATTATTATGATTAATTTTTGTTGTTATTTATTGCTACGTTATAATATAAAATTTATTTAATTTTGGTTACCACAGTAGAAAAAGGTCCGAAATTTATACCTTTTTGTAGCATATAGTGGTATATACCTTTAGAATGCTTAAGGTGCGGGGACAACTTATTGTCGGATTTATTCAACCCATAAAATTGATAAGATATCCATCACGTAAAATATGTGTACAATAATTGTATATTTTCTTGTCAAAATGGGTACATTCACATCTGAACGGTGATAAGATCGATTCAAGACGAAATATTAAAAAAAAAAACGTAGATAAGAAGTGACATTAAAATAAAAGGATTAAAATTCTATTTACTTATAGTCGTATATAATACTGTAACACAAAAATGTATAAAAAGATATTAAACGGATATTAGATAAAAATGTTTCCAAGTATACAAATAGTTGATTCCTTCGCTTAAATGTGAGTACACATAATTTTGTGGTGTTTTGAGTGTGGTGTAATGAATAATAAATTAATTTATATATAGCCATAATTTTATGGTTTTTAATTATGGCAAATAATAAATCTATTAGAGACGTTGATACGAAAAAAAAAAAATATTTTTACTACTTTTCATAATTATTTTTAATGGATATGTGCGTAAGCATATAATATGTAAGTAAGTTGGTGGTTTATCGTATGTCGACCTCAGATTGTGGGTTTAATATACAATATAAATAAAGCAACTTTATATCATTTATTAAAGTATTTGCTTCAAACGGTGTGTGGTTTATATCTTTTGAAATATTATATTTCTTGCTATTGTTGTTGTTTTTTTTTTTTCTTTGACACGTATAAGATGGGTGTTTCCGCAATGCTCCCAACGTTGAAAGTTGAATAATAAGCAAGAGGAAATTAGTGTGGGCAATTAACAACTTTAAGCAATATAAGTCAGCTGGACCTGATGTCATTATTCTTCCGAAAGTTTAGCAAGCAATTGACTTGGCTCTACCCTGGTTGGAAGTTATCTCCAGAGACAGCCTAGAACTTTGCCACATTCCTAGGAAATGGAGTGAGATAAACGTAGTATTCATACTTAAGGCGGAAAAAATATCTCTTTGCCATTCCAAGGAACTTAGGCCTATAAGCTTACGCTTTTTTCTATTTAAAATACGAGAAAGACAAATATAAGCCCACATTAGAGGCTCTATTGAGCCGGTTTGGTGGTCGAAATCTTATCATGCGTACTATAAATGGAGATTAGTAGAAACCGCTCCCTGATTTGTACTCTTGAAAAATCCCTAGAATTTTAGGAATACTCCTTTGTAACCTTTCTGGATATGAGATACTGAGATGCAGGATCGTGAAAGCTAAGCTGGGCGGATCCTCCATTAGCGGATTTGTAGGTGTTGGTAAACCGCAAGGTGGAGTCTTGTCCTCCATGCTTTAGAACTTGGTTATAAATGACCTGTTACTAGACCTGGAGACGTTACTATTTGTGTCTTTGGTAAGTATCCTTCTACTCAGTCAGGCTGCTATTACAACGCTGCGAGCTTATTTTCTTACGTCGAAGGTAGCCCAGAGCTATCTCTCACCTCTTAACGAGATGGAATATCAGTTTAACATCAACTTAACGTGGGTGCCAGAGCACTTCAGTGTTTAGAACTGAAATGTATTGTTGTTCACAATCAAAATCGAATTCGCCATTTTTTCATCATAGGAAGGAGATTTTTTTTTTTAACATTCGGAGATTTTTTTTATTGATTAACATTCATCCGTTAAATCTAACAATATGCCTGACGGCGAGAAGGAAATTAAATCTACTTTTAGGGTATCAGTTAAAGCTTCTCCTCTGAAATCTGGTTCCACCAATTAAAAGTTCAATTCGAAATTTCTGGTGTCAGCGCTGACATAGCAAAATATAGCTATTTAGTATCTGCTTTAAATAGTGGCCCAGTAAAATGCATTAGGTGACCGTATAGCCGTCACAATTTCTGAGGAAAATACAAAGTCTGGTTAGAATGCTGATTCAAACGATGTGCTGCAGAATCGCTGGCTCCAATGATTGCCAGTTTTAACTATAGCTTGGAAGAAAGTAGCTTAGATAAATTAGCATTTATTGCAGATAAGATTTTAGAAGTTCAAAGGGTATTAACAGTATTCTTAGTTGCTCAAGCCGATTCTGTTACCATTGATAAAATACCAAAATAAGTCAGCCTCCTATCTAAATAATTAAATAGTATTATGATGGAACGACGTAAAAGTAGAAGCTCATCACCAAGACGAGTGGCGTATTCGTATATCAATGTAATAAAGACAATGAAAAACCTAAGCACCCAATCGGATAAAGCCCGTAAGTGCATCCAAACACGTAATTATAAGTCGCAGAATGGAGATGCCGACCAGCGATATTTGCCAAAATAATTGTCGTCTTTTAATCGTCGATTGCACCAGTAAAAAACAGTTTCTTGACAATACTGGAGCAGACGTATCCGTCCCGAATACGTACCGAAAAAAACTTTAAAGTTAAATTTAATTACCGGTGCTGATTTTTTAAAGAACTATGGTTTATTGGTAGATATTAGAAGTAAAAAGCTACTAGATCCACTTGCGCCCATTTATGTTCGGTCTGAGGGAACAATAATGGGACCATCTTTCGAGCTGATGACGAATCAAACCGAATAAATGAGTCCGGATGATTTAAAAGTACTTGGTCTTTACAAAGAAATAACAAAAGACGAACTAAATGCTAGTAATTTCAAAATAAAAGTAGCAGATGTTATCGCGACTAAGGACCGGCTTGCCCCTCAAAGGATTGGCGTTTAATCCCTGACAAGTTAGGGATAGCAAAGTAAGAATTCGACATCATGCTAAACCAAGGAATTTGTCGGATCATGGCGCCCTTGCGGCGAATATCGCATGTTGAATTCAAAAGCCAATATACAGATCGGTATCCTATTCCATTTCTAACTAATTTTTATATCAATTAGATAGATGTAAAGTATTTTTACAATGATTAGATTTAGTAAGTTGATTTTTCGGCATATATTATAGACAAATATATTAATTGTTCATGGCAATCCCAATATTTTCGATTTAGTAAATCAGAAAAATACAGAGGTAAATCGCTTATAATATATCTACTGAAAAAAAGTAGAAATATCTTCCCCCCTCCCCGTAATTTTGGCTGGAGGCCCAAAGAGTTATACCAGTGTACCACTCTGCAAAAATTAAAACCCTCCATGAGTTCTTTCTGTTGGTAGTTTGGTTTCGTACTGAAAAGTATGGTCTACTCATCAGGCAGCTACGACCAAACTACAAAAAATTCCAATCTAACCACATATATTAAGTATCTGGCCAGAACGTACTGATATAGCGAATTATTATTTACTACATCAAATATAAAAACCCCTGAACAATTAATACATTTGTCTATAAAAAATGCCGAAAAATCAACTTATTACAGACAGACAGATTCAATTCTTAACAAAGATTAGATTTAACTAAGGCGAAAATGATATTCCTAAAATGACAATCTGAACACCATTTGTACTTTTTGAGTTCTCAAGGATGACGTTTGGCCTTCGGTCAATTAAAAGCTTACGCAGTTTCTCTGGCATGATAAACTTTTAGAGAACATTTATTCCTATAGACGCGGATAATCAAGCAAATTTAAATGAATTCCTCAAAGGAGATGCCACCATCCTTCAGAAGCAGATCTAGCAGTTATGAGTAGAAGCGCGTTCAATACCGCTATTGGTTCTGTATTTCAACAGCGACTGGCAGATATTTGGACACCTTTCAGTTTTTTTTTTTTAAATTAAACTAAACAATGCACGACGTAAATATTATTAAGCGCTTCAATTAAGCATTCCAAGTACTTACTCGATGGCCGTTTATTTTACGGACCATAAACCGTTAATTTATGCTTTGCGACCAAATTAAGACAAAGCATAGGCACGTTAGCGTCGCCATTTAGATTTCATATCGCAGTATGTGAAAAATATGACAAAAAAATTGGTTTGACATTAAATCAAAAGTGGTATTAGGAGTTAAAAGTGTTTAGATACGTTTGGTCTCAATTCAAATAAACGATAATCTGGATTTAAAAAGTGATCATATCAAGCGTGTCGTGCACATATTTAATATTAACACAAGCAAGATGCTAGTCTACCGACACGAAAATTTTCCCGGCTACCAAAACACGGTCTCAAACCCAGATAAGTTCGGGTTAAAGTTCGTGTAAAAAGAAAATATTGGGTTCGGATTCATCCAATGCCAGTTCGGGTTAAAAAATGTAACTTATTCTACATTTTTTTATTTAACCCGTGTCGCTGGAACAGGAAGCACAATCTGAGTAGCTCTGTAAAATAATACTACCTCAAGCTAATGGTTTGGAATTCTGGGAGAAAAAACAAATTTTTTGTATTAAGTTAAAGGGTGAGATAATAAATCATATTGATGGAATAATAAGGAGCAATTATGCCAGGGTATCATCCTAAATTTTGACAAACAGATCGATATGTGCCACCGAAGTCGTGGTAAACATTTCTTTAATAAAGAAACCAAAATCATTTCAACGCAATATTTTTTGGTTATCAATTTACAAGATGAAACAATCCTCGGGAGCTAAATTTGCCTTGGTCGTTTATACAATCATTCTGTCAGACAAACAGCAGGTCGAGTTGCCGGAGACCAAAATCAAATCTTGATTTTAAAACCGAAATGGTTAGGTTTAAATGGATGATAAAATTCCTCACAATATTCCAATTCAATATTGCTTACCTTTATCTAATAATTTATATTTTACTGAACCTATCTAGATTGCAGTTTAAATAGGCGGTACAAATATTAAAATCCCATTCCTACAAAGTAGAAAGTTCCCGAGTCGGAAAATTTAAAAAGCAAAAAACAAAAAATGTTCCTCCGTCTATCTGAATGTACTCATGGTATCTCGAGAACAGCTTGTCCGATTTGGATTTTTCTTTTCGCACCAGTCTGTTTCTATTGACCATGGAAAGCGGAGAGCAGAAAAGCTTTCGGATGCTTTAACTCAAGAGGATCGGTCACTTGCCACAAGAATTGACCGAAAACTACGCGGTGATATTGAACCGTTGAATCATTTTTTATATGAATATGCTCGTTTCAGAACTGACTAGGACATTCATTTACGGTTGAGTTAAGGATTGAGTTGGGTACCATTTGCAGGTTGAATGGGGTTAAGTTAGAGTTAAGTTAATGTTGGATTAGAGTGTATTAAGCACTTGAGTAGTTTTTTGCTTGATTAAGTTGGAGTTGAATTTTAGTTGAGTTGGGGTTGGGTTGAATTAGAACTAACTTGATTTGAATTTATGTACGCTTGCATATGTTCGGATGGGGTGCAAGTCCAGTTACGGTTGAGTTGGAGCTGGACTACGTCTGAGTAGGGGTTGAGTTGGAGTTGTGTTGGGATTGAGTTAAGCAGGATTCAGTGGTTAAATTTGAAATGTGTTTATGGTTGTTCTGAGGGTTGAGTTAGAAGTTACCTTGAGTTATTTTGAGTTGAGTTCATATACGAATGTGGTTTTTCGAGTCATGTTGATTGAGAATAGAGTTGGACGTTGGGTTTGTGGTTAAGTTGAGGGTTGAGTTAATAGTATGATATGCGGTTTTCGGACCATGTTGATTTAGGGATTGAGTTTTGGGTTTAGTTAAAATTGGTTGAGTTGCGAGTTGAGCTCGGACTACGCTGGTTTGGAGCAGAGTTGTGGGCTGAATTTGTAGTCGAGTGGAAGTTAGCTTGAGTTTTTCTGAGATGAGTTCATGTGCGAATGTTGTTGTTCGAACCGTGTTAATTTGAGAATTTAGTTGGTTGTGGGTTTTGTTAAGCGTTGAGTTGCTGTCGAGTAGTGTGTTGAGTTTTGGTTGTGCTATGGGGTTTAGTTAAGGATTTTTTAAGAGTTGAGTCGGGGAATAAGGTAGAGATTAGATTACGTCGAAATCATGTACGCATAAACGTACCAACCGTGTTGATTTAGGGTTTGATTAAGGTTTATGGTAGAGTTGGATTAAGGGTGGAGTTAAGGTTTAGTTAGTGTTTAGTAGGGTATTAAGTCAGGGTTCGGTTGGGATTAATTTCGGGTTGGGTTGTGGGTTTAGAGGAAGGTTAGATGGAGTTGATCTGAGTTGAGTTCATACATGCTTGTAGCTTTATAATCGAGTTGATTTCGAGATTGAGTTAGTCCTTGAGTGTGGAGTTGAGTAGAGGGTTGAGATTTCGTTCGAGCTAAGTAAAGTTGAATTTGAGTTAGGGTTGTTTGGGGTTGAATGAGATTGAGTAATTAAGTTTTGGATTGGTTTATTGGTTGATTTAATAATTGCGTTTAGAATTGTAGTGAGATTGAGTTATAGGTTGAGTTGTTAATTGAGGTGGAGTGTTAATCATCATCTAAAGACCATGTTTAGTGTAAGTACATTTGCACTAGGTATTCTATTGTAGATTACCTAAATTTCTCTGTAAAAGTTTTTAGTAGCAATTGTACTAAACGTCAAATTGCAAACCTTGATTGCAATGGACAAAATGATCTTAGAAATTTCAATTTAACTCAAATAAGTTTCTACACAATTAGAGACATCGATATATTCGTGAGAATTGGTTAAAATAAGTTGAGCGAAAATTGATTAGCCCTTTAAAGTAGGTATATAGCCTAAATGAAAATCAATTTGGTATTCCTAAGCCCACACTTATCCTTGATGTGTGGAAAATTATCTAACCCTTAAATAATAAATAAAACTTATCATTCTATTTTTTAAGATGTTACCATCTTTTGACCATCCATATACATACATATACCAATATTGGGTCAAGTTTCTTTCACAAAATTGCTTATATTCTGAGAATAAACACAAATTAGTTTTTGTTCATCCGAAAATATAAAAAATACATGTTTCGATAATATAATCCACGTGACAATTTCTTAAATATACGAATTAAAAAGGACCTATACACTGTGTATATGTGTCTCCGCTTAAAGAAGATGTTCCATAAAAAAATCGGTTATGTCGCTTATTCGTTATTTTAACGCAATTTATCTTATTGCACTTCACACTTTTGACATCTGTTCCATTAATATTTCCTAAAACTACTATTTATAATCTTCATATAAGAGCATTAAGTATTTTTTTTTTTGTTGGTTTTGCTGGACCCAAAGATTCATTAATTAAAATCTCATCTTAAAATGACATTCTCGAGAAGTAAAAAGGAAAAAACATTAGATTATTACTTATCACTTGCTTATATATGTATATACGAGTATCTTGTTCGTGTTCATTATCGTTGTATACTACATATCCAATCACAATGGCAAAAAGTAGGGCAAAGGCAAACTATTAGAGATGGAACAGGAATCTTGAATTTTTATATATTTAACAGAAAATGTTTGTCTGCTTTTCTTGTACAAATCAACCCATTTTCCTTTTTTTTTGCGTTTCATAACCTCTAAAAAAAATGTTCTGTGTTTTTGCTATTTTTTTTTTTATGGACGGTTGTTTTCATTTTCCCGTTTCCTTTGTGCTCTTCAACACTTCAACATTAAAGACTCGACAACATTCTTGTAGGATAGGAAATAAAAAAAATGTAATCATCATCTTGAGAGGTGGAGGGAAGTCAACTAAACAAAAATATGACTTGAAAAATCCTACATTTTTGTGTTTATATGGTTTTCACTTTTTTAGTGTTAAGATGTTATTACGACTATTACAAATAAAAGTATATGTTGAACATAAAGTACAATACAGTGTTTACCGGTTCGAATGGAAAACATAGAAGCAATTCTTAAAAAATGGATTGGAAAAATTTTGCGATTGCACAGCACCAAAAATACATAAGTCAATTTTACTGCGGCGAGCACCATTTGTATAGACGAAAAAATTCATTTTCGTATTTGCCCGTTTTTATCTTCATTTTATTCTTATTTTATATATTACGGTATGATGTATGCACTGAACATGCATATTTCTGTTTTAAGTGTGATAAATTTTATTTAGAATTTATGCAAATTACCAAAGCTAAGTTGTATGAATTTTGGTAAAACACTCTCCATATACGAGACACGAACAAATGGAAAATTTGTTGGAACTGAACAAAAAAAAATGTCTTTTATTTTATTTTGTGATGTATTGCAATTTTATGCAGGCAAAGTCTCTTTCTCTCTATTCGAGTAGTACTTTAAAGTTCATAAAATGCTGTTTGTCTTAAAAGGACATTTAAGGGAGGTTTAATTTGTTTTTTTTTGGGGTTATAAATCTGAATATTTGTCGTTATGCAGCGTAAAATATATTGGAAACATGCGATGGAACATAATTTTTGTGTGGTGTCCATATATTCGTAGTTCATACGAAAATAAATTTTGTTACGTCATTTAATTTCTTTGTCTGCATAATATTTTCTAATGATTGGATGTCGTACGTGGATAATTCGCAAATCTGTTGAAAACATTAGTAGTCATTGTATTTACACTGATAAGGTGAATTAATGAAGTTTATTTTTTCGTTACAATTGTCTCACAGATTATCTGGACATTACTCTAACTAAATCCTGTCTAATACCTTGAATTTGTTCGTGTATACTTGCCCTGATCCAAAGCGGTGAATCTTGTTCTTGAACTCGATCCAAAAATATTTTTAATAGAGCTTAAAAACCTAAAATATGATTTATAAATAATATGTACGTTAATCTCCAGCTGATGTTATCAAATTAGTTCACAAATAGAGTAAAGGATGTCGCTGTCAGCTGTTGTGTTTTAATCACGCCATTAATTGAGCTATGATGTATCCGCCAATCAAGTTGTGACATGCAAGACTCTAAAAATATTATTATTTTTTTTTAAATATATCCAAAGGCACAGATAAAATACTCAGATAGTTCTTCCCAAACCAGAAACACGAGACTACATGATGAACTTTTTTATACGATTCGATTTATCATTTTATAAAAGAAAGACAAATATTATAAACACATTTCAATTTATGATTAACTAAAATGTGTCATATGGAAATTGCTAACGTTTGTAATTTGAAAATCTAAAGCCGATGCTGATATCTAAATATCTTTAGATACCGAACTCGCAGTACACCTCTGTGAACTGGCCAATCTTCAATTGCTGTGAATTTTAAAAAGACTTATGTCATATGAAAATTACCAAAGCCATTATCTTATTTTAAAGCGAAATGATAAAATGTGTAATGTGTAATGTGTAATGTGTAATGTGTAATGTGTAATGTGTAATGTGTAATGTGTAATGTGTAATGTGTAATGTGTAATGTGTAATGTGTAATGTGTAATGTGTAATGTGTAATGTGTAATGTGTAATGTGTAATGTGTAATGTGTAATGTGTAATGTGTAATGTGTAATGTGTAATGTGTAATGTGTAATGTGTAATGTGTAATGTGTAATGTGTAATGTGTAATGTGTAATGTGTAATGTGTAATGTGTAATGTGTAATGTGTAATGTGTAATGTGTAATGTGTAATGTGTAATGTGTAGTGTGTAGTGTGTAGTGTGTAGTGTGTAGTGTGTAGTGTGTAGTGTGTAATGTGTAATGTGTAATTTGTAATTTGTAATTTGTAATTTGTAATTTGTAATTTGTAATTTGTAATTTGTAATTTGTAATTTGTAATTTGTAATTTGTAATTTGTAATTTGTAATTTGTAATTTGTAATTTGTAATTTGTAATTTGTAATTTGTAATTTGTAATTTGTAATTTGTAATTTGTAATTTGTAATTTGTAATTTGTAATTTGTAATTTGTAATTTGTAATTTGTAATTTGTAATTTGTAATTTGTAATTTGTAATTTGTAATTTGTAATTTGTAATTTGTAATTTGTAATTTGTAATTTGTAATTTGTAATTTGTAATTTGTAATTTGTAATTTGTAATTTGTAATTTGTAATTTGTAATTTGTAATTTGTAATTTGTAATTTGTAATTTGTAATTTGTAATTTGTAATTTGTAATTTGTAATTTGTAATTTGTAATTTGTAATTTGTAATTTGTAATTTGTAATTTGTAATTTGTAATTTGTAATTTGTAATTTGTAATTTGTAATTTGTAATTTGTAATTTGTAATTTGTAATTTGTAATTTGTAATTTGTAATTTGTAATTTGTAATTTGTAATTTGTAATTTGTAATTTGTAATTTGTAATTTGTAATTTGTAATTTGTAATTTGTAATTTGTAATTTGTAATTTGTAATTTGTAATTTGTAATTTGTAATTTGTAATTTGTAATTTGTAATTTGTAATTTGTAATTTGTAATTTGTAATTTGTAATTTGTAATTTGTAATTTGTAATTTGTAATTTGTAATTTGTAATTTGTAATTTGTAATTTGTAATTTGTAATTTGTAATTTGTAATTTGTAATTTGTAATTTGTAATTTGTAATTTGTAATTTGTAATTTGTAATTTGTAATTTGTAATTTGTAATTTGTAATTTGTAATTTGTAATTTGTAATTTGTAATTTGTAATTTGTAATTTGTAATTTGTAATTTGTAATTTGTTATTTGTTATTTGTTATTTGTAATTTGTAATTTGTAATTTGTAATTTGTAATTTGTAATTTGTAATTTGTAATTTGTAATTTGTTATTTGTAATTTGTAATTTGTAATTTGTAATTTGTAATTTGTAATTTGTAATTTGTAATTTGTAATTTGTAATTTGTAATTTGTAATTTGTAATTTGTAATTTGTAATTTGTAATTTGTAATTTGTAATTTGTAATTTGTAATTTGTAATTTGTAATTTGTAATTTGTAATTTGTAATTTGTTATTTGTAATTTGTAATTTGTAATTTGTAATTTGTAATTTGTAATTTGTAATTTGTAATTTGTAATTTGTAATTTGTAATTTGTAATTTGTAATTTGTAATTTGTAATTTGTAATTTGTAATTTGTAATTTGTAATTTGTAATTTGTAATTTGTAATTTGTAATTTGTAATTTGTAATTTGTAATTTGTAATTTGTAATTTGTAATTTGTAATTTGTAATTTGTAATTTGTAATTTGTAATTTGTAATTTGTAATTTGTAATTTGTAATTTGTAATTTGTAATTTGTTATTTGTAATTTGTAATTTGTAATTTGTAATTTGTAATTTGTAATTTGTAATTTGTAATTTGTAATTTGTAATTTGTAATTTGTAATTTGTAATTTGTAATTTGTAATTTGTAATTTGTAATTTGTAATTTGTAATTTGTAATTTGTAATTTGTAATTTGTTATTTGTAATTTGTAATTTGTAATTTGTAATTTGTAATTTGTAATTTGTAATTTGTAATTTGTAATTTGTAATTTGTAATTTGTAATTTGTAATTTGTAATTTGTAATTTGTAATTTGTAATTTGTAATTTGTAATTTGTAATTTGTAATTTGTAATTTGTAATTTGTAATTTGTAATTTGTAATTTGTAATTTGTAATTTGTAATTTGTAATTTGTAATTTGTAATTTGTAATTTGTAATTTGTAATTTGTAATTTGTAATTTGTAATTTGTAATTTGTAATTTGTAATTTGTAATTTGTAATTTGTAATTTGTAATTTGTAATTTGTAATTTGTAATTTGTAATTTGTAATTTGTTATTTGTAATTTGTAATTTGTAATTTGTAATTTGTAATTTGTAATTTGTAGTTTGTAGTTTGTAATTTGTAATTTGTAATTTGTAATTTGTAATTTGTAATTTGTAATTGGTAATTTGTAATTTGTAATTTGTAATTTGTAATTTGCCCGTGTGGAGTTGCTAGCCTTCCATCGGGCGCGTCCCCAGGTGGCGGATAGGGGTACGCCCTAATTAACACGTCGGAGTTTAGGTGGGAAATAAAATACCATTTGCGGACTAAAAGTAGCTAGGGGTGGTTCCCCGACTCTAATAACCGTCATGGGAGATACGAAAAGAGAAAATATTACGTTGCAGGGAGTAGGATCCCCAGTACCGGCGGCGTTTAGGAGCGAGCAAGCGGGTCCCACGTCGTCGCCATCCAGCGATCGCAATGACTTAGAGGTGGTCCACTTGGCCTCTAATTTAGATAAAGTCACAAGTGTTGAGAACGAGGTGGAAATGCGCGAGGATTTAACGTCGCAGCAGGAGATCGATGACCTCATCCGGAAGTATAGAAATGAAAAGGAAGATAGACTCCGGAAAGAGAGAGGCATCAGAGACCACATTGGTCTGATGAAAGAGGAGGAGGAGAAGACACTGCACAAAGGACTGGCACTCCTGAAAAGAATTCAAGTGGAAGCAAAGATGCAGTCAACTATAAAAAGGGCTTTGGCGAATGGCCTAGTAGAAATGGAGGAGTTGTTGGATGCGATAGTTTCTTGTCGCACCAACTGCAAGAAGGGAGAGGCGCAGCTCCAAGAATCGGGTGGGGGAGCGAGACCCAACCTTAACCAAGAGAGGTTGGAGGTACAGTCGATCAACCTGACGAGAGGGAGAGACACGGCCTCTAACTCGGAGGAGCCTGATCGAGGTACCAGATCCCGAAGAGTGACCGAGGAAGAAATGGCCGCAATACCCCTTTGGCAAACGGTGAATAAACGGCAGAAAATGGATCCACGAGGCCATGCTAAAAGCACCAATTTACCACCCCGAGGGGCCGATGCTGTCATAATTGCATCTGTGCACCTTTGGTAGAAGGAAAGAATGGAAGACGGAGACCGAGAAGAAGAAGAAGGCCTAGAAAGAGAACGCGAAATAACGCGGTGGTCGTCAAACCGGTCGGCGAGAAAACGTACTGTGAGGTCCTTGGTGCCATCCGACGAAACGTGTGTCCGGATGACCCTGAACTCGTAATTAGGGCCATAAGAAAGACCAACGGTGGAGGAGTGCTCCTCGAGCTATATCGCGGAGCAAATTTCGATAAGCTGAAGGACACTGTACAAGAGGCAGTAGAAAAAGATGAAGTGGTACACGGCCTGATACCTCGGCTGAAAATTGAAGTCATAGACTTGGATAACCTTACCACCGAATAAGAGGTGATGACGGCAGTTAAGTGCAATTGTGGTGATGTGGCTACAGGTAGAGTCAAAGTATCACTATTCAAAGCAGATAAGCGGGAACAAAGGAAAGTGTTCATTGAACTAGATGATCTAGCCGCTAAAAAACTGCTTGCTCGAGAGCGTATTAAGATTGGCTGGGTCTTTGGACGCATTAGGATGAGAGCCGAGGTATAGAAATGCTACAAGTGCCAAGGATATGGACTTATCAGGAGAAACTGCGCAGGTCTTGACCGCAGTAATAAGTGTTGGAAGTGTGGCGAAAGTGGGCATAAGGACACGGTGTGCGAATCGCAACCAAAATGCTATGCATGCACTGGAAAACCTGGTGGTAAGAACCATGTACAAGGATCCGGCAGCTGTTAGTCCTACCTAAGGTTCCTGCGGCGAGCGAAAGGAGGTAATAATTGCCCATGAACGTCCTTCAAGGAAACTTGAACGGATGTAGAGCGGCGCAAGGCCTATTGACGCAGCTTGTCTGTGAGGCAGAAGTTCAGTTAGCAGTCGTTTGTGAGCAATACCAGAACAGAGTCCGCACAAACTGGTTCTCAGATCCCTCGGGAACTGCAGCAATATGGGTGGTCGATAACCATAAAGTACGCATCGATGCCCATGGCTCTGAAAATGGCTACCTCTGGATAAGTAGTCGAAATGTTACGTTCTTTAGTGTGTATCCTTCACCGAACGATACGATTTCGGAGTTTTAATCCAAATTGAATGAACTGGAGGACTCTGCTCGTGATGTATAAGGAGAATTGGTGCTAGCCGGAGATTTCAATGCACGTGCATTAGAATGGGGCATGACACACCAAGATACCAGGGGGAGACATAAACTGGAGATAGTCTCCAGACTGGATCTATGCGTGTTAACACGAAGAAAACAGTGGAACGGCAGGTAGTAGGCTTACTGGTGGACGAATGAGATCGCTGAGTTGAGAAGGAAAGCTCTGCAGTTTAGGCGAACAACGCAACGAGCACAAGGGAGAGAACAAACAATTTTCAAGTCAGCTCAGCACAAAGCGGCAAAGAAAGAGCTCAGCATAGAGAAACATGTGCAACGAGGTGGATAGCGATCCATGAGGCAGAGGATATAAGCTTGCTAGTCGAACGCTGGATCTATTGAGTACGCAAGTCGCGTTGAATGCAGAAACAATGTCAAATATTGTTGATGCCCTCTTCCCAACACACTCGCTGAGAGTAGAAGACGTCACGCAGCGAGGCCTTTGGTGCTTCTAGCGACATTGGATGTGCGAAATGCTTTCAACTCGGCGAGATGGGAAGATATGATCGAGGCGCTACAACGATCTTTCGCTATCCCGAATTATCTTCTGCTAATGATTCGGGACTATTTGAGGAATGAATCGAAGATTGGTATATGAGATGACTGACTGCGAAAAGTGAAGGAAATTACTGCTGGAATGGCCCAGGGCTCGATTCTTGGTTACGATCTATGGAACGCTATGTACAATAGCCTGTTGCGACTATAGATGCCTGACGAAGTATTCCTGGTTGGGTATGCAGACGATGTGGCTATTGTGATAACATCTAGAGCCACAGTTTTGGCTAAGTACAGGTTATATCAAGTGATGAGGAGGGTAAACTATTGGATGGATAAGCACGGGCTACAGTTGCCCATCTCAAAAACGGAGATCGTCATGGTCACTAGGCGGAGAATTCCAACCATTATCCCTATAAAGGTTGGGACAGAAGAGGTAATGTCGAAGGGAATGAAAAAATATCTGGGGATTTCTTTAGATAATCGTCTAACTTACTGGGAGCATATCCGGAGAATTTGTGACCGAGCATCAAAAGTAACTGTATCGCTTAGCAGATTGATGCTAGCAAGCGAAGACTTATAATGTCAACGGTACAGTCAATCCTGTTGTATGGAGCTAAGATTTGGGCCGGCGCGATGGAGGTCGAAAAATACCGCACGAGGATGGTATCGATTCAAAGACGCGGGGCACCAAAAGTCGCATGCGCGTATCGCACAGTATCCGAAGCTGCAGCCTTAGTTGTCGCCGGAGTCATCATGATAGATTTGCTGGCGCTGGATCGTCGGGAAACCTATCGGTTGAGCGCTGAATTTGAAAGAAAGGATTTTACGGTTAGAGCCCGCAGCATTACGCCTGTGGCATGGCAGGATGGGATGGGTCCAATAGTGGTCGTTGGACGGCCCGATTGATTCGGGACCTTGTTTCCTGGATTAATCGTGGCTACGAAGAGCTCGATTTCATCAGATGCCAGGTTTTACTGGGCAAGGCTATTTTGGGGGCTATTTGCATAAGATGAGAAAACTGATGTCACCTCAATGTCGATACTGGCCAGAAGAGTGTGATGACGTTTGTCCTACATTCTTTCGGTGGGGCAGGTTCATTGAAGAAAGCAGACGGCTCGCTTTAGTATTGGACGGGGTCACACCTGACACCATTGTTGAAGCGATTCTGCGATCTGATGTAGCGTGGCGAGCTTTCGCAGACTACGTTGGATCAGTGGACCCCTAACAAAGTAAGGTATAGAATGTAAATGAGAGCCCCAAAATGGGTAGCAGCGTGGACCAGACCGAAGTAATGCAAAAGCGGTTCCAGTCTGGGATCTCCATGGCATATTGGAGAATTTTTGGTGAGTAAAAAACTCACACTGTCAAGTGAGGTCCCTCACACTGTCAAGTGAGGTGCCTTACACTGTCAAGTGAGGTCCATCATCACTTGGCGTTGACGTTTTCAAAATTTTAACTCCTACAAATTTTAACTCCTACCTAATAAAAAAAAAAAAATAATCAAATTAGTTTACAAATAGAGTGAAGGAAGTCGCTACCACCTGTTATGACATGCAGGACTCGAAAAATAAAACCAACCCTGAGTGACTCGATGCATCTTTTTATAAAAGAAAGACAAATATTAAAGAACTCATTTTAATTTATGACAAACTAAAATGAGTCATAATTGCCAACGTTGCATTGTATTGAAATGGGGCTATAATAAATCTAAAGCCGATGCCTATATTTAAATATCCTTAGATACAGAGCTCGCAGTACATCTCTGTGAACTGGCCAATCTCCAATGCAGTAAATTTCAAAAAGGTAATATTTGTAATTTGTAATTTGTATTTTGTAATTTGCAATTTGATATTTGTGCTTTGTAATTTTTAACTTGTAATTTTGTAATTTATAATTTTATTATTTGAAATTTGTAATTTGTAAATTGTAATCTGATATTTGTTAAATTAATTAAGGTTTTAACAAAATATGACGAGTTTTGTTCATTTTAAATTTAAGCATGTGCGCAAATTTTTTACATTTTATATTACTGAACCTGCAAGGTTAAGGAAGCGGTTTCAAATAATTAATGTTATAGACACATACTTTAAAATATTATCAAAATATGAAGAATACTTTGTTAGATTAATGGAATTATGCAACAAAAATTCGGTGCTTAGCGCCCTGTTGGGCGGCAGCCCCCATCCTCTTAGATATCAAAGAAACTCTAATAATCAATTATTATTTTGGAGATTCAGGTTGGTCATAAATGTTTTTTAGTTTTTGTCACTTTACAGAAAATGATCATCATGAATTTATTCTTCATGTTGACATATACAAAAACAATTAATATTAATTTGTGCTGCCTCCATAACCCCAAAACTTTTCCAGGATTAATGGAAATATATAAATCCTGGAAAAGCTTTGGGGATTTTTGAACGGCAGACCTGCTCTCTAAGGTAAAAATAATTTGTTATGTTTAATAAACTTTTATCATTAATTTGTTGTTGTTAAAAAAATACTAATTCAAATATTATTGATTGTGCGTTTTCTTTGCCTGCGGTTTTATTTTGTTGTACGTCTTCCACATGTAAAAATTTTTCAGTGTACGCAATTTTCCATGTGAGAATTTTTCCCTGCTGGGCATTTTTCTGTGTGATCAAATCCCCATGTGCGCTTTTTTCAATGTACGCATTTATTTTGTAGGCTTCATTGAATCACATTTTATAAAGGAAACGGGGGAAAAAAAAATCCAAAATTTTCCGTACAAAATATAAAGGAGGGAATCGTTACATTTAAACTTTCCGTTCAATTTTTTTAAGGACATAGTCATTAAATTAACTCAGGGTTGAACAAAAATTGTCAGCGTTCAATAAAATGGAAAAACGGAATTTTTTATAAAACCCATGCTAAATCGGGGACGAGAACTGAAATTGTACATATGCACATATTATATGATTGGTTAATGTTTGAGAATTGGCGGTAATAAAATATAAAAGAATAGAGAGCCTTTATTGCGCTTCAAAGGAAACAATTCAGTTTATTGGTTTTTTGAAAGGGTTTAAGATCACCCATGAGTAAACTAATTTTGAGTTAGTCTAGCCCTAACCTAGAGGAAAATCACGCAAATTTTTGCAAATCTATTGGGAAATAGGAATCAACCAAAAAAAGATCAAAATTATTTAATTTTAAGTAACGCCGAGCATACTTGCAGGCGAATTAAACCCTAAGATCGACATTTTATCAATCCGAATTTTTAAGAGAACATTTTTCTGTGCAGTGTTTAGGAAATATGTACCTAGTACTGAGCTAATTAACTGAAGAGCACTTTGTAACGTTCGCCTATGCGACCGCTACAAAAAAAAATCATTCGCTAGGATTAACCTGGGCACAGTTTGGCCGGCTACGGACTCACGGTAATGGGGTGGGATAATTTTCCAGGTTCCTAACAAACATGTCTAACTGTGCATATTTCTGCTCTACATTGTTCCATTTCCGATCACCATATCCACCACCGACGGTTTAATATTTAACGCATTTTTACAATAATCTGATACACTTATGAAATATAACCATTAAATTCTGGATCAGTACAATCAAGAAATTAATTACCTTAACAAAAACTTAACTACAAAAACAAATAGAATTAATACAGTAAAATTTAGCACCTGAATTGTCCGTTGGAATGTTCTTGGCCGTCAATCCCACAGCTAGTTCTCCGCAGCTTAGTACCGAATACAAATATTCCGGAATCCGATGAGTTGCTTGCGATCCTTCAAAAGGTTATCGATATTTTCGATATTCGATTATGATAATTTTGTAGATGTTTCTTCGATTGTATATGTACAATACAACTCCGGTGTAATTCACAACTCCGGTGTAATTGTATAATGTAAAGCATACATTGCGTTGTATGTGAGTAATTTGCACTCAAGAATTTTCACACAATTCCTTGTTCACAAGAGGCGAATTTGATATTTTGGTGACAAATAGATACACAGAATTAATCACTAATCAAAACACTACGATAGTTTTTTTTTTATTATAATTTCTAATTTTGATTTGGTTTTTATTAACTCAACATAAGATTACATATTCAAGGTATTAAATTCTGATACTGTTTTATATTTAAAGATAGCTTAACAGTTTTGTCTTTAGAATTTAATAATTTTTTTTTTTACAGCTTTATATGAAATGATTCTAGAATACACTGAGTGATACACATTTTATGTTTTTGTTTGCTTTTACAATTTAATTATTTATACGTGTACAAGAGTGATTTTCTGTACAAAACATTTCATAAATTGCAACTGATTTTAGTTTTACTCATCACATAATTGCCTATATTATGAACTTAACTAAATTTTTGATTTCTTAAATTTTTTTGTTTTTATTATAATTAACACTTTCAACTATTTAATTTAACAAATGCGCTAAATTTTTCATGTAGCCTTTTACAGCCGATTTTTTTTAAATTATTTTTTTAAAATCACCAAATGAATTCTCGAGCGTTTACTGACTTACTGACCATCCAATCCAAAAAAAAAACCGCAATCTTTTTACCTTTTATGAAATTTGGATATAATTTTTTATTTTTATTGTTTTATATTATGTATATTTTTTGCATTATATAATATTTCGCGCGTAAAGCATTTTCCGCTAATCAATACAAGGCTTAATAAAAATATCATAACCGTAGCAGTTTGAATTGTTGGCGTACGCTATCTACAGACAAACATGTAATCGACTCGAATGAGTCGTTACAACTTTTTGGGTAACGTAGAATTTTAAATAAACAAATAAAATCAAATTAAAATATTTTACCATAGTAATACATATTTAAAAAAAATAATTAGTTACAAAAGATTTGTTTTTATCTTTGGGTACCGCTCAATTCACACATTGGGACAAAAAATGGTTCCTATTAGCTATAATTGAATATATAGTATGTACATATCAGGGGCGTAGCGTCTTTGGAAGCAAGGGAAGCACTGATTCCCTATAATTATAACTCAAAATGCTAATATGCTTCATTACATGATCTATAAAATTTTCATATGCTGGAGAGTGAACAAAATCATTTTCGAAAAAAAACTGTTTACCCACTCTAAATGTAAAAAGCTAATTGAAACAAAATTCCAAAAGGGAACTAAAATAACGTTTGATTATTTCTCTATGAAATATTGCATTGCATAAAATATCATTTACATTAGCTTCTATTTCTTGGTTTCCTCGATTGCTATACAGAAAACTTTAAATGTCTGAAAACGTGTATGAGTTGGTTAAATCATTTAGCACAGTAAATTTTAATTTTAGTACAAATTTACCTCAATTGGAATGCCAATTCTCTAGAAGTAAAAATGGTTTGATGGGCACAAATTATGATTTGGAGGGTGGAAATCGCTGGCTATTAGGTGCAAAGGGAAAAAGTCAAATATTTTTATTACTTTTCATTCGTTTATTAACTGTACGTACGTTTAAAAACAACGGTTTTTTCATATTTTACCCAACTTTTTGATACAATATTTGAATTTACCCTATGTACACTGTTAAAAAGTAGGTAAAAGAACAATTAACTCGACAATTGGTCCGTAGCCCTAGAAAGTGATATGTTATGGTATGTGTTGTATTTATATGTGAAAGTTTTCTTTAAAAATCACTGTTGAAGCCAGGTAACCTTCGATGGTCGATATTGGTATGATCCAAAAGTTTTAACCTACTGGTTTGTCTCTAAGAAAAATAAAACTTTTGACAGTTCAATGTTTTGAATAATTCACTGTTTTGAAATTCATTATATTTTTTCTGTTTTTTGACATCGCTCACTTGAGCGACTCAGTCGCTTTAATGCATTCTCGCAGCCTTCAAAGTTTTAGTTATATCATCTTTCAAAGTTATGGCTCCCCTCAAATCGTTGGTCACAGTAAGCGGTTCTTCAAAATAATTGTTACCATTAAGTAAAGTTGCGGCAGCCGGATATGTATTTTGCTTTAGTCTGGCTAGTTCCTTCATAACCCTTGTTGCTAAGAACGGGGAAGAAGTGGTACCATAAGTGACCAGGTTCTGTAAGAACATTGGTTTTCTTGATCTTCATCATTCAATAAAATTTGTCCGTACATCTTGACAATATCTGAACTCGTGAGAAAGGCATGTTCCCGAAACCGCAAAATTATTTCAAAGATACTCAATTGTATTGTTGATCCAACTAGGAGTTCATCATTGAGCGAAGCGGTCGATTTGGCTGGTGCATCAAATACTAACATTAACATTGTGCTGATGGTATCTTTTTTTAAAACACCGTGAGGTGGTAAAAATATACAAGTATCTTGGTTCACCCTTTCTGAGCTAATTTTCACTAAATGTCCGAGTTCAATAAATTACTGTATGAACTATTTATATATTTTTTGATATTCTTCGCTTTTGACAAATTTTCTCACCCCGGCGTGCAACCTGCTACTTGTTAAATTGAGCGGTGTTCCTAGGGTCAGCTTGGGTTCCTCAAACGGCAACATCACAACGAATCTTTGTTGACGGTATTAGCAACAAAATAGACTTCAATTTTCTCTTGTTCATTTGTCTATTTGGATGGCTCTGGAATCTCCTCCAATTCCCCAAAAAGGCTCTCTACTTTTTGTCAATATTGAAATCAGCTGAATATTTTGATATTGTAGACAATGAAGAGCGGTGGTTCAAATATCATCTTGACGTCCAACCAAACCCATCCAAATAAGGTATATTCGTAAATTTACGAATTTTTTTTTAAAATTTACGTAAAATTACGAAATTACATCCGACCCCAACAAAATGTCTATTGTGTTTGATTTATGTGTTTCGGGATCTACTTATTCAATGCCAGTCAATGGACGTCGTTTTGGTGTGGTGTTGGTGGTGGAAGTGCAGCAGTTACTTCGACGTGAAATTCTGAGTGATAGTTGCATAGGCTGGTAATCTGGATTGATGTAATCCCCTTTGTAGAGTCTGTCCGACTTTCTCCGATACCAGATACTGAAATAGATCCATTCAGGTTTGGCCATTTTAAGCGATTCATACAGGCTTCCGAGATAAGCAAGAGTTGGGATCTAGTATCTTACAGCACCTTGTATGTAACCCTATTTCCACACCAATCATTTACCTGAACCAAGGCCGTTGGTATCATTGATTGTACTAATAAATTTGTCTTCAGATTTCCTTCTTAACACGTCCGATGCCTGGTGCGGTTAACTTAGACTCTGTTGGATTTAAGTGTAACAATGTATAATGCTTCTTTGTACATATTTGACACCTTCTTTTTAATGTATATTGGTATACTGAGCGAGTGTCCAAGAGGCAATTAAAGCAACGCTTTGATTCCTTACTATCGTTTCTCCGCTAGTCAATCGATTTATTCGCGAACTTGTTACACCGATACAAAAAATCATCGCAAGAATCGCAAACATCACATTTTACCAAAATCATTGCAAACGATCGTAAAAGATTTCCATTAGAATTTGGATCATTCCTTCTACTTTCTGATTTACGGGATTCCAGAGCATCTGATCTTTTGCCTAAGAATTACAAAAAACGTCAATAGTTGGAAAATCTACATCGCATATCTTTTGTTTATCGCATGACTTTATTGAGTAGCATAATAATGAGTTAAAAATCCCGTTGCACAGTTTCCTCCCAATGCTCGCAGCTATCTAATAATTTCGTCTGAACTATTTAGTAGTTCCGAAGATAAGTTCAGAAACCGTAGTAAACCGTTCAGATATTGAAACTTTTGGCGATGTATTTTCGTGTATAGTGCCCATATAAAGATCATAGAATAACTGTCATTCCGTGTTTTCTCCGCTAAATAGAAGAACATTAATTATTGTCAGTTTCACTTGTATAGACCTTGCAGTATTCTTTGTGGTATCAAATAATGATGAATCTGTATCATTCATGCTTGCCTTTCGACTCCGTTTATTTAGACTCATATTAAATGTATTCGAATATATGAATTCCCGAGGCTTCATCATGGCTTATAAAAATTATTTTCCGTTCCACTTCCCCAACATTTTTTTAACAATTTATTAGTACGTTTTTGACGAACAGATATACCAAAAATGTCTGAACTAGACTGTAACTGTTGAACATATTTTATAAATAGTTGCTCAGTAATGACGATGGATTCCTTCTGAAGCGCCTCTAATTTTTGTTGACTGGTAGTCATTAATTTTCTATTTTATAAGATTTCATAAATATAAACAAAATGGAGGCACTAGCAGAAGTTTGCAATGATAGATTTCCACAAGGTGCAGTGATGGTAACTTCCAAGGTTGGCGTCGGATGGCTTGCAATTTTACTTGCTCACTTGTGAACGCTCAAACTTAATGGAAATGACTTTATATTAGACTCCTTTTTTCCTTACTCATTTGGTTAGTACAGAGGGCATTTCCTTATAATAAAGCTTCCAGTTTAGTGAATGAAAATTCGTTTGCGAAACTAAATTCGTTACACTAAAAGTTTCGTTAAATTGGTAAGTGTTCAATCAAAACAAAGTTGATTGTATTCGTTTTTTCGAGTTACAAATATATCGTGTGTATGTGTGTGTAATTTATCGAAAGTACATAGTTGCAAAACGATTTTCGCAAAATATTTTTCACATATAGACATTGATTATTTTTTGAGCATGCAAGAACTGGTTTGCGGAGGACACAAATTGTACGATGATATTTTAGATGAATTTGCGGCTTCCTTTAAATTTTTATTTTATCTTTTAATGGTCATTAGTTATATAATTTCATAAATAAAAAATATCAATGAAAATGCACACAACAGTTTTAATCTGCGAGGGTATTTGTGAATTTGATTCGAACGTATTCGACTCAAGATTCGATGTATTCGAAGTATAAACTTCTTCTACTAATAAGAAACGAACGAAACTGATACATTTCAAATAGGAATCCAATACAAAATGTCGAATCTAATTATCAAATAGCCCCCCGTGGCAATATTCTGACACTTTTAGACTGTTTAGGTATTATGTTTCCAAAGCATACTATGTCGATTGCTACAGTATGCTCTTGAACAACTAATACCAAAATAAGTCATAATAAGTCAATTCTCAGAAAACAAGAATAGTGCTCTGGTCTGCATTCCTAATTGTTGTGTTATAATTAATCAATTGTTTTTTAGCGAATGGGATCAAGCTCGGCACTACATAACGTCATATTGCTTCCCTTACTCCAAAAACTAGACTACGCCACTGGTACATATGTACATTCCGGTCAACAACTTATCAATATTTAATACATTTTCAATAAAGCAAACAAATATACACCTAAATAATATTTTTATAATGATTAACGACTGACACCCCAAATAAAGTCGAAACAGCATAAAATTTTAGATAAACTTTCCAAAAAACTAAATTTTGTTTGTTGCTGTCCCAACAAAATGATATATCGTAATTGCCACCCAATTTTTATGTATAGTACATAAATAAAACATTTTTAATCAAATTTCATACATAAAATACGAATTTAATACAAAAAGCAAAAAAAAAAATAACAAATTGTACTAATTTATTATAGACATTAGATTTTATTTCATTAAAATTAAAAACCAAAATAAAAATAAAATTAATGATGTCTTAAATTTTTCTAATATTCTAATTTAAGGTTATTACCTATTTAGAAAGAAGAAAAAAACATCTACCTATACATTCATATGTATAAATACCACCTTATATAATATAACGTTATAGACATTAAGAAAGGATGTTAATTTTGATTTTCATTTTGTTCGTTTGCCTTTTGTTGTTGTGCTACTTATTACATTTTTCTATTAATTCTCTGTCCTGAAGGAAATGAGTACACCGAATACAGCAACAAAAACGCAAAAAAAAAACAATTATTGGAAATTATATTAAATTAATCAAAGTCACGAGCTTGTAATTTAATCAATAATTATGGAATGGACGTAAAAACGTGTTGCAATTTTTTGTGCTTTAATTGAGGCAGAATTCTTATTCTGAAAATTTAATTGAGTATTCGTCTACTAATTAATGGAAGATTCAATATTATTATGTAGTATATTACAACAATAATGGCAAATTGGTGCCTCTGTAACCAAAAAAAAAAAAACAAAAAAACAATCATGTTTGAGTCGTAATTTGGGTTTGGAATTATTTGAAATTTGAAGCAAAATCAATTTTCAATGTACATATTCGAAAATACAGCTTTTGATTCACATTAATATTTTTAGACCATCTAGGACTTAAATATAAGTACCGCTGTTGTTGAGTTATAGTGTTTTGTTACATCGGGTGGTATCATATACACTCGCCACCAACTCTAATTATTACGATTTTTTGTTTGTTGACAAAATCAATTCTGTCCTAATTGAAATTGTTGAATTATGAATGAATCATAATGATCTTGTCACGAATGTCCGAAATTAAATTTTGGACGCTAATCAAATAATGATGTTTGATAATCTTCATATGAGTATAATATTCGTTCAATATACTACCTACAGTTAATAATTTAGCTATCACCTACTCGTAAGGACACTGTTAATTTTAGAATACGGCAAGGGCAACACAAAAATGAAGATTTTGCAAAATTCAGTAGGGCCTCTAAAAAAGAATGATTTAGCCCATCACTATCTAATAAAAAGCTCACAATAAACTAAAAACTTATTATTCAGATTCTTCACGGTAACAAATCTATGAGTTATTTTCAGTGTGAACTAAGACTCTATGTCCGAAACCTACAATGAATATTTTGATATGATAACGTCTTCAGAAAGTTAGTGATACGAAATTTTACCCTTGTTCGTGGGCCATTACTTATCAACAATCAGCACTACCTTCAACTTAAATGTATGAGTGCTTAGGATGGTATTTAGGCTTAATGTCTCATGCATAATATTTTCGCAATGACGTCATCAGGCGAAAGGTAAAGCCATGCCGCGAGCCTCTGACTCCATGCGATTTAAACCTTGAACGACTGAAGCCACAGAATGGCTTATCCGATCGGAGCAATTAAACAAACAGTAAAAAAACAGTTCTGGTTAAATTATTTTAAAATAAAATAATTAATATCCACATAAATTTTAATTAAAATTAAAATCTACAAAAAGTAAATTTACGAAGCTTCAGAGCACTGTAGCGAAGCAACGCTTCATCTAATCAGAGCAATTCTAGTACCTAAATTTGCGTAAAGAAACAGTGGCGGTTAATTAATTTTTAACGCTAGATTGCCCAAGGAAGTCATTTTGACTGCTTTTTAATTTCAATTAGAAAAAACAATTATGTATAATGACAAAATTTTTAAGAATTTTGTGACTTTTTGTATAACATATAAATGCGTTTATTAATAATTGTAGTTACTCTTTCCTCCTTCATTTCCGGTATATATATATACGTGTTATACCTACACAGTAAGAAATAGGGCACCTATTTTAACATCAAACGCTATCTTAAAAAGGGACCGGGTCAAAATGATTGTTAAATCTAACTCCTAATTAGGAAGATTCGTTTTTTTGATGAAATACCTCCGAAAGGAAGCTTAAACATTAAACTGTCACCCTAAGTTAGTTAGATATTTTATGAGTTCCTTCTGACAACACATTTTCGCAGAATATGATAATTTAGGGAGTAAAAATCATAAACAGGCTTGTTAATGATTTTATCTCCTATGCAGAGTTATTAAAACGACGATTTTCTATCTGAACTCCCAATTGTTTGTTTGATTTTACTTCATTGGAGTAAATAGATTTAATAACGAGAAATATGATTTTAAGCACAATTAGGAAATACTAAATATGATTTCACAGAGTAATATGTAACACCTCAAAAAGTTTTTAATCAATTCATTACTAAGCATGATATAAACACCAAAACAGGAATACGTTTAGCTCTAAATAATAGAAGTACTTATTTACGTTAGAGTAATTAATTTTTTATATTTTTTAGGAGTAATAATAACATGTTCGTTCAATTTTCAATTTTTTATTTATTTTATAAAAATTGTTTAGATAAAATATATATGTATTTCGTTATCCAATTCAATTTTCTCAAAAACACATTTATACAGTAATTGTTCTAATTTTATTCATTGTTTACTATTATTTTCTTTGTTGATTTTAAATCAGTTTAATCTAGAAATATGAGCTTCTGTGCTCCAATTTTCAATCATTAAGAATATTTCATTATCTACATTCATTAACTATTTCATTATATAATGTCACCAATTTCTCCGAATTCCGGTAGACCGGAAATTACCTTTAAATATATAAAATATTCTTTTTTAGATTCAAATCCAAATTTTATAGATTTGCAAAAAATTATATTTATAAACGTTGATTTTGCTTGCAAAATAATATACTTGACGTGGTAAGTGTCTAATTTGGTATTACGGTCGATATTATATTCCAATTTTGTTCTGAATTCGTTATTACTATAAACATTATAAAGATTTAATTGATGTGAAACAGCTAAAGTTTTGCAAACATTTTTAAATTTCTTTTTTAAATTACTTACACGTTTAAGTGATAAGTGAGCCCCTTCGAAGCCCCCTCCATAAATGAATCAATGGCCCCAATTTTTTAATAGTGCTAGCATAGTGTATCGTAAAATGAGTTTTTGGCTTTAAAGGATACTTAGGGTATAATTCTGTAAACAGTTTGTGATGTTTGTCTACAAGTGTCTTAATTGCTAAAATCATTTCTTGCGAAAATCTTGTTGCGAAAATAAGACGCCATATTTTTATTAAATAAATTATTAAATTACAATGTCTTTTCACAATTGGAATCGGCGACTGGAAAATGTCTTGTAAAATTATTGGAATATAATTTAAAAACGTCCACATTTGAGCAGCTTTCAGACCTACATTGCCATTTTGGATATCGATAATGATATCGCTAGGTCTATTTGAGCGATTTAGATATCCAAAGTTAAAGTTTCGGATTTTAGAATGTAATTCTGTAATCGATATCAATTTCTGGTCATTAACAATGAAGTTAAGAAAAAGTGCTGTTTCATAGGGGCCCACGCGTTCTAACTGATCATGCATTATGTCAACAACAGGAGAATCAAGTATATGGAAATGTTTAAGTTTATTTAAAATGCAAGCACCTTTAATTCCGAAGTGATTGTTTGTGTTATTTTTCAGTTCTTTTTCAAAATATACTTAAGTTGTAAGTCATAATTATCTTTAGATCGTAATTCAACGTGTTCTTCTTTGAAAGTTGATTGGATCTCTTCTTTTTTAATTAAACACATACGACAAAAATATGTCGCAGAAAACGATTCAACAAAATTATGAATTGCGCTCATTCCAAGGTTATCGCTACAAATGGAAACTAAACCAGCTTTTATGGATTTTTGGTAATTTAAGAAATCAACTTCTAAACCATCAGTTTCTAATATTTTAAGTTTCTCTACAAACCTGGATAAAATTATATTTAACCCAACTGATTTAATATCTTTCGAATAACAGAGAGCTAGTAAATGAATGTTATTTAGTTGACTATAAGTGCAAACTGGGAAATTTCTTATTTTAAAGTAAAACGCACCAATTTTATGGATAGCTGTTCTTTTCCAATTGGATTAACAACTTCAAATTCATCGTAGTAAAGCTGAATTTGAAGGGTATTTGGTGAACTCGTAAAAAGTTCATTTGAACATAAAAACTTCACCTGATTTATATTTTCTATCATGTTATTAGCACCAACCGGCGGACTTTGTATTACATAGTCTTGAATATCTTTATTTTTAAAGAGAAATTTTAATGTATCGATTAAATTAATATAAATAAACTTATTTGTAATAGGAATTTCAGTATGTAGTTGATTCTGTTTGTTGTATCTTCGCTCGTAACGTGTATTCAAATCTATTTGTATAGGTTTTGGGACTACACTAAAAGCTTTTTTCTTTCTTTTGTAGCTTGAGTTAGTTTCATTGATCATTTCGATAACTGATTTAAGTAAAGAGAAAAGTAAAAGAGGCTGCTCTGGGCTAATTAAAATTGATGACTTTAAGAACAAAAACAATAATTTTAATATTTCGAACAAAGAATTCACTATAATGTCAATAGCACAATATGACAAAGAAAGCTTAAAGATTTGATTCAACGAATTATTTACTAGATCCAATATTTCAAGGAATGGGTTTGTTTCCGGACTAATAAGACTGGTTGGTCTATGAAAGGGTTACTTATTTTAGTATTATTCGTTTCATTTATAACTTATGATTTGTCGACATGAATTGTTTTAATATGTCATCTTAAACGACTGAATGTTTGAAATGTTGATATACAGTTTCGAACCAACCAGAAAATTTTATCTTCCCCATTTTCCTCTACATGGTAGTGGACCGAGTTCCACCACATCAATAAAATATCACAAGCAATAAAATCAAAAAAGTATATTTAATAATTATATAATTCAAAGCTGTAATTTATCAAATGTAAATAAAAAAAATAAGAACTTAAATTAAAACTTTATAATTAAAAAGCTGTAATAAATAACCTATGTTACTAAATTATTTAACAATGCATTGCAGGGTCTCATGCAAGTAGATATTTGGGGAAGCTTAATTAAATAAATAAAATGTTGGATATAACCCCATCAAATTTGAATGTTTACATCATATTCAATGTTTAGAATATAATGAATTTTGAAATAAATGTCGATTGCATCCTTTAATTCGCTCCCTGTACTTATTATTTTCCCATCGACGGCGATATAATAGTTATCAACTAGTTTTAAACTGCGACCGGACGCTACGATGTATGGCTGTCTATTTTAATTGTGGTTTGTTCAAGAGAAGTATTGGTCTGTAATTTAGGAAATGTTGTTGCAATCCCACATTTTGTTGTACTTCCGCGGCCTTTCACTGCGGGTGGACTTAATAAAAATAAGCAATATAATGCTCTTAAAGATGTTCATAATTCTGAATTTAGAAAAACGTGATAGTTTGGGTTAGTTTAATATTAATATAATTCAATTTATAAATGCTTATCATGTACGTAGATAATAATGCATGGACGATCGTTAACTCCAAATATTTTTTTATAAAACAGAAATAGTTAATTTTTTTCGTTTAACAAACCTGACGAAATTATATCATCGTACGTAGGGAAATGTTGATTCATTGGATACGGTTTTTACCCAACTTGTACTGTTCATATATATAATTTTAAGTAACCCTTCCGTATAAATATCGCTTTCATTATTATGATAATTATTTTCATCCATTTTGTCGAATGGTTTTTGACAACTCTAATAATTTTTTCGGTTAAATTACACAGTAAAAATCATATATTGCTAAATATTACTTCTCCTATAGCAAAAATATATGAAGAAAATTATCCTGTTAATTGTGATTTTCAGAACCAATTATAAATGGCAAGATATGTATGTACTCGAATCATGTTTAGTTCTTTCTAAATCCTAATAACCTAACAACATACGTAACAATCACTTTTAGACTAATTTTTTTTTCTTTACACGTGGTCATTTATTTACTTACCTAATTATATTACACTGGAAATAAATACTTGCTTTTTCGCTCACAAAATTAATTAATTTATGTGGATGTCCACAATCACTTAATTTTCCTTTTTTTAATAACAGACTTAAAATTTTAATTATTTTAATTTTTATTATTGCTTCTAAATTACCGACTTAATGCAAGGACAGTTAAAAACATAATGATTTGTTCTGCCATCAATCATCGGGTACTTTTTCGGTACGTTATTTCCAAAGTAGTATTAAAAATACTTCCGATTCCAAATGTTGATTCTTTTTCGAAGGTAACATTATTGCTTAACTCCTTTATTGTAATATTGTTAACTCCATTTAGTAGGTACCATTTTATTATTTCCAAACAAGAGATATTATTAGCACTAAAAAATAAATGTGTAAATCAATTAAACTGCATTTATTATATTTTGTACCATATTTATAATTTATAAAAGTAAAAATGGAAGCAGCATTTTTTTAGTTGGCAGCGATACCTAAACTTTTTTTCACTTTAGTCAAAAAATTAAATTCATGGAACTAGGCGGACCAAATATTTTTGTGAAAATTTGTAAATGCTTGAAATTATTCTCATAAGCTTGTCTAAAAGTTATTTTTAATATGGTTGCCAAATTTTGCAGTTCGAATACGTTACACTGACTATAATTTCTTATTGTCTCCTCACATTTTAATAATTAAAGTTGTTTCTACCATATTTCATCACCAAGTTCAGGAATTAATTCTTTTTGTTTTGGATCAACAATTTTAACTCGGTGAAAATATTACGCCCGCACGCCGTATTTTGGATTTCGTTGGATTAGAGGATACCTTTAACAGTTTGCTTACTATAAAAAAAATATTCATTTTTCAAAATTTGGTTGGGTTTTCATTGTTTTGAGATGATTAAAAAGCGTGTGCTTTTCCATAATAAAATGTTTGGCAGTAATTTAGTTAAATAAATCAATTGTTACTAAAACTACACTCGTAACAAATTTTGTTACAGTTGATTAATTTAATTGTTCCTTAAATCTCTTCATAAGAAAACCCGTTTATAAAAGGTTCATTTTGAATTGTTTTGTTACATTCAGTTAAATGATTTATTGAGTAGTTTATATGCCCTAATATAGCTCATTGCCGTAAATTTGACTGTTTAGTTTTTTATTATTAACATTCAATAAATAAAGCAAGAAACAAGAATTTGGAGAATTGTCGTCAACAAATTATTAAAAATAAAATATAAAATAGTTTATTGAAGCGTAGCGACAAATACTTAATAATTATCCTTATTGCTACTTAATCTAGTAATACGCAATTCGGAAAATATTTCTAACTAATCAGTTTTTATAATATTTTTTGGCAATTTTTGTTTGCTTAATCATTTTTGAGTGCGCCACCACAATTATTGTTTCTTTTAGCTTTAGATTAAGAAAAATTAGGAAAAGCTCAAAATGAAAATGACATAAACAAACTAAATATTAAACACATACTAAACGCTCAAACAGTGTTGTAGGTAAATGTAAGTGCGCATTATTCTTATATTTACTTCTAAAATTGCGATCAAAGCACAGCTATTTGATGTAATACCTACTTGTTAGAAATGAAAAAATTCAGTAAATAACATGTGATACATTAAGAAATTAACTTATTAAATAATTAAACGGAGTTAAAACTACCATTAAATTGAAAATAATAAGTTGTACAACAATCTTTTAAAAAGATTGGAACAATATTACGGAAGTAGATTGTTTCTAATAACAAACCAGTATTAAATTTTAACTCCTGAGCGATTTAACTGCACCAAACAATTTTTTAGGGTTAGATGCATGGATTTTTTGGAGATATATTTAAACTACTAGCAACAATAATATATTTAATTTTAAAACAGAGTTAATTTAAAATTAACTCCCGTTGATTTTAATTCACGGTTTGGGAAGAACGTCCCATTTCTTACTGTGTATATTGCCCAAAAGCAGTCATTTTGACTGCTTGGGAAATTTTAACCTATAATCCTATTATAGGCTAGGTTAGGTTATAGTAGCTGCTTTTCACACACTTAGGCCAGGTAGTGGCCCATTGTGATACCACGAGGGGGGGGGGCTAGAAAGGTAGGTGCTTAGCTCAATCTGTTTTCTTTATTCAACGTTCCTATCTTTTCAACCAAATTTGTACTAACAAAAGCAATGGTTGCTTGACGTCGTTGGTGAAGTTGTTGCCATCTCTTCAAAAGGGTTATTGCCATCTCTTGAAAAAAGGTTCAATTTATTGTTTTATCATCGTTCAATTTTTCTACGATCAACCCAAAATTTATATTAGTTTTAAACCCTTTTTTTTTTTTTTGTTTATGATATTTACATCCCACATGTTTTATTGTTACCAATGTTACCTTTGTATATTTTTACAATCCCACATTTTTTATTGTTACCAATTTGATCTACATATATTAGTTTAATTAGGGTATATTTTATATTATATAGAAGAAAAACTTCTATTGGTTCATTTTTTGTTGTTTGTAATTAGTGTAGGGATAAAAAAAAAACTTATAAAAACTCGGTGATCAAATAAAATAAATATCATAAAGTTTCATAGTGTCAGAGAGAACTGAACTAAAAGAAATGTCGAATAGAAGTGAGTTATTGGAAAAGCTAACGAACATAAATGAAGTGTGCTCCGATATAGAATCAGATGCAACAAATTCTGAAGATGAAGTGGATTATATTCAAAGTGAAACATCTGACACTGAAGATAGCGATGAAGAGTCGACCACCAATGATGAATTTGAAAGTGTCATCAATATGCCCAGGAAGAGGTGTAGGGTGCTAAGTAGTTCAGACTCTGATGAAGAAACTGAAAACACATCTCAGGAGACCGAAACAGCTGCCGATGGTACTGTGTGGTCAAAATTTGACAAGAGTGGTATTCCTGGAAGGTTACCATTTACTTGTATTTTCAAGGGTGTGAAAGGGCCAACAGGCTACGCAAAAAGGAACATTATGGCGGATAAGCTTATCAGTGCATTCTCGTTGATAAAAGATAACTATATTATCAAACATATAAAAAAGTGCACAGAAGAAGAAGGCCGCCGAATTTTGAGGAACGATTGGACAACAGCATTACCGGAAATACGTGCATTTATTGGGATTTTATATGCTCGTCAGTGTTGTGCAATTACGCGTAAAAAATAATTTTTTACATACATTAGGTAAAAAATTGTAAAATACGGTAAAAATTGTAATTAATGTAAAATATTGTAATAAATGTAAAAAATATTAAAAGTGATGCCATCTAAAAGAATTAAGAAATACTAGTACCACTCACATACACAAACCTCTCTAAAATTTTTCAATCGATTTTAACGAAAATTATAATCAAAATAAAATAACATTGCCAAATTTATAATTTCTTTAATAGAAATATGCACATATAATTATTGATTAATGATTTGATTAGTTAATTATGCAATAATTTTTGTAGTAGGTAGGTATATATTCACACTAGAATTTATCGCAATGCCATCTGTGGTTAGTTTTAGCAAATAAATCAAAACTTATTTTTAAGAGTGCAATTGCTGTTTACCAAACCCGCCGCAATTTTTGTGAATATTGACAGAAATTCGCCCGCTTCTGCTCAAAAGTATTTCGGATAATGGAAATTATTTCACAGAAATACGGGCATTATATTATGTTGGACGCATGAAATAACGATCTTGTGCAATTGTACGATTGCAATTGATTCGAGCATTTTTGCTTGATTTAACCGGATACATGATTTCTTAGAATCATTAAACTGCATAAAATACATAATCATTATTACTGATACTCTGACAGTGACAGTAAATAAGAAACGATGTAGCAGTGATAATATGGATGGAAGTGATTGCGATTGGAATTGGAATTACCTATTGTACATGAATAAAAATATTGTGCCGAAAGAGAATTTAAATCGGAAGGATCATACTCCCAAAAAGAATCCAGAAATAGCGTGTGCCGAATTTCAATATTATAACGTATCCCGTTCCTATTATACGGCTGTCTGTATATTCCCGTAGTGTTTAGTATGAGAAAATAAACGTTACTTCTACAACTTCCCGTGTTTCTTAACCGATTGAAATAAAATGTAGTATGCAAGTTTATATTGGCCCACAAATAGTGTGTATTGAATTTCAATGATATAACGTATCCCGTTCCGATTATACGGGTGGCTATATATTCCCGTAGTGTTTAGTACGAGAAAATAATTGTTACTTCTACAACTTCCCGTGTTTCTTATCCGATTGAAATAAAATTAAGGATGCAAGTTTATAATGGCCCACAAATAGCGTGTACCGAATTTCAATAAGATAACATCCCGTTGTAGAAGAAAAGTTGTAGAATAACGTTTATTTTCTCATACTAAACACTACGGGAATATATAGCCAGCCGTATAATCGGAACAGGATACGTTATATTATTGAAATTCGGTACACGCTATTTGTGGGCTAATATAAATTTGCATACTAAATTTCACTTCGATCGGTTAAGAAACACGGGAAGTTGTAGAAGAAACGTTTATTTTCTCATAATAAACACTACGGGAATATATAGCCTGCCGTATAATCGGAACGGGATACGTTATATTATTGAAATTCAGTACACGCTATTTGTGGGCCAATATAAACTTGCATACTAAATTTCACTTCAATCGGTTTAGAAACATGTGAAATTGTAAAAGAAACGTTTATTTTCTCATACTAAATACTACGGGAATATCTAGCCAGCCGTATAATCGGAACGGAATTCGTTATAATGTTGAAATTCGGTACGCGCTATTTGTGGGCCAATATTAACTTTCATACTAAATTTCACTTAAATCGGTTAAGAAACACGGGAAGTTGTAGAAGAAACGTTTATTTTCTCATACTAAACACTACGGGAATATATAGCCAGCCGTATAATCGGAACGGGATACGTTATTATGTTGAAATTTGGTACACGCTATTTGTGGGCCAATATAATCTTGCATACTAAATTTGACTTCAATTGGTTAAGAAACACGAAGTTGTAGAAGAAACGTTTATTTTCTCATACTAAACACTACGGGAATATATAGCCAGCCGTATAATCGGAACGGGATATGTTATAATGTTGAAATTCCGTACGCGCTATTTGTGGGCCGATATAAACTTGCATACTAAATTTCACTTCAATCGGTTGAGAAACACAGGAAGTTGTAGAAGAAACGTTTATTTTCTCATACTAAACACTACGGGAATATATAGCCTGCCGTATAATCGGAACGGGATACGCTATATAATATTGAAATTCGGTACACGCTATTTGTGACCGAATTAATTTGTACGTTTGCTTTTAAAGAACCGTACCAAAAACCAACTGATTACCACAGTTATGATTGCATATCGCTGCCCCTGCCATGATATTATTGTAACAAAGTTGAGCCTTGATAAAGAATGATGCGTGATAAAATTAAATTACTTATCGTTTTCAAAAACGTAGCTGTTAGAATACCAATTGCAAAATTGTGGCCATATATTTATAGGCATTAGGAATCGATTACTTCTGACAAGCTCGCTTGGACTTGGAGTAGTTGCCGTAATTAATACCAACTGTGAATGCTATAGATTAGATAGTTTTAATATTTTACAAAATAAATTTTTTTGACAATCTAACATAATTGCAGTAGTGAAAGTTAAAAGTAAAACATACACAGTCAAATTTTATAAATCAAATAGTATGGTACCTACGTATGAGATGGCGCAGAATAAATTATAATTATTTGAACCATGAATATAAATAGATAAAATATTTTTTTAATAAAATTTTCGAATAGATACAATTTTAATACTTAAAAAACAGAATAAATTATTCCGTTTTTTGTTAAATAAAATGCGTTTGGCCAGCATATTTTAAACATTTTATTTAAAACACATAGTACAATCTACATTCAAATTAATTTCAATAGATAGAGCTGTGAAATGGTTGTAATATCGACATAAAATTTTTTAATTCTGCTCTTTTCATTTAAATGTCACATTTCGCACAGATGTCGCTAATTATTTACAATTTTTTACTTTGTAACGTAAAAAATTTCGTGTAAAAAATACAATTATTTACACGTAAATAATAGTGTAAATTACGCAATGTAATTTACGTGCTCAACACTGATGCTCGTGGAGCCTACGAGGCAAAAAATTTAAAACTGAGTTATTTATGATCAATAAAGTGGGGTCCCGAATTTTTTAGAAAAACTATGGCCAGAGAAAAGTTTAAGCAAATCCTACGATTTATTCGTTTTGACAAAAGAACCGAAAGAAGTAGGCGCCTACAAACAAATAAATTTGCCTTGGTTTCGGAAATATGGGACAAGTTTATTGAAAATAGTCAAGCTTGCTATCAACCAGGGCAAAATATAACAGTTGACGAGCAATTATTTCCGTCAAAAGCCAGGTGCAAGTTTATACAGTATATGCCTAATAAACCAAATAAATTTGGCATCAAATTCTGGCTTGCATCAGATGTTAGTAGCAAATATGTTTTGAATGGTTTTCCTTATTTGGGGAAAGATGAACAACGACCATCGTCAATGCTTCTCAGTGAACACGTTGTTCTGGAACTTGTTTTTCACCAGCATATCACTCGCGACAAAATTATGGGCCAAAAAACCACTCTAGTTGGAACTATTAGAGGAAACAAAAGAGAACTACCCAAAGCCGCCAAACAAATGAAGGATAACATGCCTCGTTTTTCCACTCTGCTATATAAATCTGAGAATTGTGTTCTTACAATATATAAAAGCAAACCAAATAAAACAGTAGATGTTCTAAGTTCTAAGCATAACTCTGTTAAAATTGATAAAAGTAATAAAAAAATGTTACCGGAATCTATTCAATTTTATAACAGCACAAAATTTGGAGTTGATATGGCAGATCAAATGGCCAGAAAATATTCAGTAAAAGCTAGTTCTCGTATAGATGGCCCCTTCAAATATTTTCCAATATTTTAGATTTGGCTGCTATAAATGCTTGGATCCTTTACAAAGAAACTACAGGAATACAAATACAACGAAAAGAGTTCTTGTTTCAATTAGCAAAACAGCTTTCCACCGAATACAAAGCTGCAAGACAGAAAAATTCATCAGAACATGAAGACGCACAAAGATCAACTGCAACATCATCAAATGCAACCCATTCTAACAAACGCAAAATTTGTCAAGTAAGACTTTGCCACAACAACAAAACAAATAATATATGTGAAAAATGTCAAAAGTATGTTTGAGGAAGATGTACACATAAAAAGATTTCCACTTTTATTTGCATGAAATGTACAAATAATAATGCATAAATTATTTTTTTTTTCTAAGAGAAGTAAATTTTTTTTATTGTTAATATTTACTAATAAATTATTATATAACTGTAAATAATATAAAAAATATTAAAAATTAATTTTAAACAAATTTCTTTGCAAATTAGTTATTTTTTCACAATGCAGTCATTTTGACTGCTTTTGGGCAATATAGGTGTATACTAAGTTTCAGTCTTTCTAGTGTTAAATAAAATACAACAGGAATAGGACGGCATGGACGGTTCATTGATTAAGTCATAATTACGCCACTCAAGTGAAATCAGCACAGTATAAGGCAATCACAGCAAGTAAACCACATATTGAATTTATTCCCTAGTTAAGCGATAAATTATCAAAGAAATTTACTATGATAATTTGGGTGGTTTCCAACAACATTTATATCGTGTCAGTGGATATCGGTGCAGCTCGAAAAATGCATTCACAAGTTAGGTTAAAACCAAATCCTCCTCACAAAACGAGCAATCCTCTCGGAAGGCAGTTTGATCATTGATCCAGTTGGATTTATTTCATCATTCGTTATAAAAATTAGATGTTTCAAAAAATATGGCTTTTCCTTTTAATCTGGGATTATCGTTTTACGAAAAGAACCAATGGAAAAAGGGCTAAAAAATTAATAATTTCTTTCAAATAATTATTCTTTAATAGGTTATTAGGTTTAGTATTTCCCAGATGTCATAGCAGTACGAAGGTTAATAACCGCCAAAAGCGATGTTGCCTCAATTTAAAATTTATCTTTAGCTTTGGTGAGAATTAAACGGAGCGCTTCTAATAGCTAAATTAGTAAATAAAATAACGTCGGTAGGGCAGATTTCAATATCGTCCTAGATTGGCTATCTGCACCTTCTAGAAAGTGAAGGACCTATATTACTAATCAGACCAGCAAAATAGTAGAATTGACTCTGCAAATTTGTTGGCGATATGCAAGCCTCATCATAACAAATTCTAGCGAATTGCGCTACTCCATTGCTGCCGCTGCAAGAGTTGTGAAACCAATACTCATGGTGCATCGGGACATAATAAAAAGGAACGAAATGGTCAAAATACTAATCAAACCAATGTTGAACAACGAAACAGCTTACAAGTAGGGACCAATATTTCGTAACTCCAGAACAAATGATCTAATTAAAAAATATGAAACCTTACTATGACTTTTCTGGAGGAAAGTAGCAGTATTATCAAACAATCAGCCAGTTTCCTACAGAATTATTTTTAATTCAATAAACTCATTTTTAGATCAAAGGTGTCTAATGCGAAAAGCACACCTATACTATCCAACCAGCCTAAGTTGTCTACTAAATTGATCTAAAAATACCACGGTCAATTGGCCTTGTGGTGCTTCGCCAAAGTAACCTTGATTTAATAAATATACATCTGAGGTTCACTAGTAAAACTGAAAGGAGAAAGACGTGCTTTTAGCTGTAGTAGTGTTTTTTTATTCGCTCCCGGTAGCTGCTATCCAGAGCCGTCATTTTTCGATGCCTAAATTTAAATTTGACGCGCTATTTATTGGTAAACTAAATTTATTTAACATCACACTATCATTTTTAATTCATTTGTTTAGCGAAAACTTAATAAAAAAAATATTTGGCTCTACCTATTTCTACGGAGTGCTATCGGGAGCCACCTTTTATATGACGGCTCTCGATAGCAGCTGTCCGGAGCGAATAAAAAAACGCAGCTTTTGTCTTTCTCTGTAATAGAAGATTTTTTAATTTTAATTAAATTTTAGTTTAATTTATCTTGAATATGCGTTGTGCTAGTGAATTGATTAAAAATGAGAGGAATATTTAAATTTGAATATGGTATCCATCGAGATAAATTTGCTAGGCAATGTTGTGTTGCTACAACATAGAATCTTTTCAATTTTATGTTCTTTAAATGTTATAGTAAATATGTAATATATGAAACATAATTATTTGTAATCAGTTGATTTTTCCGCATTTTTTATAGACAAATATATTAATTGTTCTTGGCAATCCCAATATTATCGATTTCGTAAATCAGAAAAATACAGCGGCCAATCGCTCATAACATATCTACAAAAAAAAAAGTAGAAATATCTTCCCCCCTCCCCGTAATTTTGGCTGAAGGTTCAAAGAGTTATACCAATGTATTATTCTGCAAAAATGAGAACCCTTCATGAGTTCTTTATGTTGGTAGTTTGGTTTCGTACTGAAAAGTTGGTCTACTCATCAGGTAGCTACGACCAAACTACAAAAAAGTCCACTCTAGCCACTTATATTAAGTATCTGGGCAGAACGTACTAACATAGCGAATTATTATTCACTACATCAAATATCAAAACCACATGGAGAAACCTCATTTGTGTGTGTATTATACCCACACGAATATTTATTAAGAATTTAATTTGTCTGTCTGTAATCAGTTGATTTTTCGGTATTTTTTGTAGACAAATATATTAATTGTTCATGGCAATTCCAATATTTTCGATTTGGTAAATCAGAAAAATACAGAGGCCAATCGCTCATAACATATGTATCTACGGAAAAAAAGTAGAAATATCTTCCCCCCTCCCCGTAATTTTTGCTTAAGGTTCAAAGAGTTATACCAATGTATTGCTCTTGCTATGTCAGTACGTTCTGGCCAGATACTTAATGTAAGTGGCTAGAGTGGATTTTTTTGTAGTTTTGTCGTAGCTACCTGATGAGTAGACCAACTTTTCAGTACGAAACCAAACTACCAACATAAAGAACTCATGAAGGGTTCTCATTTTTGCAGAGTAATACATTGGTATAACTCTTTGGGCCTTCAGCCAAAATTACGGGGAGGGGAGAAGATATTTCAACTTTTTTTTTCAATAGATATGTTATGAGCGATTGGCCTCTGTATTTTTATGATTTACCAAATCGAAAATATTGGAATTGCCATGAACAATTAATATATTTGTCTATAAAAAATACCGAAAAATCAACTGATTACAGACAGACAAATTAAAGTCTTAATAATTATTTCTACAATTTATGTGTGTATTGAATGAACATTAAAAGAAATTTGTAAACGCACTGCGCGGTTAACAATTTCCTGTTCATACATGGAAATTGGTATTATTTTGTTTATTTTCTAGTTTGTGTATAGGTGTGATGACATGGAATTGCAATACTCCTAATCCATTGGCCTTATTCTCGAATTCCACATCTATTTTCCACATGTGGATATGTGCCAAAATTCCCATAATAATGCACCTTGTATTACCCTATGTATATTCCACATGGAACCTGTACCGGAATATATGAGGCACAGAAGTTGTTGACCGATTTGGTGGTCTGGAGTGGTAGTAGTTGTTTCGCAAATTTTAAAATAACTCTGTTTATTTAAAACAATGATTTTTATTTGGTTTATAATTTTTAGTTTTAATGCTTGCTCTACGATAGCTGGTTGAACACAACTGAGAAAAATTAACAATTTTTTATATAAGTTATTTTTTTTAGGCTGGTAGTATCTTTATGGTACACCCTTTATTCTGCAGATGTCGTAATGGTGATGTAAAAGATAAATCATCGAACGCATTCATCATCGCACGCACTCATTTTTATGTTCTGAAGTTGGTATTTGCAATGTAAAACAATTTCAAAACGTCAAAATGACTGCGCTTGATATCAACAAAATTGCTAAGTAGATTTATTTGTTAATTTTAAAATTATATAACAAGGAACTAATAACTTTTAATAATTTCAGAATTCGACGGACTATTAATGTGAATTAAGCTAAGTATTGGTTTTAAATTATACGTAAAAAACTTATCTAATTTTCATTTGTGTAATTCTAAGTTCTAAGGTTTTTGTTTGCTATAAATGTATATAGTCCAGTAAATGAAGGGTCGAACCTGAAAGTTACTAGTTGCCATTTTTATTTGCTAGTTGATGAATGGCATTTGGCACCCCCTTGAAAATGAGCCCGAGTTTGCGTAAAAATATTGTGCGGCAGGGGGAGAAAACGGCCCCCAAAAGACCTGGAAAATCGGGTTTCGGCGAATATCTCCCAAAATATGGCAGTTAGAGATTTTTTGTTTAGGTAAAAATTGAAGATCAGTTTCTTGCCTACAAAAATAGTTCTAATCATTTTTCTCGAAAATTTGACCGTTTTCGAGATAAACGGGCCCAAGCGCACCCAGAATATTGAGTTTCTGTGTTATATGCCGGAGAGAACAGTCCTTGCATTTACACATGAGCGACCGGACAAATTATTCAATAAATTTGTTAAAAATGCGAATTTTGTCATTATTCAAAGTTCTTCGGGAAGGAGAAATCTACCGCTACCATAACCGGTGACTCGAGTCACGTTTTTAATCTTTGGCCGTATCGAAAAAAGGGATCAAATATAGTTTTTCCATGCATTTTTAGTCCTCCCCTGAATTTGTTCCTATTTTTTTTGTATTGCACTAATTTGCTCCAAATTTCCTTGTTTATGGGTCCTCAGAAGGTCCTTTGTCATATGTGAAATTTGTATAATCTAATTTTCTTGCATTTTGATTAAAACTTTGTTTTTTGAATCCCAATTTTTTGCTGTTTTTGGAGTGTGGGGAAATTTTGTAAACAACCACCAATTAAAAATTCATACATGATCGGATTGGTCTCTATGACATATCAGAAAGCTAAGAACGACTTCTTTTCGGTTGTGTAATTATTTTTTTTACAAAATCGGCGATTTTCCAAGAATTTTGAAAAACGTGTGCTCAAAGAAAAATCGCACTTTTGCTTTTCATGTCATTTTTCTCCTTGCCCTTAATTTCTGACATTTTAAAACCATGACTAGTGTAAAGGTTGAATTCTCACCTATTTATCAATGTATATAAAGTCATCTCATTTTTACGTGGGGAAAAACCCGAGTCTCTAAATGTAATGCTATAATCTCATTACTTTCATTTTTTCCGTCGTTCGTCGCGTGTGTGCTCTATGCGGCGCTCGTGTCGTCTGCTACAGTCCATGCGACCACAGTACCATTTTGTGTAGACCATTTTGTTGGTTAATGTTTGGAGATATTAAATGCGTTGGTTTTCTTTCATTATTTTTAAAAATATTATTGTCAATTCTAGAAAAAAAGAGTGATAAAAGTCAAGAATATTGAACAAATTTTGAGGTTTTTCGTTTAAATTAACTTACATTACCAATCTAAAATATAGAAAGTGAAGATTCAAATCTTGTCAAATTGGAGCAAAAGGTGAGCATTTGTTATGTTGTTTTTATTCAAGAACATTTGTTTACAAGTAACAATTCTGACTCAAATTATGGTCTACTTTTCATGTTATAGAAAAATGGAGGTTAACCCCGCTACACCGGTGTGCTTCCTTTGTAAGGAAGATGTTTCTCGGGATGATGCCGTCACCGTAACTCGGAGCTTAGAAAATTTGAATATTGTTAGCAAGGAAAGAAAGGATAATCATCATTTATTTTTGGAAAAACAGTCGTCTTTGCAAATGCACAAAGTATGCAGGAGACGCTATATTCTCAAACGGAATGACAGTTTCCAATGCCACGATTTTGGTCTCTGACGAGACCAAAAGATTTGACCATTTGAGCAGCCCAAGAGGAAAAAGGAGCTTCATTCAGTATTTGAAGGGTGTTCTGGAAGAGAATGGCATTTCCGTTAGACAAGCAGTAGACGATGCAGACTCGTTGATCGTACATATGGCGTTGCAGAAATATGCTGTCAATGGCCCGCCAGTTGTAGTAGTGGCAGAGGATATTGACATCCTTGTACTGATAACAGCTCTGACCCCAAAAGATCAAACAATTTATTTCTTGAAGCCTGGAAAGGGAAAACCCCCCAGCAAATGTTTTCCTCCAGGAGCTTGGATGCGCGGCCCTTCGTTACTTTATTTCTAAGAATGTAAGGGAACATGTTCGTGCAAGAAAGGGCTACCATGCTCATCTATTTGTGGTTCATGTGAGTCCCGCCAGTGTTCGAAATATAAAGACAGCCAAGATATGTTACCCGAAGAGGTAAAACTAGAGGAAACTCTAGAACCAGAAGGAGTTGTTGGCGAGGGCGTCGTTGATGACCAAGACCTATTATTTGACTCTTGTGACGGGGACTGGTGATTTACAGATTTATGCCATAATTTCAATGTATTTTTATATATTTTTCTATAGTAAATGAAATTTAAAGAAACTTTATAACTCTTTATTGCAAAAACCTCGATCCGGATGGTTGCAAAAAAAATTGCAAAAATTTGCCGAGAATCTGCAAGAATTTGTTGTTGAGTATTATGGGTAAATATTCTTCACACTTTAGAGATTTTTAGTTTTCGTTAGGAAAAACCTAATGAACTTCCATACTTTGCCACATGTGCAAAACTGATTGTCGCTAGTTTCTGGCCAATTGGTGGGGTCCATCCTGCTGTGATTAATCTTATGGTCTGCTTTCCTAATAGGTATAGCTTGAGGCCTTATTTGCGAGAAAAACAAGACGCTCGGAGACATAAATATCCTTCAAAATTATATGGTTTACGGCGTTTCTCATTTATGGCTCCGAGGATTTTGCCAGTAGATAGAATGTGGTGGCGCCATATTGGGTTACACCAGAAATCCTTAATTGTTTCTTCACTTAATATATGACTAATAATCGGGTTGTGGGAGTACGATGTATAATGTAATCGCTTTATAATACTCGTATTAATTTAGTATTGATTCCCGAAGCATTTTTACATTACAACAATAAAGTATAATAATTTTGCTTACTTCGGAATTTTGATCCATTTGATTTGGTTTAAAAAAATTCGCAGGGAAATTATCACGCAAAAATTATTATTAAATTCGGGCAGTAAAAATAAAAAATATCGGCGGAGGGGAAAATTTCTCAAGTAAATGTCATAAATTATTATTTATCATGGTATTTTCACAGTATTCGGGCACGGCCTTAGACGTCACCAACAAAGGTATCGACTTTCCATGGTTGCTTTTCCGACCCAAAGCCAGGCCCCAACCAGTTAGTACGCACCTTTAAACCAAGCCTGACCGAAGACGACAATTTGAATACAATGTTATACTCAACCGTAGACAGAGAAAAGGTTAAAGGAAATTTATTTGTTAGTGCAACGCGAATTGAGGTATGTGGGATTCGTATTTGATTTGCATATGAGTAGAGGTCACTTGTAACTGAGTTTTATTGAAATATTCTAGCATAAAGTTTGATATTGATACTTCTATTTTCTAAACTTGTGTAACCTAAAGACCCGGTTGCTGTCTCCAATTTAATTTCCCTTTGTCGCCGTGATGATAAGCAATACCAAGGTCTTTTTTTTTAGTATAAATTTTTATTTTTTATTTAAGTTTATTTTTTTTTTATGTATACCCGATGACGGTCAAAATAACAGAGAGATATAAATTTTATTTTTTACAAAATAATTACAGTTAGTTTTCGTATTTAAATCTAGGTGGCTATTATTATAAAATTAACAGAAAAATATATACTTTACTCTAGATGTCTCTTTTTTTTTGTTATGTTTTAAAGAACTGTAATACAAATTAAATTATAACACTTTGAATAAACGTCAAAGTTTTAAGTAAACAAATGAATAAGTTTTATTTGTTTACTTTTACAATTATTTAATCAGGTATTGAATATAGTTAATAAAATATATAATTATGGACATTTGGATACCTCAAAGATAAGTATTTTGATATAATATTACATAGCATATGGTGATAAATTTAATACAAAATTTAATTTATTTTCAGGTTAGAATTCCTATGGGAAACTATCAATATGTTACTGGAGTTGAAAATTGAATAAAAATGTTAAGTTACAATTATATAATATAATTTTTGCGTTAATATACTGATTCTAATTTTTACAGGCAAACAACAAAAATCATATAATAAATCAGCCACTATTGGAATTACAAATTAGATAAGTACAAAAATGATAATTACTTGCTAAAATGATTCTTTTTGTTTCCTTATTTTTATTTCCAGATCGTCGTGAACAAAACTCACGAGTATTTAGTATTTGGTCTGCATTCTAATGCGGAAAAATTTAAAATTTTGAAGTTTTGTAATAATTTTTATTTTCCATGGTGACAGTGAACATGTTAAACTTTGTAAAATCGAATACGTCGACTTGTTGGAAAGTAGTGCGATTTCTGCTCGTTTTATTTTCAAATAGGACGTTTCTGTAATAATTCCAGTAACGATAAATTTGTTGACGTAAGCTACGAATCTTGATTTTAATGGCCCTTAACAAGGCATCTGCCTTATTTCGTACCATATTTCAATAAGGTATTCTCAAGAAGTACTACACTCGATAGCATCCATTTACCTGCAAGTAATCGAGCTTTTTCTGTTAGGATTTCTATTGTCTGGAATTGTTCATGAATTTTTTTTTGGTTCAGAATTTTGGGGAAATTTTGGGAAACTGCCATTGGGTCCGAAACACAAAATTAACATAATGTCATATACCTATAAGCATTTAGTAGTTCAGTGTGAGACGTCGTTTGCTAAGAAACACCGTGCCACGGCAATCATGATTCGCATCATCTACGTTCTCGTATCATCTCCTAAATAAATACCTTATAAAATATGCCCACAAGCTGAAGGGACATAAAATATATGAAGGTATATTAAGACTGTTTTTCATCACCCCATTTATAGTATATGGGTGTGAAAGTTGAGCACAAATGAGCAGCAATGATTGCACCCAGTTCGGTGGAATCATAAAACGAAAAATGTAATGGAAATTTTTGCGGAAATGGGCCCATCGAATCATATCGAAAAATAATTTGCGTAGTTATTTCTATCAGATAAACGTCATCTCCATCATTCAAGTCAAGTTTTGCCAGTTCTTTTTGTCAAAGGCCACTATTTTTCTTCAAGCAGCGAATTCCGGGTAATCGTTAACGGTTCGGGCTAATCGAAATATGCAGACTATGCGAGGTGTTCCTGTAATATTACCATTTTCCCTACACACGTGGTGTAATATATTCGGTTTGATTTCGAGCATTCCATTTGTAATAGAATGAGGTTACTTTATAAATAAGGTTAGAAGAATTGCATTAGAGAATTGAAATATGATTCTAATAAAATAATAAGCATTTCATAATATAAAGGGATATTTATGTACATACATATGTACATGTTTTTCTAAGAATCTAAAACATTTTAGTAACCGGATATTATGCCACAATTTTCACAACATTTTTGTGTCTCAAACTCAAAAATGTATCCAATTTGTATCCCTTCATTTCATGTAATTTACAAAAGATTTATGTTCGTCCTGTTTTTATTCCTTAAAACCGTTTTTTTTTTTTTGGTATTTTTTTGTTCGTTCCCTTTGGGGCATTACTTAAGAAAATGATATTTTCTACAATATATTGGCTCTCAAGAAATTAGGTTTATATACACATGTAAACAAATTATACTCATATTTATGTGTATCCTAAAAATCTTGAACTTTACATAAATTTTGAATGTAGTATAATAAGAAAACTGCGGTAGCAGCATTATCATCATGCCAATGACCACTCGAAATGTTATAAACCTGATACTCAGAATAATAAGATGGTTAATAATTGTCAATTAGATGAAAACTACAAGAGAACGGTAGTACGATTAATTGAATAAAGGATAAATATCACTTTATCGTAACATAAATATTTTATAAAACCATATAAAATGTGTAAATGTTTTCATCGCATCACGTCATGAATTCTCGTTTACCTATAACCTGTACAGAAGATTTATAAAATAATCATGTTACGTACTTGAGATTCTTGAAGTTAAACCGATGTATGTATTCAAAAAAAAAAAAAAAAAAAAAAAAGAAAGCCATAACAGTTAACTTAAGGCTTTATACACGCTTTTGTTTAATGCTGTTGCTATTCAGTATGTACTTAAGCGAACGTATACCAACCGTATAAACCTCAAACCATACTTATATACCATACCGTATACAACATACAATATTCTTAATGAATATTACATTTTCTGTTTTACACTCAACAATTTAATGCTTCAAATCACAAAACACAAATTCTTAAAATGGGAAAAATTAAAATAATTTTCTTAAGATTTTAATCTTCTCTAACAATTTTTTTTTGTGCTTGCTTTTTGTCTCTAATTCATTCTCTGCTTTCATTTCGTATTTTAATTTTCACTAACGGAACAAAACATAAAAAAAATAAAAAATTCTATTAAATACACAACAAATTCTTTAATCTTCAAGATTAGTTGTAAAAAATTTGTCAATCTTAAATTACAGAGAACGAAACAAAAAATAAAATTCATTAAAACGGCAACGGAATAAAAAAATTACAAAAACAAAATTTCCGCACAAAGTGTTTAAAAAAAAAAATTTTCTATTTTAATTTTTTTTCGTAATTAAAATAATTTAATTAATTTTAACACGCATAGAATCATAAAATAATATGTTGTATGTAGATTGTAGAATACATACGAAACGTGTATAATGTGGATAGAAAATTTTATTGATTATTATTTGTTGTTACGGTTGTGTGCCGTAAAGGTTCTTGGTGAATATGAAAACCAAAATAAAATATACGGCTCTGTCTCGCCTATTTTCTGGTGGGAAAGTAAAAATATGCCGCTTCTGAGTTGTTTTTCAATTTTTTTTTTTTTGTTGGCACGTGAAGTCTTTATTATTTATAGGAGGGTGATTGATTTTTTACTGATTGGGATTAACAAGTAATTATTTATGAAAATATTTTGTTTTTTGGGTAAATCGGATTATAAAGATTTTAAAGTGCTTGTTGTTTTCTTTTTGTTATGGTACAAGAATTCCCTCTCCTTGCTAACAAATGTGTGAAAAATAACCTTTGAAAACCATATACAACAAAATCTTTTAATTTAAGAATATTCAATCGATATTTTGAATGCCGATATAGTGGAATACCAGATATGAGAGTCGAGATTTTAAATTATGAAAAACAATTTGAATTTTAATTACTAAATATAATTTAATAGATTCAAAATAAGTTTTACACTAAACAAAGCAATACCTGAAGACGTTGAATAAAAAAAAATTGTTTATCTTTGATTTATAATTAATTAATAGATTAGTTCCGATGGATTCGTTTCAATTGGTGAGAACAAATAACTTGTTGGTAAATGTGGAGTTAACTTTAATATTGTTCGCCTTTTTTTCAACAATTATGTGATAATATCAGCACTATAGATTACAAAGGTATATAATTAACGTACGTTATATAAAGGTATATAATTAACTAACCCGTTACTTTTGTAAGAAATCAGAAACTCGAGGAGTTGCGTGAATTCCTTTAAGCGCGCCTCCAGAACACAAAATTCAATCAACTGAATTAAAATTTATCAATAACTGCATTAATAAAATATTTTAAGAGTATTCAATACTAAAGCAAGTTGCATTGAAAGTTGCGTTAGTTTAGCCATTTTTTTCGGATTTGGTCATTTGGTCTTTGTTTTTGATGGCTGGGACCTGGGAGTCGAAATCTCAGAGAGCAGTTTACTGTACAAAACCAAACATTTATCTTTCTATTAGGGGGCTACTTCACTTTATAGTCGCCTAAGGTTAAAAATTACAGATTTTCGAATTCAGCAAACCCAATTATTTTATTTGTCATTTAGTCGGTTTGATTTAGCGAATTTTATATCAGTAAAGCAAAACACGTGCATGAATTTATTCATATGAACATTTAAGTCTGCTTATTTTAGCTATTTTATGTTGGTGTAATTTTTCAATTGGAGCAGGTTGCCTTAAAATCGTGATAAATAAATAATTCAATTCGTGATAAATAACCTTTGAAAACCATATACAACAAAATCTTTTAATTTAAGAATATTCGATCGATATTTTGAATGCCGATATAGTGGAATACCAGATATGAGAGTCGAGATTTTAAATTATGAAAAATAATTTGAATTTTAATTACTAAATATAATTTAATAGATTCAAAATTAGTTTTATAAAAAAAAAAAATTGTAAGTTTAAAATATCTTTGATTTAAAATTAATTAATAGATTAGCTCGGAAGGAGCCGTTTTAATTGGTGAGAACCAATAACTTGTTGGTAAATGTGGAGTTAACTTTAATTATTGTTCGCCTTTTTTTATACAATTAAGTGATAATATCAGCACTATAGGTAAAAAATATATATAATTAACGTACGTTATATAAAGGTACATAATTCACTCGTAACCGTTGTAAGAAATCAGAAACTCGAGGAGTTGCGTGAATTCCCTTAGGCGCGATTCCAGTACACTTGTCGGAAATAAAATACAACTGAATTAAAATTTATCAATAACTGCATTAATAAAATATTGTAGAAGTATTAAATTTTAAAGCAAGTTGCATTGAAAGTTGCGTAAGTTTAGCCATTTTTTCTCGGATTTTGTCATTGGTCTTTGTTTCTGGTGGCTGAGGGTCGAAATCTCAGAGAGCAGTTTACTTTAAAAAATCAAAATTCATCTTTCCATTAGGGGGCTACTTCACTTTATAGTCGCCTAAGGTAATAAATTAGACATTTTCGAATTCAGAAAACCCAATTTTTTTATTTGTCATTTAGTCGGCTTGATTTAGCGAATTTTATATCAGTAAAGCAAAACACGTGTATGAATTTATTCATATGAACATTTATGTCCGCTTATTTTAGCGATTTTACGTTGGTATAATTTTTCAATTTGAGCAGGTTGCTCTAAAATGCTTAATAGTTTTAGTAAAAATATTTTTTAATGCAAATACTGCTTTAGAAATCTTCTATTGTAGTATTGTGCGAAACAAAAAAAAACTGTTAATTAAACAAAACAAACTGTTAATTAAAATATTTTTTATTGTGATTTTCAAAATCTACTCGTAAAGTCCAAAATGAGTGTGTGTAAAATATGTGATAAAGAAGTAAATCCCGATAATGACAAAGTAAAGTACCAAAGTTGTCTAACTCTATTTTACTCAAGCTGTGTAGGTTTGTCTCAAAAAAAAAATTCCAGTAACTCTATTAAGCAACTTTCAGTGTGGAATTGTGCAGAGTGTAAAAGCAAGGCAAAAACAACAAAATCTTCGCCAATGTATCAACACCTAAAGAAAAAAATTGTTCACAAAGAGCAACGGATGGTAATTCCGTCAACTTTGACTGTGATTTTACTGATAGTGTTGTATCGTTCAAATTTATATATGAATAATTAAAAATAAATGAAACAACCTTCACAAAGCGATTCGACAACATCGAAATATTCTTCAACAATCTGGATGAGTTACAACTGTAAAACCTAAACTTAAAAGAAAAAATAGCTGTACTTGAATGGCGCATCGATAATATCGACCAAAACAATAGAAATAATTTATTGGAGATAATTGGAATGCCTGACTCATTAACTGCCGATAAAAACAACCTAACTACTAATGCGGTAAAATTATTTAACAACTGACTTAATGTAGGCATTGATACAAATGATGTATTATCTGTTTACAAAATAAATTCACCACGATTCAAAAAGGTAATCGTCAAATTTAAAGATCATATCGTTCGTGATTCAGTATTGGCAGCTAAGAGGAAGAAGCGTGTATCTAGTGACTGTCTTGGAATATCACCTTCATCAAATATTCTACGCTGAAGCTAGAAAATTAAAAAAGTCAAATAAGTTTAAATATTTATGGATCCGCAATGGAAATATTCTGGTAAGAAAATCTGAAGGTTCGCTTGCCAAATTAATTAAATCACTATCTGACCTGGACGAATTTTAAGTATTGTGATGGTGATTTAGTTAATAAACATAATAATAATGATATAAGTACGGGTTTTTCAACATTTCATATGATACATTTTAATATAAGAAGTATGCGGTCAAATTTTAATTCGCTTTTGGTGAATTTGTCTAGCTTTTCTATTGTTCCAGACATAATATTCTTAACCGAAATCTGGATCAATGAAATTGAGGCACCTTTATATAATAAAATAAAAATTTCAGGTTACACGTTTTTTATTTGTGGTAACGTTAAATCGCGAGCGGGAGGTGTTGCGACGAAGCATCGCAATTCAAAGAATTTTCTTTTGATTGGTGATATGAAAATATATTAGCATCAAATAGTGCAATCGATAATTATAAGATGACAATGTCATCATATGGGCTCAATTCTATGATCAATGAACATACGCGTAGAGTCAATGTGAGTTGCTCTTGTATTGATCATGCGTATTATCGTTTTCGTTCTAAACATATTTCAATCAGTGGAGGTTTAGCAAACCTTCAGGTGTCAGATCACATACCTATTCTAGTATCTTTTAAAATAGATAGTTCAAATTTTCAACATCGTACAAGGAATAATCCTAACTTTACATTTATTAACCAAGTTACCGTTAATAGTCTCTTATAAATTCAAGCATGGGTTGACGTGTTTTCAATGATAAGCGTAAACGATTCGATGGACAGTTTTGTAAAAATATTTCAAGCCTGTCTAGAGAGTTCTAAATCGCAAATGGATGTCTTATGATTTATATTTAAAGGTCAATTTGAAAAATAAGTTGTACAAAAAGCTTATTAAATATCCTACCTCCATACTAGTTGCTCGTTTCAAACGTATTAAAGTAAATTGCACTGCAAGAATTAAAAGTGAACGTGCAAGTTACTATCGAAATCTTTTTAAAAATTGTTCGAAAGATAGCAAAAAACAATGGCAATTAGTTAATGCAATAATTGGTAAGGAAACTGGTACTACTAAAAAAGAAATTTCTTCCATAATTGATGATCACGGAAATTTAACTACCAACCCTTTGGATATCTGCAACTTATTAAACAGTCACTTCATTAGTACCTCCAATAGAGCAGTACAGAAACGTATACAAGACACTTGTTGACCTGCCGTGAACTGTTATGTTAAATGGCAAAATGAATCGTTTCGATTCAATGAAATCACTCCTGAGGAATTACTTTGCACTATATCTGATTTTTAGATAATCTAAGTTTTCTGAGTGGCTGTCAATACGGATTTAGTAGGGGTCGGAGTACTGAGGGCGCGCTTTTAGCGTTTTTGTCTCCTATATATAATTCATTAAATAATGGTAAGATAGTTGGAGTTCTGTTTCTTGACATATCTAAAGCATTTGATACTGTCAACCACGGACTATTATTGAATAAATTATGGCGAATCGGATTTAGGGGATTTATATATAACTGGCTTATATCTTCCTTACAAGATTTCAGCATGTACAAATAGGTGTTCATACCAGCTTATTCAATAAAATTCTCTCTAGGGTACCTCAAAGCTCTGTTCTTGGACCTCTGCTTTTCCTAATTTATATAAATTCATTTTTTGATTTAGATTTAAGTGGTAAAGTTGTTGCATTTGCAGATGACCTTGCTTTAACTTACTGTGTAGATAGTTTGGACGAGCTTGAACCCCAAATGAATACTGATTTGGTTAAATCTCATAGCTGGTTTACAAATCATCAAATGAATTTAAGTAGTAAATCAAGAGGAATGTTATTTAAAGTAGGGTTCAAAAACTTCAGAAGTTTAAACATGTATTATCATAATGAAGATTGTACTGAGCTAAGAGATTCTACCAATTCTCTAAAATTGGAATTTGTCCAAGAATTTAAATATCTTGGAATTACCATTGACTCAAAATTGAATTTTAAACCACTTATTAAAAATGTGAAAAATTACTTGAATTTGGTCCTAACGAAGTTGTATTTTCTTCGACCGATTTGTCCGATGGACGTAATACTTAAGGTTTATTATGGCATTTTCAACACAAAGATTGTTCTTTATGGTGGAAGATACATTACTAACATAAAACCTCTAATAATAGCACAAAAATTCGCTTTACGAGTTATCTACAACAAAAAACGTACTGCTCATAGCCTGCCTTTATTTCGAATGAGCACAGTTTTGCCTCTTAGATATTTATATGTCTATAAGGTTTTGAAGCTTTTCTTCTTACGTAGTGGACAGGAAATAGTTAAGATTCATTTATACGACTTACGTAACAAAGTCCTTTACTTTATTCCTTTCACCCGTAAGGAGTACTACAGGCATTATTATTTGTCAAGAGCTCCAATATTCTATAAAAGTTTACCATGAGCTTTAAAAAATTTACAATCAATCAGGCGTTTTTGTGTTTTGTTAAGGGAATGGCTTTTGTTACAGAGGGATATTGAAAGTTTGTTTCAAGTGTGTCAGTAAAACTATCTGTTTTCGAAATTTTTCGTTACTGCAGAGAAGGAAAACCCTTTTCTTTTTTTTAATAAATTAATTAATAATGGGGAATGAAGATTTTAATTTTTCTCCCCTTCATTATTATAATTGTTAAATTCTAGAATTGAGGATGATTTAAATTCTAGAATTGAGGGTGATTTAATATAGGCAAATTCTTGTCTTGGAATTACCTACCTTAATTCGACAAAAATGTTTATTTGTTACTTTTTTATTATGTTGATGTATGTACGAGTAAGTATTTATATTGAAATTTGAAATGGTATGAAAAAAATATTTGCAATCAATTTTTACAGTGGAATACATATATTTAAATATATTGTTATTGTTTCTAAAATAATTTAAATATTATATTATTATTATCAATACTATGTTTATTTTGTTAAATTTAAAATTAAAAAAAAAAAAAAAAATCATTACTTTAGAATTTAATAATAACTTGTATTACATGAGTCATAATGCAAGGCTTGCAATAAAAATTAAATTTATATTTTTAAGTGTGAAACAACCGATAAGTATTTGTTTGCAGCTGGACCGTCTTTAAAATGCGAGATCATATCTGGAGGTAAACCAACATATTGATTTTATTATCAAAAAAGAGAATTTCTGTAGGTCAACATATAATAAAACAAACTGATATCTCTTCCGGAACCTGGTCGAAGACAATACTGAATGATCAGAAGTAACTAAAACTCCGGTACAACTTCATGATCAATTCGAGCTGCTAAATAATACTATACTACAAGCAGCGTGGCAGAGTACTTTTCCTAATCGAAACCAAATGGGAAATCACACCAAATATCCCATAGATGTGGGAGACCTTGCTAAAGAAAAACGGTAGACGAATCGAGCAGCTCATAGTAATTCACGACTTATTTATTTAAGTAACAAATTAAAAATACCTTTAATGTAAACCAAGAATAAACCTTTAGCGAATAGGTAGCCTTTCTGGCCATAGGACATCAGTTATTTACTTTGGAAAACAACTAATGAAGTAATAAGGTTAAAAGTACAAATAAAGTAAATAACTAAAACATAGACTTGTAACGCTATAAGTGCTAAAAGGTGAAATTAACTTCAACACCAAGTAATCATATGTTCCATATCAGTAGAAAATGGCAAATTTGATGTTGATTGTAAAATCTAAGAAGCCGCCAAACATCAAAACAGCTTTTAGGCCGAACTCCGTTCTTCCTATAATTTCAAAATTATTCGAAATGCTAGAGTTATAGAAGTAGGAAATTTAATTCCTCTTCACCATTTTGGATTGAGAGATAGCCACGCTACCAGAAGAGTCACAGATTTAATTGAAGATGCTCTTGAAAAAAAATTATACGTTCAAGTATATTGTTGGAGTATACGGAACTTTGAGCGCGGCTTTTTAGCAATTAGAACTTTACGCCAGCTAGAAAATATTACGAATCATGCTACCCACAAGCAGCTTCAATTCTCAAGCAAGATTTTTACGTGAACGATATGCTTACAGGCTGTGAGAATACTCAAGAAGTAATGAAAATCTACCAAAGCATGTGCTCTATCGGCTAAATGTGGCTTTAACTTAAGGAAATGGATGTTCAACAATCCAGCATTTTACTTTCTTTTACTCTAGTAAAATAAAGTATAGTAATCATGAAAATTTTGGACCTTGAGATTTTTAGAGATTTATTTGTTTTGAAGTCCCCTGAGTCCGAAAAAGTGGGTTTCGAAATGGTGTCTGTCTGTCTGTCTGTCAGTCTGTCAGTCTGTCAGTCTGTCAGTCTGTCAGTCTGTCAGTCTGTCAGTCTGTCAGTCTGTCAGTCTGTCAGTCTGTCAGTCTGTCAGTCTGTCAGTCTGTCAGTCTGTCAGTCTGTCAGTCTGTCTGTGTCCTCTCTATAGCCCAGATGGTTTAATCAATCGAACTGAAACTTCAGATTTAAGCTTTTTTGATAAATTGGGAGGTCTCAGTGAATTTTACTCCAAATCGGCTAATCGGAAGTGGCCACTCCTTTGGTCCAGAAAATTTATTTTGCAAATATCTTAAAAAGTATAAGGTTTACAAAAAACTACTTAATACAAAATGTTTTCAAAAATTAAAAACAAATAAAATTAAAAAATAAAAAATTAAAAAAAAAATTTAAAAATTTAAAAATTAAAAAAAAAATTTAAAAATTATAAAAAAAAATTAAATTTCTCAAAATTCTCTGTTCGTAAAAGAAAGTCGTGTGTTGGCCACACCTACATTTTTCATTAGATCATCACAAATTCGACCATCAAAATGCTCGGCTTGCGTTGGAACCCAAATCATCTATCAAATCTATCGATATCGAATTACATTTATTATAACCACTGAAACCTTCCTGGCAGCTCTCAAAAGGTTTATATCATAGAGGGGTGTACATGTTCAAATTAATTCCGATAACGGTAGCAATTTTCTGGGCAGCCGTAGGGAGGTAAATGAATTATTCGAGCTCTTTAAATACGAAAACCATTTTAAACTAATTTCCAACTTGCTTATACCACATAAAACCAACTTTGTATTCAACCCTGCAACCGCCCGGCACTTTGGTGGTTTGTGGGAGGCCAACATAAAATCAGTTAAGTATCACCTGAAACGAGTCACCAGAAGCACACCTTTAATATTTGAGGACAGGCCATTCACCAGGTGTCATTCTTTGATTGGTGAGCTATTAAAGGCAATTTCTGAACCAGACCTCGGTCACATAAACACATCACGACTTTCGAAGTGGCAAAACATTCTGATCAGAGTTCAAGGATTTTGGAAGGCATGGTACAGGGGTTACCACACTACACTCAATCAAAGAAGCAAATGGAAAAGCAAACGAATAATTTAGAATTAAATCAATTGGTACTGATATAAGCTGAAATTTTAAAGGGCTAAAACCTCATGAGATGGTCAGAACTTCGGTTTTCATTAATTCAACTGCCACATTAATTCCGAAATGAATTTCTTAAGTCAATATCCAGATCAGTCTTCAACTCAATATATAAATCAACCTCCATCTCAATCGCAACTTTATTCTATACCAAAATCTCAACCCGCTGTTCAACTCATACCATCATACCAACATACCATTATACCATCATACAATCACCATCATACAATCATACCATCATACAACCATACCATCATACCACCATACAATCATCATCAACATACCACCATCATCATTACCATATCACAAAATTCTTAAATACAAAATATCATACCATTATATCATCATAACATCATACCTTCTTACCATTATACCGTCATCAAAAATCGACTCAATTTTTGAAGTTTTAGAAATTCCTCTATAGTAGTTTTCAAGTAAGTTTCAGAAATTCCTTTGTAGTAACGACCTGATTATTATCTCTCCAGGAGGAGATGAATGTTTGAGATACTAACATTGATCTTTCTTAAGTCTTAAACAATATTTGTGTAAAGTTTGGTTCAAATCGTTCAATGCGTTTGCCTTGCATTTAAATACAGTAAAATCTTACTTCAACAGACACTTAATTTAGCGGAATCCTTACTTCAACGGACAAACCTGACACTATATTAGAGCGGCACGGATTGATAGTTCTGTGATGATACAGGATTTACGAGTACAATTCAAATTGAAACATTACCACATTAATTTGTTCCTTTTACATTTCAAATTGAACCTTTATCATTTCAAATTGACCTTTTTACATTACAAATTGAACATTTAGTAAATTATATGTATGGCAAATTGGGGTGGAATTTGGCTTTTCTTAGCCGGTTTTAGTGAAATTTGATATCCATAAATGAAATTCGATTCTTAAATGATTTTTAGTTGGAATTCTAGAATATGGCCAAAAAAAATAAATAAATGAAAAATTGCGCAACACTGTTTAGAAACAAATTTCTATCGCACATGTCAAATTTGTGTCCCAAAATCAAGATTTGAATTAAAAAGAAAACACACTTTTTAGCCTTCAGAGTGTTATTCTTTTATTGAATCATAAAGTACATAGGATAGGGTTATTTAAGGAATAACACATCGGGCAAATGGCCTCCACGGTTTTGCTGATACAAACGCATTCTTTTGTCACAATTTTCTATTACCATTTTGCATAAATGTGGCTGAATTTCGTTGATCCGTTTAATTTCCTTCTTTAATGCACGGGCGATTGTGGGCTTGTTGACATAGACCTTTGACTTCAAATAACCCCATAAAAAGAAATCTAATGGTTTCACGGGCATGTGGCACTGTCTTGTTGAAACCATTAGATTTCGCCAGAAATAACTGTGTTATCATGTCATAATATCGAGTACCAGTAACAATCACTGCTACACCAGCCTCATTTTAAAAAAAAGTATGTTCGAATGATACCTCAAGCCCAAAATTCGCACCAAACAGTGACACGTTGTGGATGCATTTGTTTTTCGACAATCACATGTGGGTTCTCCGAACTCCAATATGCTTCATCGCCTAGAATGATTTTGCTCGAAAATCAGCATCTACTTGTTGATGTTCAATAATCCATTCAACGAACTCTCTTCGCTGTGCATGCTTATTAGGCTTCAGTTGTTCTGTTAGTTGAATTTTGTAAGGATGGAGTCACAGTTCTTTTGCGAGTATACGCTGTAGAAGGCTTCTTGAAATTTGCAAATTTTTGTCCACGACGCCGAATTGATGTTCTGGGATTTTCACCAACACTCTCACGCACGGCTCCGATATTGATATCTGAACGGCTTGTTATTAGACGACCAGTAATTTTTCAATTAATCTATTCATATTTGATGTTATTAAAACACTATTCCGACCATATTTGTATGAAATTTTCACACTGTTGTCGCTAAACTTTCATTATTTTTGAGATATGGTTCAATAATGAAAACACGTTGTTGTATCGTGTAACGCTCCACTTTTACTAACCCTAAAGTCTCAGCTGTCAAATTGTTGTTTTTTAGGGTTGCCAACAATTTACTGCACAAATGGCGGCAAATTCAAATCTTGCGTTAGTTTTGGGACACTAACCACCAACTAAACCACAACTCAACCCTAATTCAACTCGTAAACGAAACCGAACTTAACCCAGAACTAAACCGCAAACTTTACGCCAAACCCACTCCTCAAACCAGCATATATGAAAAACTGGGCAACAACTCACTATATCCTATTCAGCCCCAACTCAACTTCAACTCAACTTTAACTCAACTCGGAAATTGATCCCTAACTTAACCTTAACCTTGACCATAGAGACAGATTGGCAGAAGAAAATTCTTAATCGAAAAAGCCGTTCTCGAGGTACCATGGGTACAGACATACAGACATCCAGACAGAAGGACGGACATTTTTTTTTTGTTTGCTTTTTAGAATCAGGCACTTTCAAAACGTTGAGAAAAGTGGCTTTGGAACAACCAAATTTTTGATCATTTTTGTCAGGATTTCAATACTTTGGTCTTTTTAGACCGAAGTAAATGTTCCATAATCTTATTGGCTAACGAACCAGCAATTACACTGTGGAAAAGTCGGTGTTAAAATTTAAATGTAAATTTTTAAGTTTTATATTCACAGATAGATGTCACTAGTAAATAATTTTGTTCATGTGGCAATTTTCGTTAATAATGAAAATTTAGTTAGTTTGGTTTGTGTTGCTGTTACACATGGTTGTGTTTTATTGGCATTGTGCTCGAAATTTAGTATAAAATAAAATGTCCAACAAAAACAAAATTTAGGCTGTTTCTCTATACAGTCCACATTAGTAAAAACCTTAACTTTACTCTATTTGCTATTGTGTTTCTTTGGCACGTCTGTTAGCATAATTCGCAGCTACCAAGAAGCCAAAAGTTGTTCAATTTGATGCTGAGATTCATTGGCACGTTAATCTCTATGTCTAATTGTCGTTTCTGGGCGTAGATATTCTAGTTTTTATTCAAAACGCTATTGATGCCTACTTCTTGCATTATCTTTCAATTCTGAGCTATACACAAATTTACAGGCAGATGGAAGGACAGACATCTTATGTAATAAAAGTACAAGCGAAGAAAAGAAGGGCTCTAAATATTCGTGGTTTAAATTTGTATTTCAGTTACTACGTAAACAAATAAATTAAATCAAATTAAGTTAAAGCGTTATAAACAAACAAACAAGAAAAATTAGATTTTCATTAAAGAAATTCGAGCTAACAAATTGCTATACGCAAAACACATACAAATTTATCCAAAAAAAAAAAAAAAAAAAAAAATGTGAAGTGCTAAATTCTAATTTGTTGATTTTTTGAAATATGATCATCATAATAATATTGCACGGCGAAAACTTTATGTACTTATTTAGCAATATAATATTGAAAATGAGCAAAAGCTTCAACGATATTATCCATTTACACTTGACACTAATGATGATTAATTACAGTTTCCGTTCTTTGTCAAAAAATCTAACAAAAAATAAAAAGCACACCGAAACATAAAAAGGAATAGGGTAAGGTTTCTTTCGTCTTATATAAATTGTTTGTTATTGATGTGTGTGTGTACACATATAAAAATGTATATATGTATATATTTTTACTTGTAATCAGCTTCTGTTTCCTTTATACAATTTTCCATCAAAAAATAAAAAAAAATAAAAAAATCGAAATCAGACAAAAAGAAAAGTATAAGCAAAAGTTCAAAAGAAAGGTTAAATGATTTTTCTTTTCCTGTTTTCCGTCAAAAGAACATACAAAAATAAAACTCTGCAATTGTGATAATATTAACGATTTTTGTTTTTTGTTTTTTATATGGAGCTTTCTTACCAATTGAAATTATTTTTTGTGTGTGTATGTGTGTGTGTGCTTTCATTTTTTTTTTGTTTTCTGTTTTTATTTCGTTCCATTGTTTTAATGTAATGAAAGGAAAATTATTATTATTCTTCTTTTATTTAACATTTTTCATGTATATTATATTATCCATTATTATTAAATGGAAAATAAAAATGAAAATGAGAAAATTGTTTTATTATTATTTTGCTATATCCCCTCTTCTTTGTAATTCCTTCCAGTCTAACCGGCAAACATACATATATAATATTTAATGTACAATGTGTACTCTATATGTATGTAGGAGTCTGAATTGAGTTTATATAACCGAGATAATCGAAAGAAGCACAACACAAAATCGGATACGAGCATATTACAAAGAAGAAGAAGAAATAGAATAAAAGCTCCATAAAAAAAAAAAAAAGAAAAACAGAATGTATTTCTCAATCAACAGAATGGCAATGAAAATAAAATTAAAACAGACAGACATACAATTTTCATTACACGTACATGTACTCTCGGTATAAATGAGTTTACGAGTAGCTGGAAATGTGGTTTGAGTTTGAGAAATATTTTGATTTTATTGTTATTGCTAATAAGGTATTTTCTCTATGTATATTAGACAGGGGGTGAATTTTCCTTTGTTTTTTTTTTTTATAGTTTTATTGACTAATTTGAAATTGTTTACGATGCATTTTGTCGCCATTTTGATGGGAATGTATGAACATATGTCACGAAAATTAAAATACATTTTAAATATTAATTGTCGTCGTGGTGTGCTTATGCATACTTAAGAAGTTTGTGATCATGTTGTCATTGTCACGAGTGTCAATTACGGGATTTAATTTTTTTACAGTGGAATACACAGTGGACATAAACCAAATAAAATTTTTTTATAAATTAAATTATAAGAGATAGGGACCAGTCAATTTAATTGTAAAAGAAGTGAATAAAAAGTGGAAAATACTTTTTTGAGATTTACGGAAAAACATGGAGATTTAACTTTTTACGAATAATTGCTTTATCCACAAGAAGATAGGACAGTCAAAATTCACAAGCACATTGATATAGCATTGTGCCAATAGTGCAGGCAGTCTGAATTATCACTGCTCACAGCTAAACGGGAATTTTGCGTTTCTTCCGCGGCTTACAAGGCTGGTTCCAAGTGTTATCACCCGAAGAGCAATCAAAAGATTTATAAGGAAATCCTAATCCTTAGAATAACACTCAATTAGGAAAGTTCTAATATTGTTAGTGAAAGTTAATAAAAATAATTAAATTTATAATACACAATAATAATTATAGAACAAAATCAAAACAACAACTACAAACATAAAATAGGTTATGGTTGTGCAATTAGAGCAGAGTCACACTCGTTCATTGAACGGTAATTATAAATGATTTTCAATCCCTGTATCTCTTTTTCCTTGGAGTTAGGAAATTTGAAAGGCTGACAATGTGCCGTAACCAAATTTTGAGATACCCACTTCATAAATACATAAATAGGTATACAACTCTTAATATTTTTATAAAGTACCCAAGATCAACTAGAACATACAATCTGATTGTACCGAGGTTTCTAACAATTTTAATAAGCAAAGTTGGTTTTTTTATGCAGCTCTGGAATTCATTTCACCCTAATATTACCAAAAAGTAGGCGAGTTAGTTGGTTTAGACGGGAATGTGAAGTCTATCTTTAACGTAACTGGTATAGTTTAATGTTGGAGCGTAACGTAGAGTTTGGGTTATTTTAAAACGCTTTTAATTAGTTCGGTCTAAAAAGACCAAAGTATTGAAGTCCTCTCAAAAATGATCAAAAATTTAGTTGGTTCAAAATCACTTTTCTCGACGTTTTGGAAGTCCTTGAGTCTAAAGAAGCAAAAAAAAAATGTTCGTCCGCCTATTTGGATGTCTTTACCCATGGTATCTCGGCTTGTTCAATTTAGAATTTTTTTGACAATCTGTTAATCTGTTCTATGGTCAAGGGCGAAATTTGAAATGCTTTTGGAACATGTGCGTCAAGAGGGTCGGATACCTGCCATACGAATTGACCCAAAATACGTAACTAGTTATAGAAATATTTACCAATTTTTTATATGCTGGTTTGAATATTGAGTTTGGGGTTGAGTTAAAGGTAAAGATAGGGGTCAATTTGCGGGTTGAGTTCAAGTTGAGTTGGAGTTGAGTTGGGGTTTGGTTAAGATATGTATAGTGAGCAGTTGACCAATTTTTTTATATGCTGGTTTGAGGATTGAGTTGAAAAAGAGTTTGCTGTTGGGTTGAGAGTTGAGTTGGGGGCCGTTTGCGGGTTGAATTGGGGTTGAGATGGTGTTGGACCAGTGTTTAGTGAGCAGTTGAGGAATCTATAAAATAAAGTAAGTGTTTGTATGTATTTACAGCATATGTACATATATGTTATTTAAACCAATCCACACGACTTGACCGATTTGAATCAAACCTTACACAAATATTGTTTAAGACTTAAGAAAAGTCACTGTTAGTATCTCAAACCTCAAATTGAACCTTTTACATTTCAAATTAAACCTTTAGCAAATTAAATGAATCGACAATTAGGATGGAACTTATTTATTTCTTAACGGATTTTAGTAACATTTGACTTCCGCGATGGAAATGGGATTCTAAAATGATATTTGAATGAAGTTCTGGAATATCGCCAAGTATGATGGAACTTGTCTATTTCTTAAACAATTATGATGAAATTCGGCGTGTACGTTGAAAATGGGATTGTAAAATGATTCTTGGAGGAATTTCGGAAATATGACCAAGTATGTATGATCGAACTTGGTTATATCTCACCCGATTATGATGAAATTTGAAATTTGTTTTGGAGATGGGATTCTAAAATCTGGAATATGGCCAGATACGAAAGAATTTTCCTATTTCTCAAACGATTATGATGAAATTCGACGTCTGCTTTGGAATTGGGATTCTAAAATGATTTTTGGGTGAAGTTCTGGAATATGGCCAATTAGGATGGAACTTGCTTAATTCTCAACCGATTATGATGAAATTCGAAATGTGCGTTGGAAATGGGATTCTAAAATGATTTTTTGATAAACTTGTGTGCTTTGGAATTGGGATTCTAAAATGATTTTTGGACAGAGTTCTGGAATATGGCCAATTAGGATGGAACTTAACCTTATTCTTAACCGATTATGATGAAATTCGGCATGTGCGTTGGAAATAAGAGTTCTGGGATATGGCCAAGCATCATAGAACTTATACATTTCTCAACTTTTACCTACACTGTCGTTTAGGTACACTAGTATTGGGATTCTAAAATTTATTAAACTATTTCGTAACAGATTTTTACGGAATTTTACACGTGCGATGAAATGGGGTTCTAAATTGATTTTTAGATAGGGTTCTAGAATATAGCCCGGTAGGTTGGAACTTTGCTATTGCTTAACTGATTATAATGAAATTCGAGATTAAAAAAAAGGATTTAAAATAATGTTTCTAGTTCCGAAACTATACAATAACGGTAGTAGTTTCAATACTGCGGCGCGTGTCCGCCACACACTATATTTTTCTAAACTTACCGCTTTAACAGCAAATACTGAGAATACATAACCCAAAGTTTAAAGCGAAAGATTGGCAAGAAAAAATTGACTTACGAGGTTCAGTTAGGGATTGATTTGAGAGTTGAATTGAGGGAAGTTCTCATCACCTCATGAGGTTTCGGCCCTTTATATTTTTTTCAATAAATTTAGTTTGACTTGATTACGAAACTGATGTATTACTATTATTATTCCCATTTTTACTTATTTTAGTTAGTAGTTTTATTATTATAATTAAAAATAAATAAATTAATTTGCTTAACCAAAGAGTAACAAATAATAAAAGAGAAATGGTACAGAAGGAAAATGTACATACAAAAAATGGATTATGTAACTACTACAACTTATAATTCTAGTTATGTTACTTATTCTAGAGAAAAAAATAAGAATGGACGAAAAATTTTCTTGTCGTAATTTTTGATGTTAACGCTGCGTCCGAAACTCGTGATAAATATTTTTAGTACAGAGTTTTGACATTTATTTGGAAATTTATACCTAAATTATCATAGTCAATCCTTATAAGATACTTTTTGATAGCTGCCAATTAAATTAATTTTGTGTTTCAGTTGCTACGCTTTTTCTTTCCGATGTCATTTAAGTGGCGTAATTATGCCATGATAAATGTTAAAACCAATGTGTATAGTATACCATTTAAAAACATTTGTTTGTGTGTCAGACCATCTATAAAAAAATAAAATTAAAACACATCTTGTCTTTGTCTATTATATGGTGTTTGATTTTTATTTTCTCTTTTTGGCGTATTTTACTATTCAGTAAACTTTTCCTATGGAATAGCACCTTAATACATTCTCTTGTCAGTGTAGCCACAACAATAAAAACTTTACTTCTTTAATATCTTCGACATTTTCTTTCCAAACATCAATCCATTTCTAAATATGCGAAAATAATAATAGAAAAACATGTAATATGGCTATACGTTTGTAGAAATTCATGAAACATTGAAACAATTAACCGGTACACTTAACACTTAAGAAAGTTTTGATACATTGTGTCGTTGAGTGCGAGTTTACGAAAATTTTCTGATGAAAAATTTTCAGCAGATTCAATATATTTTATATGGAAAACAAAATAATTATGTTCGGAAGGGGAAATTTGTTTACGAAATAGACTACGTCGATTGGTTGTCTGTTGAAAATTTTTCATTCGAAAATGAGCGAAAACTCGCAAGAAAATCGCATATATCAAGAAAATCGTATTTTAAAGTCTTACCGGTATTTAATCAAAACTCTCCACAAACTTTATTATTTGATGAAGAAAATTCTTGTTGAAAATTGAAGTTTAATGCAAAAGTCGATATTTAAACAAAATGCTTCATTTACAAAGAAACCGTTAAGTTCAAAACTTATTATTTGCACACACTAATAAGGTAAGTTTGGAGCAAAACTAGCGATTTACTGCAGGAATAATGATCAAAAGCCTACATATTAAACACTCATGCCGAATTTACGACCATTTTCTGTAGAAAAATTTTCAACAGGCAACCAATCGACGTAGTCTAATTTGTAAACAAATTTCCCCTTCCGAACATAATTCTTTTGTTTTCCATTTAAAATATATTGAATCTGCTGAAAGTTTTTCTTCAGAAAATGGTCGTAAACTCGCACTGAATCTGCTGAAAATTTTTCAGCAGATTCAATATATTTTAAATGAAAAACCAATGAATTATGTTCGGAAGGAGTAATTTGTTTACAAAATAGACTACGTCGATTGGTTGCCTGTTGAAAATTTTTCTTCAGAAGATGGTCGTAAACTCGGCATCAATTGCTAAATTTTTGACAGAAATAATCGTTATTCAGTCCAACATAAAATCTTGTGATGTACAGACGTATTTTTAAAAAAAGTAAGAATTTAATCTTAAATTTTATAATATTATTATGTACAATATTATTTTAGATTACAATGATCAGCAATGAACACACAATTGTTGTTCAGGATGGCGAGAAGTCCAGAAAGTGGATTAGAAATAAATCAAAACGAGAACAACAGAATGAAAATAGGTAAAATTTTTAAAATATTAATTTAATTTATTGTTTATACTCGTAGTAGCTATAACAGCATCTCCCTATTTTTAGATACAGGCAAACAAGACCCCCGGTGTTACCAAAGTGTAAACACAGAAAAGACGCAGGGTCCTTTAAATGAGGGAGCATCCTGGGTAAAGATGGTATGCAATTTGCAAAAGCATTTTTAGGAAACAGGAAAATTCCGTTTAGTAAGGAGTTTTCCGGTTGTATGGAGTTTTTACGAAAAATTATTAATAATTGGATTTATAATTATAATGTAGATTACTATGAAAGTTTAAATATTTTCCAAATAATTTAATTTTGTAAGCAACATATTTAGTACACATACAATTTTCGTATTTGATATGTATGCGGAGGAATCGAGTTCCATTTTTCAGGATTTATACGTACAGTATAAGTTTGATAAATGTATAACAGGAATTGCAATTGTTTTGCATGAAATTGTCTAGTATATTTAATCACTATTAAATTATTTTGGCATAAACCGCCTTAAATTAAATAAAGGGAGCCATTAACAATTAACAGCAACACCACACGTATTCAATTGATTCGGTACTAGCACCCTCCAGAGGATAACTGGGCAAGGTCAACTGAACCCATTCAAGCCTTAAAAAAACCAAAATCTGTTCTTGGCACCCCTAAAGATCGGTTTCTGTACCTGTAATTGTCGTCCGAACGCGCATTTAGATTGCTTGATTATTTCCATAGATTTCATAGAAACTTCAAATTTTTTGACAATTACCTTATTAGGCACAAATTAGCAAACTCTGAGCCAAAAAATCTAAATTCTGCTTAGTTAGTTTCGTTAAATTACTGTTCGTAAATACTAATATATGTACTTCACGTGTTAATCGAAACACGCTTAAAATGGTCTAATCACCGGTAGCGTATTAGAAATTACATGAATTAATTAACATTCAACAAAAAATTAATAAAGTAAAAATTAGCGTACACAGAAATAGAGCTGTGTGAAGATTGTGAAAAAGAAAAATTGTAAGAGATTTCATCTGTATTAGCATGATTCACTAGTACTTAACGCACAGCACATTCTGTATATATAGAATGTAAATTGTGATATAATCAGTCCAGTCGCCGCGGCCTGATGAGAAGATTTATTTTTTCATAATCATAAGCTCATCAGTTCGAAACTGGATTGAATTCTCTTCCAATCTTCGAAACGTATTAAAATCATAAAATCTGCAATTCTAAGAGCAACAACCTGCAATGCAATGGCATGTTAGTGAGGTAGCACCGCAATATCGGCGATTATTTGTCATAACCCGCACGAGTGGACTGATATTTTATTCTATCAATCGTGCTGGTCAAAATACAATACGGTATTTTTTTCCGAGCCCCTAAATCAATTTAATCACATGTTTTTCGTTATATTCGTGATTGATTGGTTAAGGAACATCATGGAAATAAAAACCTAGATTAAAAAGAGACCTTCTGAATCGAATTGATTAGTTAAGGTACTCGAACAAAAATACACTAAAAAAAAAAAATCGACCTCGTGAATTCACCATAAAGCGTATATTTTTTCAGCCTTAGTAGTTATACAGTAAAGGGCGTACGTAAAAATAAGCAATTGCCAATTTGCTATTTTTGCCTTGATGCCACATACTTGAAAACTGTCGATACTAACGTTTTTAGTAATTATGCAGTAGAAAAACTTGACCGAATTAATTTTTCTTACTAAAAAATTTTTCCCCGTCAAGTTCTTCTGTTGCGAAATTACCCCAAAATGTTACTGTCTATAGGCAAAAATTGTCCATGTAGGTACGAGGCTGTTTTCGAAACCGATACTTATTTTATACTTATTCCGCCAATTTACACTTGCTTTCTTGCATTATATCATTCATGTTAATATAGAAGCTCGAGATTCAGCGTAAACTTTAAGCCATGAGCCAAGTTTTGCCACAATGTCGTAATACAATGTGTCACCTTCAATTGAATCTATTTCTTCTTCAGGCCTTGGATGGAAATTTTCCTTTCGGGCAATTACTTAATAAATTTTGCCTTCAGAAATTGATTTTGCCAAAACTGTTGAAAATTCTGGTGATGAGGAAATTTTAAATATATTACGACGACCTCAAGTTGAAATTATGTGTACTTTTAAAAAATCAGGCAACTTCTCAGATGCGGACATAAAGCAAATTTTGCAGCTTTGTGAAGTAAATAAAACAACAATCGACCGATGATCAGATAAAATAATTGGGTTAACTTTTTTTTTTTTTATCTTTATAATATTCGCAACTGGTTTTTTACGGAAATATAATTTCCCTAAATTATTCCGAAGTGGTGGAAATTGTTTTTAAGAAAACTAACAAATTTTCTTTGTTTCAAACAAAGTAATTGATCCAAATGAAAATTTCAATGATTTATGTAATATTTCGAACAATTTTAATTCTGGAATTAATTGGGTTGATTAAGAAATAATTGTTTTGATACTTCTACAAAAATTTCAAAACGACGAATGCCAAATTCGTTGGCTAAAAGGGTCGTATTAATAAATTATTTTATTAGAAAAGTGAACAATAAACCGCATTTTGTAGTATTTTAGGAATTAAATGTTATAGAATTGTATACGTGTTTGCAGAACTACTTGTCTACTCGAAAAAAGATGCGGTTATCCAGTTTATATAAAAATTTAAAACAATTGACATACATAATTGTCGAAACAAATTGGCCAGAATACAGTATCTCCCAAGCGAGCTCAATATTAATAAAATGTACCGTCTATTTATGAGACAATCTCCAGAGGAAACCAATGTGATGCAAAATTTTTTCCAGAGCGTTTTTAACCAAAACTTCATTATTGGATTCAAGACTCCATCCGCAGACTTATGTTAGGTATGCGTAATGTTGGCAGAACAATTAAAAGTTGAAAAGGACCCCAAAAAAGAGCAACCTTTAATGGTAAATCGATTAGTATATAAAAGGTGCGCTCAAGCCTTCTATCATTTACTACAAGAACAAAAGCACGATTTGATCACTATTGCATTCGACTGCCAAAAATTTATGGTACTGCCGGAAGTAGCCGACCAGGCGGCATATTACAGTCGTCAGCTCTAGGGACCTACAAAATCACCCTTGACCACGGAGAACGTGTTTTTATATTCGTGGACCGAAAATCAGTACTTCAAGGGATTCTATCATATTGCGTCGGCTGTGCATCATCACCTTTAATATCTAACTTTGACCAACAAGAAGCGAGTACGCTTAGTCGCAGATGGTTGTGGAGGCCAAAATAAAAACACCATAATGCTAGGAATGTACTCTTATTGGCTCCTGAAAGAAGTCCCAGCCAGTGTAACTACTCTGGAAATTATTTTCATTCATTTATATCTCGAAGAAAGAGGTATACAAATAGTTTATGTAGTTAAATATTTAACTGAACCTTTTAAAACTTTTTTGACAATAGCAAAATCTACACTTTAATTTAAACAATTTCTAACTATTTATAAATTTTCAGGTAAGAAACCGAAAAACAATTATTAAACCAGAGTAACATCTGGAAATATATAAATCTCATGCTACTGTTATTTGCCTGAGAAATGAAGCCTGTTCTGTCCGAGATTGACCAAGCCTCACGGAAAACTCTTTATGCTGGATAAAGCTACTTACAAGTCAGACCTCGGCGCTGGTAAATCCTTTACAAAAAAAAAGAAAAAGTATTATGCAAATAAATCCGTCAATAGTGGAACCCGGTGTTCAGATATATGAAGCGAAAATTATGGACGTAAAAAATGTACTCACACCACTTTGGTGACAACTGTCCGAAATGGAAAACTTCATCTTCTATAAAAACATAATCAATTCCAATAGCAGCGCTTGTATAGCATTGAAGGGGAGGATCTGTTAGTTTGTACAACATTTATAGTAATATTAAATTGGCATTTCTTGTTAATGTCTAATGTGAACGCAACCTAAATTTGCCAAACATATTATGTAAAAATATGTAGGTTAGGTTAGGTTGGAGTGGCTGCTTACGCACACTTAGACCGGTGACGGTCCATTGTGATACCACAGGATGTATCCCCTTTTACCCCTATTAGAACCATTTTGAGCTACTTATGTAGCGTAAGACGTCCCGCACTTTAATGTTTTCGAGATCCGAGAGGCAGTCCATCCTGAACTTACCTAAGTGTTTGTGCCTTCTGAGAGCCAATGCTGGACACGAGCAAACGAAGTGTATTAACGTCTCTTCCTCCTCTTCGTCCAAGCAGCTTCTGCAGAAGTCATTAGCCTCCAGACCCAGCCTTCTTGCATGTTCTCCAAAAAGGCAGTGTCCAGTAAGAATTCCTACGACTGTTCTTCTTTCACGTCTGCGTAAGGATATTAATGCCCTGAGGATAGGGCCTGCTTCCCAAGTGCTTGTCTCAGCGCTGTGATAGGCCTCCCCAGACTTGCCCTTTCCGGTTGCAGCTGGAGAGTCGTACCATGCCTAGCAAGTTCATCTGCCCTGCAGTTCCCCATGACGCCCGAGTGACCTGGGACCCAGATTACCTGGATGTTGAAATGCGCACCCATCTCATTTAGAGATGAGTGACAACTCAACGCCACCCGTGACGCCAAAGACACCGATTCTAACGACCGGATCGCCGCTTGACTGTCCACATAGATTGTAATATCGACTGAGGATAACACATTATGCTTCAACCACGTCATGACCTCCTCAATCGCTACGACTTCAGCTTAGTTCACGCTGCAGTAATCAGGGAGACGAATAGAAATATTTACATTTAATTTGTCACAGAATACTCCAGCTCCTACTTTGCCGTCTAGCTTGGAGCCATCTGTGAAGAATTGCAACGCTTCGGTTTCCGATAACGGTCTATCCCTCCAGGATTCCCTTGAAGGGAAGGAGGTCCGAAATCGCTACTCGAAGCGTAGAGTAGGTTTAATGTAGTCAAGATTCGCCAGCTCATTTTTCAAAGATCTGACAATAGTAGAGTGTCCTATACTAAGACAGATCCACTGAGAGACGGCTGCAAGTCGTACAGCCGTATTTGCCGCCATCTGTTTGCCAAAAATTTCGACCGGAAGAAGGTGCAACATAACCTCTAAGGCACTTGTCGGTGTCGACCTCAATGCCCCGCTAAAAAGCATGCAGGCCGTTTTTTGCACTCTCTCAATCTTACTTTTGTAAGTTACCTTGTCCAGAGCTGGCCACCAAACACCCACCCCGTACATGAGTACAGGTCTCACTACAACGGTGTAGAGCCAGTGTACCAGCTCCGGCTTCAGACCCCATCTATGACCAATGGCGTTCCTACAGGAGTACAAAGCAATAGTTGCTTTGTTTATTCTCTCCAACATGTTGGGCTTCCAACTAAGCTTACTGTCCAAGATAATGCCCAGATAATCTAGCTCTATCAGTAAAAGCAAGTCTCGTGCCATTTAAGGTAGGAGGGACAACTACCAAGATTTTGTATTTCTTAGTAAAGAGTACCAGCTCTGTCTTGGACGGGTTAATACCAAGTCAACATTTGCCAGCCCATTTCGTAACGATGGTAAGCGCATTCTGCATTACGTCTACAATCGTGCCTAGGAATTTCCCGGTAACAGCTAAAGCTACGTCATCTGCGTACGCGATAACTTCAATACCCTCTCTCTCCATTCTTCTTCTCTCCAAAAATATGTAAACCCACCTTAATTTTTTTTTGGACAATTGTTGTAATAAAAACCACACCAAATCTAGCAGTCTATCTAGCACGTTGTTTTATTTTATTATTTTGATAATCGTACAAAAAGTAATTCTAAATCATCGGCTCAAATTAACAGAACCCAATTTGTGAAACACAAGAGGAAGATGTTAGAAATCGAATTTAATTATATGTATTTACAATTATTTCATTTCTCTGTGATTTCAAGAAAAGATGTGATATCTTTATTTTATTTTATTCCTCGAAGATATATAATTTTGTTAATTAATTATACGAACAAAGTTTACTTTATTTTATAAATAAATATTTTATTGTTTTAAAGAAAATTTTTAATAATTTGATTCTAAAGTTCGCTAGTTTCTGAAAAATGATAAAAAAACTCGCTATAAAATGATTTGAAGATCAAAGCTGGCTATTTTTAAACTTTAAACTACTGTTCATCCAACAATTTTGACTGACAGTTTTTTTTTTACCGTAAAGTTGATTTTGAGTATCACAGGTCTCTCCATTAGAAGTCATGGTAGGTTTTTTGCATTTTCTGATGAAGAGATTTTAAGGTAGTTAGCGAACTTTGCATTTGAGCGGCACAACTAAAAGAAAAACAATAGTTGCAAATAATATACCACCAAACACTACATTTAATTAAAGAGCTCAAGCAAGACAAATTTTGAAATTATGTTTTAAATTTTATAATGGTCAGCCATACCACAATTTATTGTTTATCCTTCAACTCATTGTAACCATTTTGAGCTATTAACGAAGTGCTGGATACTACTGACATCCATCCTACTGTGAGGTCCTTCAGGTCATTAAAGAGGGGTGTCCCTAGAAACTTTGGTCTGTTTCGCGCTAGACGAGGGCAGGTGCAAATAAGATGAAGTACTGACTCTTCGTCCTCTTCGTTCTCGCAACTACGACAGTAGTCATGTGGGAAGAAACAAAGTCTACTCGTATGCCTGCCTATGAGACAGTACTCCGTAATCATTCCAGCAACCACACTGATCTGACTCGGCTCAAGTGAGATCAGCTGATTGGATCTCGCTGAGTCCAACTTGGACAATTTTTCAGGTCCACATTAAGGTCGATTTCAGTCAATTGTTTTCTCAAGACGTCTAGAGGAGTTAAAAATACCTGAGTCTCCTGTGCCTGACTGGATGTGCTCTTCAGTGTACCATTGATCCACAGAGAGATTGTTCTCTAAACTTCTCTAAACTTCCTTTCCCAATAAAATTTTTGCAAGAGTATAGCGCTACCATAACATTCTTTATCCTTTTCAGAATATCAGGTTTCCAATTTAATTTGCTACCCAAAACGAGACCTGGAAACCTCGCTTCATCTGTAAAAGTACCATATTAAACCCATTTAGTCCCATAACCTTTCTAAAGTGGGAAGATCGTTATGAGGAAGTTTATATTTCCTGGGTAAGAGAACCAATTCGGCTTTGTGTAGGTTCACATTCAACCTACACCCATTGGCCCATAGTTAAATAATGCCCAGGGCATTTTCCATAAGCTCACTAAGGGTTCCGGAATATTTGCCGCGGACCGAGCAAACGGCGCAGTGGTTAAAGCTGCGGCGTATGGATCGGGAGGTACCGGGTTCGAATCCCGATAGGGGCGGGATGCAAAATGGATTTTTCATCATCTAATTACGATCGGTGATGACGATGAACACATCTATGACCTCCTGTTGAGAGTGCAGAATCCATTGGCCGACCCACCTTTCATGTCAGCACTATAGGTTGGCATGATGCAATGTAATGTGCAGGTGGTTTATTCAAAGCAGCTCTATAGCCGTACGTCCTGGATTTGGCTACTTCTACGTAAAATAGGATGGTAAAATTAACTGCGAAAGAGTTGGGACTGCCTTGAGCCCCAGAAAAGATTGCATAGATTAAAAAAAAAAAATATTTGCCACGGACACTAATAGCAACATCAACCGCATAGGCAACCACCATGAAGCCACTATCCTCCGGTCCTAGCAACAGTTCATTTGGGACCAAGCTCCAAAGTATAAAGAGGACAGTACGCAATACCAAACTAACTTCTTGAACAAATGTCGCTTGTGCCAAGTGAACTTAAATAATTTATAAACGTGGTCACTTTCATTTTGGTTTAAATTGCTTGCTTGGTTGTTAAGTAACAATATGAAAAGTTTGGAAGTCAATTTATTTTTTATATAACAAATATAAACCACAAATACATGAGTTAACAGTAAAAGAATAAGATTCATATTTTTGTTATATTAAGGACTTGTGCCATACGATTGTATTATTCCCGAAATGACTTCTCGTGGTACAATATTAACAGATATGGTGCGAAAAGCACCCCTAAAACATTTAACCGACAGAACAACCAGTAACATGAAAGAAACAATAAATCTAAGTAATAACGACACACATGAACAAGGCATTTTTAGTGTACAGGTAATTTTAGTTCTCGTATATTAGAGAAATATTTGGATTACACTACTTATCTAATATAATAAATTTTCACTTAATTCAGGCCATCAGAAACCAAAATGAAACAGAAATATGTGGAACTAACACATAATTAGTTACCCCCCTACTACTATTACGGATGTCGAAAACAGGAATTGTTGTGACACAATTTCATCAAATTCAAAAGAAAAGGTTCCTTTAATTCCTGAATGTCATAATTCCAGAAATTCGAATGAATTTATTTAAATGATTGTGGACGAACCTCAAAATAATATCTTCAATATACCCTGTTAAAGTTAGCCGAAAGTTTCCAGCCCAAAGTAAAAGTCGATAATGTAGATTTTGTTATTAACATTCTAGCTGAAAATAAACAATTTGGTGGTTGACATCCAAAAGTAAATAGGATACATGGATTGCAATGAAAACTTTTGTGAATAGTTTTACGTGGAAAACTTTATTTAACCTAGCCGTGGAAAATATCGGAAAATCAGAAGGATTCACAAAATTGGAATAAAATTAGCCTCTAGAGTGTACATCTGAAGTGGAATCGTGTTTATGTGATTTGTCAATAGCTATCGCAGGAAAAAATTCAGTTCAAGTTTCCTGTGGAAAATTTCGGAAAATTCGATTTTCCACGGGAAACTTGAACTGAATATTTTTCAGGACTAGGTTAAACAAAGTTTTCCACGTAATACTATTTGCAAAAGTTTTTATTGCAATCCATGTATCCTATTTACTTTTTGCTTCAACCACCAAATTGTTTATTTTCGGCTGGAATGTTAATAACATAATCTACATTATCGTCTTTAAACATTGGGTTGTAAACTTTCGGCTGGAATTACACAAACTGCATTACCATTTATTTAGTTTCGGCTGGACTAACACAATTTCGTTATCGACTTTTCACTTTCGGCTGTCAACTTTCGGCTAATTTTAACAGTATCTCCAATATACGTTTCATCATAATAATTTTTTATCTAATGTTGAAATGTTTTATCTGCATAGATTGCGTAACAATTTTTTTTCAAATTTCAGGCCAATAGTGTACTAAGCGGAAGTGTAAAGGATAAATAAAATAGATGGTAACATTGAAGAAGATGCACAGGTATTACTTTTGACGATAAATAGGGGATGTAAATCACCAGTTATCTCTCATAATAAATAAAGTTTGGAGAGTTATAATGCGCCGCCGCTATGAAGATTCTAAGTGAAACATACCGAAATCATGTTTTGTCTTTGTCGAAGGACTAAATAGTATTACATATATTCAAAATATTCATACTATTCAAAGGTCAACAACTCTAATATTTTGTCAATGCACAACACAAACTTCAATCAATCTTCACAAATCGAGTTCATAAAAACGCCCCGAAGCCACTTGCTAAGTTAGCTTTGCTATAGAAAAGCCCAAATGTGGGCCGACAAATATCTCTCAAGCATCTCGTAGTTAGAGTATTGAACAAATGATAATAAAATCTTAAAATTTTGTTATTGATAACTCGCGTCGTAGACGCACGACCAATAAGATAACTTTTCAGCATCAGATTAGCAGGGAATGAGATAAAAATTAAACAGAAGATATCAACACAAATATTCAGGAATTTTGGTAACGACATTACAATGAATTTCAACGTCTTACCAGGATTGAACACATTTGATGGTATTATTGGCGGTGACACACTAAAAATGGTAAAAGTAATAATTGATAGGAAACCTCACCAGGTATCAGGACCAACCATCGATACAAAAAATGAAATAGCACAAACTAAAACTACAACGGATGAGGACTATAGGCTGAAGTCGAAGAACGGACCACTAAACTTCTTAGCGTTGGCTTCATAATGCCCTCAAAAAGTCCTTCGAATGGTTAAGATTTTTAAAGATTAAATATAGTTACCATAATAAATATTATTGCTAGCTAATCTTGGCAACTCCAAGTATTTTACAATTATAGATTCGCTTACAGAACATTAAACCCCAAATTTAGAAAAGATGTTATTGCAAAAGATAACAGAATTACAGTGACAATTATGCGAAATAATACAAAAAACTTTATTATAACGTATTTGGAATGCTTTGCAAAAATTTAGTTAAATTATTAATTCAAAATTTTAATTTATTGACGTAACAAACTTATATTAGTTGAATTTGAGTTAAAAGAGCCAAGAGAGAACTTTTTAACACTTACATAAATACCCACCACGGTACAGCCTAAAAATATAAAGCAAAAAGGAAAACAAGCTGGTGGTTGCGCGAATAGCTAACATTCCGACCGACCGAAAAAAAAAAACTTGAATCGACCGCAATATTATTCACCAAATTAAAATAAATAGAGCAGAATCAGCACCGAAAATGGCGTCGGAAATAAAAATTAACCTTGAAATTGAAACTTTCCTACAAACTGTACGAAATCAAATACATGTAGAAGAGAGTGCGCGAAGAAAACCTGGTGAAGCAATATTGCTATGCAATCGAGATGTATGGGTAACGATGTTGATAAATTTTACCTAAAAACATAGTTATGTTAATATTAAGCCAAAGTTGTGACGAAATGGATTTCAGATAATCAAACTAAGGTGCTTTCAAGGGTTGCCCAATCATCGGATTAAAACCCGATAGAGCACATATGGGAGAATGAGAACGAACAATTGCTATAAGAAATCCTCCTTCAAAAGATGGATTAAAACAGATTATTTGCTTCTAAGCGGGGGAAATTAGGGTGATTTTTACCCAACGGTTGGTTGATTAAATGTCACTCCGTTGCCAGAAAATTATTGAAGCTAAAGAAGGCCCTTCCAAATAAGCAGTTTTTTAAGGAATAAATACTTGTTTGACGTGAATTAATGTCGTTTTAGATGGAAAAAGGTCTTAATGTCTGAATCAATCATTTTTTTAGTATATTGAAGCAGATTTTCTCTCTAAGCTAACTTTTAATTATTATTTAGCAAATTCGTAAGAAGGATCAGTGTGAAAACTTCGTTTGATGATTATATGACCGACTAACTTTGTCTCCGTGAAAGCGAATTTACTCTTTTGCACATTGTAATTGTAAATTTGCTAGTTTAGTAAAATAAACAAACGCTCGGTTATGCACAATCCCTATGGAGAGCAGCCTTATCTCGTGAGAAAACATTAAGAGAGATTTACCAAAAGGCGTCTTTTAATTCCATGGTCGATATCTGATCCAGGCGACTTAACAAACTATCAATCCATGGTCATAGATAAGTATCATTTCCAAGTACCATGAACTCTGGCTCTCTTCGGCAACCTATCAGCTCTTTCATCCAGCTATGGTCATTATAAATCTCAGCTTTTCTAACAAGGAAAACCTGATAAAAGCGTTGTTTCACGGAAATTTGATTAGCTACATCGATGCTTTGATGTCGTTCATATGAAGTTTAGCACCATTTCTAAATGGTTGGTTGCAGATTAATTACTACGGTCTTAAAAGAGATTATTATGTATTAGATAAATGGATTAGCAGTTAGCTAATTGTAGCTGATTTTTCAATTTAATGTGACCTGATTATATCTGCTGAATAAGGAGGGAGGGGGGGGTCTTAGAACCAGACAATCTTATTTCCTTCTTTGAATTTTCCGCGTTAGGCAAGTCCCATTTATAATAATTTCGATTTAGGTGATTTCGTAAACCTATCGCTTAAGATATTTACGCTTAATAGTAGGACTATCCGGCAAATGTGAAATATCCTCTCTTGCAAACCAGTGAGTGATACTCATTAAAAATAAAAATTAATCCATTAGGGGATTAACCTTAACCGGTTTTGATTGCCTGACGGTAACCAATAATTAATTAGTTACGTGTAAAACATGCATCAAAAGGTACAAAAGTAACCGATTTTGTTTAAAATGGTACATATTGATGACCATCTTAACGGTCAGTTTATTTTGCATGAAGTAAAACTAATTATTCATGTTACGCACAGCAGTATAAAATAATAAAACCCGGCTCTACAGGCGCCCCTCACATGTGTACATATTTCGTTATTTTTGGGTTTATTTTATCCATCTAGCGACGGAAACAAAATATAACAATGATTTTTTTTTTTATGCGCTGAGAGCTTTACTGAGCAATGAACCTTCGAAGTTATTTATACTTCGTTAAATGGCAAGAACAAAAATATTTCGGTCTAATAATAGGACATTTTCGGAATTGATAGAGTTAAAAAAATTATTAAATCCAAATTTATTTTACATCATGAAGATGACAGTGCAGAAATAGCAAACATACCGCTAAACACTAAAGTGAAATTTCTGACAAATTGACAAAAACCTTACAAAAGCTAAAAAGTGTAAATGGTCCACTAAACTAAAATTGTGTAGCTGGAATTTAGATCAAGGCATCGTAGGGATGTCTAAGTAATTCCGCGTGTGCCATTTCATTGTATTGACCTTTGTGCATGATTTATAGTAGAAAACATATTTATGCGACCCGTCCAACATAAATTTATCCAAGTTTAAAAAATGTCACGTGGTAAAATTCTGTAGTTGGGATTTCTATGGGCCATTGACAAGGCATCGTAGAGATGTCTAAGTAATACCGCGTGTGCCATTTTATTGTATTGACCTCTGTGCATGATTTCTAGTAGACAAAATATTTATGCGACCCGTCCAACATAAATTTATCCAAGTTTCAAAAATGTCACGTGGTAAAATTCTGTAGTTGGGATTTCTATGGGCCATTGACAAAGCATCGTAGAGATATCTAAGTAATACCGAGTATGCCATTTTATTGTATTGACCTGTGTGCATGATTTATAGCAGACAACATATTTATGCGACCCGTCCAACATAAATTTATTCAAGTTTCAAAAATGCCACGTGGTAAAATTCTGTAGTTGAGATTTCTATGGCCATTGACAAGGCATCGTAGAGATGTCTAAGTATTGCCGAGTGTTTCCCATGTGACGTTTTCCCATGTGTTTTGGGGATTCGTATAGACGAATTGGTTTGTTCCAATTTTCTTTGTTATTTATATTATCTGGCTCTTACTCAGAATCATGGTTTTTCGCTGCTCTCCTTTTACTTGATTTGGGAGTTGGTTTTAACGCTTGTAAGAAGTTTATTGCGATTAATAAGGGCTCTGTTTGTCTTTTAATAGGGCAATAAATCGTCCAACCCTTAAAAACTATCTTTCCGCGTCACACGCGGTATTACTTAGACATCTCTACGATGCCTTGACAATGGCCCATAGAAATCCCAGCTACAGAATTTTACCACGTGACATTTTTGAAACTTGAATAAATTTATGTTGGACGGGTCGCATAAATATGTTGTCTGCTATAAATCATGCACACAGGTCAATACAATAAAATGGCATACTCGGTATTACTTAGACATCTCTACGATGCCTTGTCAATGGCCCATAGAAATCTCAACTACAGAATTTTACCACGTGACATTTTTGAAACTTGAATAAATTTATGTTGGACGGGTCGCATAAATATGTTGTCTGCTAGAAATCATGCACAGAGGTCAATACCATGTAATGGCACACTCGGTATTACTTAGACATCTCTACGATGCCTTGTCAATGGCCCATAGAAATCTCAACTACAGAATTTTACCACGTGGCATTTTTGAAACTTGAATAAATTTATGTTGGACGGGTCGCATAAATATGTTGTCTGCTATAAATTATGCAGAGAGGTCAATACAATGAAATGGCACACTCGGTATTACTTAGACATCTCTACGATGCCTTGTCAATGGCCCATAGAAATCCCAACTACAGAATTTGACCACGTGACATTTTTGAAACTTGAATAAATTTATGTTGGACGGGTCGCATAAATATGTTGTCTGCTATAAATCATGCATAGATGTCAATACAATGAAATGGCTCACTCGGCAATACTTAAACATCCCTACGATGCCTTGTCAATGGCCATAGAAATCTGAACTACAGAATTTTACCACGTGACATTTTTGAAACTTATATAAATTTATGTTGGACGGGTCGCATAAATATGTTGTCTGCTAGAAATCATGTACACAGGTCAATACAATAAAATGGCATACTCGGTATTACTTAGACATCTCTACGATGCCTTGTCAATGGCCCATAGAAATCTCAACTACAGAATTTTACCACGTGACATTTTTGAAACTTGAATAAATTTATATTGGACGGGTCGCATAAATACGTTGTCTACTATAAATCATGCACAGAGGTCAATACAATGAAATGGCACACTCGGTATTACTTAGACATCTCTACGATGCCTTGTCAATGGCCCATAGAAATCTCAACTACAGAATTTTACCACGTGACATTTTTGAAACTTGAATAAATTTATGTTGGACGGGTCGCATAAATATGTTGTCTGCTATTAATAATAATAATAATAATAATAGATTTTTTATTAACGAAGTATAAGTATTAACTTTTTTACAATCGTGCATATTACAATAATAACATAAAACAAAACAATATAGAATATGAACGATAATTAACATAAATAAAAAATTAACAAAAATTAGATATATGTATATGTATGTACAAAATATACAATAAATAATCAAAATTTTAATTTTGAGTTATAAACTTAAATGATTTTTTTTTAAAACTTTCAATAGAACTGATATTTTTCAGTTCTAGAGGCAAGCTGTTCCAAGTGACAATCATGTTCATTAAACAGGAGTTGTTATAAATATTGGTCCTACTCACAGGCAAGCTGATGTTTCTTGTACGCAATGACAATGCAAAATTTAATTTATCATGCAAATACAACGGGATACCTTACTTAATAACACGGAAAATGAAAACTGCAGTTCTGTAACAGTAAAATTTAAACAAGTCACATCCAATAATGGAATCTTTAAATTCGGTGATATGATCAAATTTCTTAAGGTCATAAACATACCGGATACAATTATTAAACGTTACCTCAAGTAAACGCTTTGAGGAACTATCACTATTATAAAATATCACATCACAATATGAGAAAATGGGTAAAATCAAACTTTTAAGCAGATATATACGTAATTCAATTGGACAAAACTTTTTTATTAATCGAAGCGAATATAAGCTCTAATTAACCCGCCGACATAAGGAGCTTATGTGGTCATTCCAAGTAAGTTTTGAATTCAAAATAAGTCCCAAGTTGTTTACCGTTGGCACAAATGAGATGATATCATTGTCCAGACGTAACACAGGTTCAATATTGTGAGAGTGGTTTCTAGATAGAAATAATGCTTTACTTTTGCTGGGGTTAATAGCAAGCGAATTATTTTTAGCCCATAACGATATATTCCTCAAATCATCATAAAGGTACTTGACAATCATATCTAATTCTGAAATATCACCACCTATATATAGTTGCAAATCATCAGCATAAAGATGAAATCGACAATTCCGGATATGCCAAGGCAAATCATTAATATAAATAGAAAAAAGTAAAGGACCTAATATGGAACCTTGAGGCACCCCAGTAACCACTTCACAAGTGCCAGAAACATCATCACCATGCTTAACGAAATGTTTACGATTGCTTAAATAAGAATGAATAAACAAAATAGCAGACGTTGAAAATTTATAATACAAATATAATTTTTGGAGCAAGTGGATATGATTCACGCTATCAAATGCTTTAGAAAAGTCTAAAAGTACTAATATAGCAAATGAATTATTTTTGTCTAAGATAGATGATAGATCATCCACTATATGGACAAGTGCAGTTGTAGTACTGTAGCCTGTTTTGTATCCTGATTGGAATTTGCACAAAAAATTAAATCTGTTAAGATGCACTTGGATTTGCAATTGCATAATTTTTTCCAGTACCTTTGATAAGGCAGGCAAAATGCTAATCGGACGAATGTCCCTAATATTACAAATTACATCCTTTTTAGGTAAGGGAATGATAGAGGCCACCTTCCACAAATTAGGAAATTCAGATTTTGTCAAACACTGGTTAAGGATGAATGTTATATGAGACAAAAATAAATCAATAAATATCTTGAGTACCTTGAAATTTACCATATCATATGCTATTGAGTCAGATTTAACTTCACGAATAGCATTCAATACCATAAATTCATCAACACAATCAAATACAAATACGTCGTGAGTTTGAGAATTGGAAAAACCTATATCAGGTAAAGCCAAAACGACAGGAGAATCACAAAATTTAAAGATACCGTTCAAAATGTCCTCAGCTGAAAACTTAATGACTGCATCAATCGAGGCACATGAAACACCGAGTTTTTTAAGGTTTTTCCATGTAAGTTTAGAATTGTGTAAATTCCCAAAATAAAATGAATGTTTAGCTTGGTTAATGGATTTGTTGGTTTTATTCCTGAAAAATTTAAATGAGTCAAAATCAAAAGGTAATCTAGACTTTATATGTTTTGTAAGCCAAATTTCTGCGCTCCATTAAATTCAAGATATAAGAATTTAACCATGGGGCTGTAGGGCATTTGTGTATAATTCTTTTACGAGGGACACAAATAGTATCTAACTGTAATATATTCGAATTAAATTCTCTAAGAATATCATTAACATCAGGAAAAAAATAATGATTTAACCAATCCAATGAAAGAAAACAATTTATATAATACTCATGATTGATAGCATTGTGATTTGGAACATTAGTATAAGTAATTTTATCTCTGTTTCGGCACAATTTATAGCTGGCAAAAATCAAATCGTGATCAGAAATTTCAGGAACACCAAGCTGCCCAAATGAAATAATATTATGTTTATCAGGTTCATACAATATTATCAAATCCAACAAACTTTTATCAAGTCTAGTCGGCTTAAATGGTAAATAACATAAATTATATAAACTTAAAGAAACACTTAGTTTATTACTTGTTAACATATTAAAATTAAAATCACCACAACAAAGAATTTTTTCGTATTGTGATAAATACTGAGAAAAAATATTTTCTAAATTATTAATATCATCAGTACTACAAGGAGGAGGATTATAAATAACTAAAATAAGGATTTTTCCAAATCGTCCAATAAGCTCAGATCCCAAGACTTCTACCTTTCCAAAGCTACCAGAGAATAATTTGCAAATTTTTAAAGTATCCCGAAAATAAATAGCAACTCCACCCCATCGCGTATTATTAATTCGATCAAAACGTAATATCTTATAATTATTAATGTCGAGTGACCTGTTTGTAATATTACTGTTAAGTAGGGTTTCAGTCAAAGCAAGAAAATCAAACTTGTGCGTGTGTAATAGTACAGCAATATCATCAAAATGTTTAACTAAACTCCTAACATTTAGATGGCCAAACTTTAAATAAGAATTTACCTGCGGACTATCACTTGAAACAGCTTTACCACTATATAAATTAAATTTATTTATATTATTGTATTGTTGACTGTCGTAGGTGTCCAAAACTTCTCCCGTGGAGGCAATGTTGACCGAAAATTTAAATTTTTAAATTCTCTAATCAGTACACCAGTTGGCCAAGAATTGGAATCAAGAGCAACTGCGCGCTCTTTTTCTGGAATACCCAATTTAAAACACACGTAATCTAATGTTTGAGTATCACGGTTTTTAGGGATCAGTTTGATAACTTTGCAGCTATCAATGTTCAGGCATGTCTTAGCCATTATTGAAATTTTTTCTTCACTAATATTTGGTTCGAATCTTGACAGATGAAGCCATAACAGGGGATTAGCTATTTGTACTCCATAATCCGACGGTAAAGTTCTCGTTCCACAAATTGTTTTCATACGATTTCCAGGGCGCCGGGGTTTCTTCAATTTTGCAGCTGCCGTTGAGTTACATAATACCTCCGCAAAAGTGCTTCTGCGAACATGAGTAGAAGTATTTAGTTGATCTGCATTGGTAAGTTCAGAATCAGTTCTATTTTCTGCAATAATACCATTTGAAGGACTATCGAAGATCGGCAATGGATCTATTGCAGATGGACAGTTGTCACTATTTAATATTATTGGTAACTTTGATTTATTATGGCATTTAGTTTGTGCCATCTCTTCAATGTTTTTGACAGAAACGTCAATGTGTTTTATTAACTCACTTAACTCGTTCAGTTTATTTGTATTGGCACTAAAAATGTCTTTACAATTTTCACAAAACCAAAAAATATTATCACATTTGATGATTGCATCGCAGACATTTTTTCTAAGTCCAGCACATTTGTAATGGTGCACAGAGGTCAATACAATGAAATTGCACACGCGGTATTACTTAGACATCTCTACGATGCCTTGTCAATGGCCCATAGAAATCTTAACTACAGAATTTTACCAAGTGGCATTTTTGAAACTTGAATAAATTTATGTTGAACGGGTCACATAAATATGTTCCTAACGACCCAATTTTAACAAATGGCATTTTTGTATCAAGACATCTCTACGATGTTTCGTCAGTCATTTCAAATATCCACTTAGCAAAAGTGTAGCAGTCCCTTTACACTTTTTTAGCTGTTGTAAGGTTTTTTGTCAATTTGTCAGAAACTTCACACTGCCCCGCTAAACAGTTTTCTTGACAAAGTTCTTTACAAAACTTAGTGGTTCTTTTCCGAACCTATGCGTGAACTTTGTTTACCGAGCAAGAAACAGATTATATATTGAACCTTGCCATAACCTACTATAGTAGAACAAAGAACCAAGTTATATAATTTTGGCCTACCAAAATTAACAAATTATGAAAAACGTTGAATTTAAAGTCCTCGACGGAGGCCCATTCAAGAACCCTCAAAAAATGTGAAATTGTCATCATGCTTGTATACAAGGAAAATTCAAAATATTAAAAGGCGGGATTTTAAATTTTTTACACGTCCTTGCGACCGTCCTGTACGCATTTAGTTTTTTGCTTAAACTAAAAATTTAATTTTTTGATACTAAAATTATGTGTACAATTTATTTATTAAAAATACAATTATTAATATTCCGTCATTTAGAGGTATATTCTGTCTATTATCCATTTGTCAAGCATAGAAAATTATTTACACACACAAGTTTTACAAAATATTAAATTTTCCATTACTTTAAAAAAAAAATGTTTTATTTAGGAGTGACAATTTGTTTAATTCATATAATCTAAAAAAAAAAAATAAATAAATCTGCACCTCATTCGCAACCAACAAAACCATGTTACAAACAAACAAGCTTTTGTGTCGTTCTTCTTAATTGAATTTTTTTTTTATTTACCATATCCTGCTGTATAATCATTAAACCAAATAACTCATACAACATGAATGTGTGTTAAACATATAACTTCCATTTCATAATACATAAAATATCATAATATAACTCTCTTTACATCTACTGTAGTCTATATATGTATGTCGGTATGTTTATAAACCCACAGCTTTTTAATAAAAATGGAATTATAAAAAAATAAATTTAATTCAATTTTGCCATGCTTTTCAAGTTTTCCAGGCTTAAAATTAAAATAAAATGAAATAAGTAGATGAAATATATTAAGAGATATTCGTTCCTAATTTTTTTTTTCCCGTTGAATATAAAAGAAATAAATAAAATTTAGAAAATTTAATTTACATTTTTTTTGTTTCGCTTTTCACACAGCTAATACACATTCTAATTTATTTTTTTTAACAACAACGATGTTTTATTAATATTTTCTTCTGTGCTGTTTTTTTCCTTGGCTCATTTGCGATTGCGGGGTATATCCCCGGAAAGTCTGGTAATAATAATTCGGATTGATTTACTTAGAAATGAAAATGGTGAAATGTTCATTAATACGGCCTTAAATTATTTTGGTCTAAAAATAATTCTATTTGAGTATCTGATGCAATTAGTTCTGTGTTTTAAATGCTCAGAAACCTACAGTGTTATCAAAAATTTGATAGTTCATCTTCGGAAAGTTTAAAGACTTAGAACTTACGACGTGTTTCGTTGTGTAGAAGACAACTGTTCAGGTACTTTTCAAAATATCAGAGCGTTTCGCCAGCATAAGCTTATGAAACATCTGGAAGATAGTTCTAATAATTTCATAAATTTTATTAAGCCGTCTGCATTTCGTGAAACCACTGGCACAATCTTTATTTAGTGATGCACCTGCACAACCCAATGATATTTTATTCTCCGAAAATGAAAAATTCATTTCAGTTAATATGCAACAATTTATTGAAAAACAAGCGGTCAATTTTAAATTAGATTTACATAATTAAAACCCAAAAAATAAAAATCCAAAATTATGTCATTCAGTCTATATTAACCCCCATTCTTAGCGCCATTAAAGTGTTATTTCAACAAAATATACCTGAGATTTATTCGGAACATAGAAAATTTTTAAATTTTTGTGAAAACCTATTTAGCAATGAACAATGATCAAGAATTGTTGAAAGTCTTTTACCAATACAAACCCAATTCAGAAAACTTTTTGAAGAAAATGATTGTTTATTGATTTGCTTAACTGAACGACTGGTTGATTCTAAAATATCAAATTTTATTTAAGGTCGACTTTGGGATGAAAAACAAATAACCCATAAAGTTCCCATGCTAAAGCGAAATCGGTTGCTAACATATACTATTCGTTACCCGTTTTTCAAAACAGCTTCAATAAAATCTGTTGATTTAAAGCTACACGGCAATATGTTATGTCTTAAAGAGTTAGTAAATGAACTAAAGTCGTTGGAGGAAACCGTGATATTTGTTAACGCAACTAAAGGTTTAAATCATATCCATTTTATAATTGGTCTAGTCCTTGGAGACAACGTAGGTCTGAACTCGGTTCTTGATTTTAATTTTTCATTTTCTGCCAAATTCATTTTGTAGACTATCTAAACAAAGTAAATACAATACAAAAAAACTTTGCGTTGAAAATCCAATTACTCTTAGAAATAAACGAAACTATGCTGCCGATGTCGCAGAAAAAATCCTCAGAAGTCTGCAATACAACGCGAATCCATTTTAAATCAAATTCCGTATTTTGATGTAACACCAAACTATTCGGTAGATTTAATGCACGGTTTTTATGAAGGTATTCTGCATTACGATTTGAGTGACACAAGAATTTATCTTCAACTATTACTCAGCCGCATTTATCAAATTTTCATTTGAAAATGTGTGCTCGAGAAATGATAACATTTTTTCATTTTATCCCATTAATAATCGGTGATCTTGTTCCATCGAATGACAAAGTATGGAAATTTATATTAAATTTGCTTTATCTAAATGACAACTACTACTTTTCGAAATTCCAAAATTCATGATTGCAGTTTTAAAAGAAAAAATCAAATTTCATAATTTTGGTTATATACGTTTCTAAAAAAATTATTGGACTCACTAAAACAATGGAATTTGTTAGATTTATTCAATTATTTAATTGGTAAGTTTTAATTATAATTTCGAATATTAAACAATATAAATTAACATTCTTTTAACATGCAAACCTTCTGGAAGGGGAAAATAAAGCTGTGTAGTAATACCGGCTCGGTAACCTTCATTTAAGGTGGGCTGCAGCAGCCTGTTCTGGTCTTGTTTTAGGCAGTTCTGCCTGTGGGCCTACGATCTGCGCGACGGATAACCTGAGCGTGATTCGCAAGTGTTCGTACTCTCCTGTTGGATCGTTTACTGAACAACAGGCTAAAGTACGACGGTAAAGGATGGTTTAAGCTTTGAAAAAAAAACCAAATCTAAAGTGAGACACGTGCGCCGAGGGATGAATGATCATTAGTTAGTTGGTCGCTAGCACGGAACTCCGGTTACTAGGCCTCCTCCGGTATCATTCGGCAAGAGGCTCTGCCGTGGTGGGCCTTTCATTCCTCAAACAAATCAACTTTTGCAAGGATTTAATTAAAACAAAAATAATAAGGGCGGTGCTCCTTTAAACGCACTAGTCTCAGAAGATGGCAAGAACAATTTAGGACCTGCTTCTGAGATCGTAAAATTAATGAAAAACTCTAGTACAGACGTAGTGGTGGGCTCTCCTTTACATGGAACTCTATTGCCTGAAATAGATACCCAATCCACGTCGACAACGGCCAAAATAAATAACGACCTTGAGGAATTGGATCTCGAGGAAACATCATAGGGGAGAACACGCCTCAGTGCGGCCGCGAGGAGACGTCTGTCCCATCTGATTAGGTCAGGGGTCTCCCGCGACGCTGCCTTGCAGCAATGTAAGGAAAAGATCAGGGACAGAATTGCCCCAACTAACAAGAAAAATAGGTTGGATGACGACTCTACCCCCAAGGGCATCGCGGCAAAAAAAGGGAAAGTTACCAGTCCTTCACCGAAGGCATTGGAAGCCGCCCCAAAAGCTGCAACGGAGGGCGGCAATAAGGAGAGTTGCCCCCAAAACAGGGACGACAAGGGCACAACATATAATTGCGCAGTGGTCGGAAATTACCGACCAAGGCTTCTCAGAAACAAAACTTGGCATTTCCCCGATTCTGGCAATACAGGATGCCAAAATGGAGACAGTGGCGGAGCTGCCATTAGATGGTGTCAGCCTTAATTTTCTGGGATATGGCATAAGAAACGGTTGGCTCACGGTCAACTGTGCCGATGAAGAAACCGCAGAGTGGCTTAGGGCCACAGTGCTCTCACTTAAGCCATGGGACGTGACATCCCTGAAGGCAGGCGGGGAGGGAGAGCTGCTTCGCCCAAAGATTATGTTTGTTTACCTGCCACGAGAGGTAAGGAGACAAACGATAAGATACTGCGTCGGATAGCGATCCAGAATAAGAACCTAAGAGACGCAGACTGGAGGATTATTGCAAGTAAGAAGCAAGAAGGCGACCTCCTTGAAATCACGATGTACATCCGTTTCACACAAAACGGCGGAGATACTCAAGGGCTCCAACCATAGAGTAAACTGGATGTTTGGCTCTGTACACTTAGTGGCGGAGCCGAGTCTGCCTGGCACGTCAAGGGCAGCTTTGGCTGAGAACGCGGGCCGTGGTGGTGGGGTCACCGGGGCGGGGGAGGCAAGGAGACCTGGCACCTTCGGAACTGGGAGACCGGCCAAACCGGGCCAAGGAAAGAGCCGGAAGAGCCATGGGCTTACCCCTAGGGGAAGGGTGGAACTGCAACCAAGCAAACCAGGCTCTCTGAAGCCTAAGACATAAAAAAAACAATATACACATTATGGTAATACAGTGAAGACGGCTACAAATCACCTAAACCGCCTTTTTATGATTTAGGACTAAGATATAGCGCTCATACATCAGCCTTGGACTAACAATGGGAACATTAAAGGTTTTGCAGCCAATACAGGTAAACTAGTCTACGACAAGGCTGCAGATAGGCCGAGGACAGCAATTCTCTGTCGCTCAAGACACAATATCTTATCTATTAACTAATTTATTTCTAGGGACATCACGGGTGTTTCAATAGAAATGCCCTTACCAAAAGGAGGCTGGAGGGTCTTTCGCTTTTGCATACTATCCCGGGGATGAAAATGACTCCCCTCCAGAATTGATACGGAGCTTCGTGAATTATTGCGCGATTCATAACCAAAAATTCGTCATTGCTTGCGACGCTAATACACACTACGTAGTTTGGAGAAGTAGCAATACTACGCCAATCACCAATTTAAGAGGTGAGCAACTTTTTTAATTCTGTCTTAGTAACAACTTAGCAGTTAACAATAAAGGTAGTGACGCGACTTTGTAAATGAGGTTAGGAGAGAGGTACTGCATCTTAACCTGTCAGACATAGGTAGCTCCAGTGTAATTCTCGACTGGCATGTGTCCCAGGAAGCAACCGTCTCAGATCATATGTACATCAGGTTTATATCAATATCTCTTCGAGACAAGAGTTGATGGTAAGGATACGAAACGCACCAACTGGCCAGTCTATAACGACAGACTTTTGGATAACTTAGCTGGTCTATATACCACGATAAACTCTGTCGAAGACCTCGACAGAGTTGCAAATGACGTTACAGAAGCAATAATTAATGCCTACCAATCAAGCTCACCCCTGGTGCGTATTAGAGGCACAATGGATGTTCCTTTGTGGAACCAAAACTTCATTTTTACTTAGCCTCACATCATTTTTACTGAAAACCATGGAGAAAATTCTGGGATTTTGTATCAGATCCAACACTGTCCAAATATACCCTCTGTACCCTAGGCAAGCACGCCTACCAAGCAGTGAAATCAACAGGAACGGCCCTATACGAGCTGACATCGGAAATCGAAGATACGCTTTGGAATAAATAATTATTACTATGCTCCTTTATTGATATCCAGGGTGCTTTTGATAATAATATTTTCGAGGTAATTCAGGAACAATTAACAAAGTAGCCAGTTCAAGAGGTATGAGCCTAAAAATTATAGCCAAAAATTAAAACTATAAAGCCAGGACACAACAGTATCCTACATAAATTAAACTTTAAGGAGGAATTGATCCAACTATCGGATTTGATGGTAAGAGCAATAGACTGTCGGAGGAATTTTACTATTTGTTTGCCGGATAGAGCACTGGTAGAGAATATTATCTCCTTCCTCCCCTGCCACGCTTCTGTATGGTATACGGATGGGTCAAAAACAGACGGGGGTACTGGTGCAGGGAGAGTCGGGCCCGACCTAGAACTATGCATACCACTAGATAGCACCCCACAGTTTCAGGCAGAGACCTTTGCTATTGAGGTATGTGTGCTTCAATGTTTCAAAAAGAAATATAACAAGACCGAGATCTATATAATCTCGGATAGCCAAGCAGCTCTGCTAGCCGTAGGAGCTTCAGTGTTCAATTCGAAATTGATTTGGAGCTGCTACTGTAATTTATTAAAACTGGGTAATGCAAGCAAAGTCACCCTTTTGTCGTCTCCTGAAGACTCCATTATTACAAGAAATGAGGCAGCAGACCGATACGCAAAAATGGGAGCAAGCCGAGATTTCCTGGGTCCCAGTTCTAGTATTGCTTTTTCCAAAACCCACTTGGCAGATGGTATAAGGGACTGGGAGCAGAACAATAGGAAATTACTCTTGGAGTCCTCTATTGGGACGAGACAGCCCAAGAAATTATTCAGTTATAATATTATACGTCTGGGAGAGGCACCGAGGATGGACCGCCAATCCCTGAGATCCCTTACCTGGTTTTTAATAGGCAACGGACCTTTTAACGGCCATCTACATAAAATGGAAAGATCTCTTACTGATCAGTGCAGATTCTGTGACTGCGGTAAGGAGACATCGGAATACCTACTATTCAAATGCGATGCTCTCATCCAAAAAAGATTAAAGTTCCTCAATGCGTTCATAATTTAGTGGCCTAATGCCGACCCACTGGATATGCATCAGGTAGCGGCGTTTGGAATCTCAAGGGATGCATGGGAAAACGTTACCATTAATCATTTGAAAAATATGATCTTTGGGCAAACGGATAAGCTAATAAATAATTTTCAGGCTGGAACGAAAATTAATTTAGAATTGGAATTATTGAACTGGCAACGTAATCAAGGAACAACTAAAATGTGTTGGAATAAAGATACCCGCACAATCATGAAACTGTACAGTACCTCTTTCGTCAATTTCAACCGGATCATCCAACATGCCTGGGTACAATAGTAAAATTGATAGCAGTTTGCGACACATCTTAACTTAAAAAATTTAAGGAGAAATTACTACCTCTAACTATGTAAAACACAAATCTCTTAACGAAGAGAATAGAATACTATAGGGAGATGTAATAGTTGACTATTATATTGATATTAAAGTGCCACTATGCTTGCGCTGAAATTTCATTCGAGATAAAGTTAATGTTTCCATCTGATGAAGAAGTATAAATTAGTATATTTTTAACTAGTTGATATTTAATATTTTAAAAAACATTTCTTTAGATTTTCTATAATCAAAAGCGTAGAAATGCAGCTTCTTTAGGTCGGCTTTGCACAAAATATCATAACGCAAAAAATAAGTTCTAAAAGTTGTCTTATATACGGATCTTCTCATAAAGCAGACATTTCAAAGGACGTTTTTATTCCAATATTTACTAAACGTAAGCCAGCTAAAGAACATATCAGAGCACTAAAATACCAAAGCCAGTCTCTTCAAGAGGCAGCATTAGAGTCATATTAAACTAAATCAGTACTACAAACTCTACAAAAAATATTATGAAAGCATGGCCGAATTACAAGGGTATTGATGGATATAAACTGGTAACACAAAATGTAAAGCTTTATTTTTTTTTTTTTTTTTGATAAAAAGTGCTAATATTCGTATAATTTTGATTTATTATTATATATCGATCTAGATTTTAATGGAATATACTTTGAAACAAAAAGTATTTGACGATGACGAAGACTTCCAGAAAAAAATCTTCAAAATTTTCATAAGACAAATTAAAGACCATTCTTGTGAACATTTTCGTGCCAGAACAAAACATATTTTAAATTTTATTGCTAGTTACGACATCATCAATAAATAATACTACTAATGTTTTTAACGAATGGAATTTCCGGTTGCAACTCTTATCGATGCCGATAAAATATGAAAGGACGCCTTAGTAACAAACCATACAGTGATCCCAAGTGATGTATCCAGTCGCACCTACACAAACGAACAACACATGTGCCGTGTCGATCTCTTCGACAGCCTCCCATGAGAGATCGACATTTAAGAGAACCAACTATCGGTAACTATAATAATAGCGGTATCGGCGTGACCACAATACCAGGAGAGCTGAAAACAAAAAAAATGTTATATAATAATACAAAAAATATGTAGCACAAAAACGAAAACCGGGACAGTCAAGGTCGGCTCACAAAAAACTCAATCGAACAAAAATATCAGCACTCTTATCAATGAGAAGCACAGATAAAAGAAATTTCAAAATTAATTACGAATAAAATCAACAAAAAATTAAATTACTTTAATATTTTGCATTCTAAGCAATAAAACAAAAAAAAAATTTTTGTTTTCGTTTCTTTTTTGTTTCAAACAAAACACGATACATGTTCTCGCCCGGTCACCTCTGGACTTTTTTTGTAAGTAAAACACCCTCCACATAGGGTGACACTGAACGTTGGGAAGCACCTCAACCGCATATCACATCAATATGCAATAAAACTTTGGACAGTTGGCCCCAATAGTAACTCCGTCTAAGAATAGCAACCACTCACCAGAATGTTCGCTATATAGAGTTAAGATTTTTTTTTCTCTCTCTTTTTCACAATTGACAATAGAACACCCAGCTCCGTTTATCCACAATAAAATTTATTGCTATATTTTTTTTATTCTGTTTCCGTTTATTTCTGTTTGTGACGGATCACTACACAATCAGTTTCACGAGGCAGATGCCACTCGCTGGACAAGAAGGCTTAATCATATAAATAAAAAAATAACCGAAATTACTTACTATATAGCTACTTACTGATAGCTTTCTTAATTAAGCTCACAATTAATATTCTTTATAAAAAACAAAAAAATTATTAAATTATAAATCCAAAAGCAAAAAAATAATTATATCACCAAAAGACAAGTTTTTTTTTATATTAAATATATCGCGAGCCCATTTAAGTATAGACCCACCTCTCACTAAACTCCAAACTTGACTGTCTTAAAAATATTTTTTTTTTTTTTTTTAAGATCGTTCGATGTTGAAAGGCCGAATGTCGAAAGGCCGAATGTCGAAAGGCCGAGTGGGTCAAATGGCCAAACGTATGGAAAGGCCGATTGGGTCAAAAATGGAAAACAATATTTAACACCATCGAATTTATTTCTAAATGTAAAATGATTTAAATAAATTAAAAATACGTGCTAATAAATCCTGTGTATGAAGCATATTAATGTGATCAAATTTTGTCGGAAAAAAAATTTATTTCTTTTTCTTTATTGCTTATAACTAATTAATTTTTAATTATATAACAAAAAAACGTAAGAAGATATTAATGTTTAGGCCGATTTACTATAAAAGATTTTTATATAAAATTTTTGATAAAAATATAAATTTTGAAAATTTTCATTCTTAAAAAAATGAAAAATTAAAATTAATTTCGACATAAACGGCCTTTTGACATTCGGCCTTTCGACATTCGGCCGTTCGACCTATTCGACCTATCGACGCATTCGGCCTTTCGAAATTCGGCTTTTCGATATTCGGCCTTTCGACCTTTTCTGCCCTTTTGGCGCTATTCCTTGAAGAGATAACAAAAAAATACAGTACAACGCAATGCAAACTAGCTCATGCAGGAAATCGCGACCTTATTGCGAATTGAGGTTACGCCAACACGGGCGGCGCAACTATCAGCAAAATATTATTTCAGAACTTAACTGAATTCAATTTAAAATTTAATATTTTTTAAATTCTACGATTTATTCAAAATTTGAAATTCTTTGATAACACTTCTCAGCCATTGTAAAGGTTTTACAATTTTTTTAATGCTGTGTGCTTTTAGATCGAATTTGTTTTGGCTAAATTTTCAAATTTTTTTAATGGTTTAAATTCTTAAAAGTCATTCATTGATGTCATTAGGTTCGATAAGACATGCTCATGATTAGTCATCTCAATGGATATACATACATAATTTGTAAGTTTTATTTTAGTTTAACGCCCTACTTTAACAAATAAAAACTAAAACGAATGTGTTTCAAATTAAATCTGAAATATAACAAAGGCTACTGAAATTTTGCTTGTTTTACACGACGCTTTGTGTAAATTTACCATGTGCGACCTCTCATTAGTAGTCGATCCGACACCAAATAGCGCGGTAATCATTATATGGTTATACGAAATATCTCTGAGAAATTTAGCTATTTTTAGATTCCACACTTTTACAATCCGCTTGCTAAATTCTTTTGTTCCATTTATAATTCAGTTGGGCGAAAACCAGAATTCAGATGCTCTAAATATAATTATCAATTATAATGATGGCGAAGTTGGATTAATTAAGCATTATGTTTTTTTGCAAAACACTCGTAGAATCGTGGCGCATATTTATATATTACAAAATGCATTATCCATGCATCTTTTGCAATAAATTATAACCAATACTGCTTGTTTAGGGTCAGGGCCTATATTCTTCAAATTTAATCGGATAAAGTCACAATTCAATCGGAAAATATAAATTGCTTAACTAATTGGTAACAATTCAGGAACATATCAATTTTTTTGCTGAATTTTCCGATTTTCCAAATAATATCTGGTTCGTTCACATCCTTCATTCAAAGATGGCAACAGGCTCAATGAAACTTCAAATGTTTAAGTAGGATAAGAATATTATACATTATTTCAGTGGTTGCAAAGTCCATTCGTACTGGAGAGCAGTTAGTTAATGCGGGCCGGGTGTACCGAACTGAGACTTCGTTATTTAAATCTCGCCATTTTACTACATCCATCGCAGCAGTCCCGTAAGAGGTAAAGCATACCAAAAGCTTGCTCTTTCTGAATATGCTTATGTTCTTGCAGAGCCGATGAAGGACACAAGCGTGAGCACATCACATCATGTGATGACCTATGAGGAAGCCAGTAAGCTGCCTCAACTCAGGTTTCCTAAGTTCAAGACACTCCTTAACCCTGTCACACGAAGGTGATATACATTTCTTCGACTGTCGCAAACCTGGAATTCTGCGCCAGTAGGAGGACTTTTAAACATCCTCCCAGCGTTTTACCGCTGCTCCTAGATGTCCCTTAGTGACGCGGCAGAAGGGTTCTGTTAAAAAAAATTGACAGGCAGAACCTTCACGGGCGAGGCGATCAGCGGCCTCATTTCCTTTGATTCCAGTTTAACCTGGTCCCACATAAGTGTTACCCTATTTGAGCCAGATGTTTAGTAACCTTCAGAATTTCCCATACCAGCATTGACTCAATGGTACAAGACCTAAAAGCCTCTAAGGCCGATTGGCTGTCTGATACAATATATATCTTTGCATCGTTTAGGCCTTTTGTTGCCTATCCAAAATCCTATAGCATCTACTTCTGTTTGAAAAATGGTAGCATTGGTACACAAGGACTTCGAGAGGGTAGTGCAACTCCCGTGTATTCTTATCCCCGCCTCATCTTCCGTTTTTGATTCATCTGTAAACCATACCATGGACCCTCGCTCAAAGGATGGTCCACCTGCACTCCACACATCCCGCAACTTGCATAAGGCCTTAGGTAACTACAAATTGAAATCAATCTGAATATATTTGCCCGAAAATTGAATGTCCAACGAGAAAGCTTGGATAACATGGTCCATTTTCGAAGATAGGTTCAAAAATAATTTCTGTCCGGATGTGACAAAGTATTTACAAAAGAAAATTCTTTCAAATAAAATACTTTTGCTCCAGGACAAATGTTTGAAGACGTAGACGTAGAGTTTCCAACAAAAAAAACACGACAGCGTTCTTCAACCTATGAACCAAGGCCTTATTTCTACTATTAAATCATGTTACCCACGTATAAATTTTCAGCAGCTGCGGTAAACGGTATACCAATGGTCAATCGTCTATCAAAGAATTTTGGTCAAAATATAATAGAAAAGAAGCTCTAGCAACATTGGAAAATCGTGGAAAGAGGTGAAGTCAAATGCATGACCCGAATGCAATAAACTTGACGGATGCGATCTTGATTCGTTGATTGTATTACTTGCTGATCAACTTAGTTTCCAAGAAGTACCAGAAGTTTTTGTGATAATACTGATAGAAATAAACCAACAAAGTTTGACAAATGAAGAGCTGGAAATCACTTCACAAAGTTTAAAATCAAAAGAATTGGCAACAGAACTATCGCATTTTGGAAGCCGCATAAAAATGTTGCATGACAATGATGAAAATAAAGCGCGCAGATTTACGAAAGAATTAAAGCAGAAGTCAGACCAAAAACTTTAGATACATTTTTTAAGGCAACTTCATCTAAATCTACGGCTAGTGAGAGCATTCGTTTAAGTTTCAGTTCAAGCTCTAGCCCACACTCTAGTCCAAGCAAAAGAAGAGTCTGAAAAAATATGCATTTTCTTTGTCGCTTGTATTTATTCTAAAGCCTGGGGAATGGATTACTTTTAATTTGTATGAATTTAGATGGAAAATAATGATTCGATATACGGTATTTCAGTTTCCGGACAGCTAGTATATTTCTAAAGACAACATAGAGTAGGCCCTAATTATTCGAACAATTGAAAGTGTCACCATTTTCTTATTTCTTAACATTTATCAGTCCGGTTTGAATTTTTGATGAAACGCAAACGTGTACAATATATTATGTGGCATCGTTTTTTCAAAGGGTACGGATGGCTCAAGTGAAAATATTGTTAGTCTACATGAAGATGTAAGTAAAAACGTGAAAACTATAACAAGAAAGCATGCTTTTTAAATGGGATTTAGTCGCACCAATTTGCGACGAATTTTAAAGTGTGCCAACAAGCAAATTCGGCCATAGAATCCATGACTACTTACGATGAAGCACATTTTACTTTCAACGGCAGTCTCAATAAATAAAACAGTATAACCTATGGGGAGCCGTAAACACTTAACTTATTCACGGGAAAGTTCAATTCTTCTAAAAGCCAACATTCGACCAGTAATTGCCAACATTTCCACCGAAACACTGTGCCATGTCATAGTAAGTATTAAAAATGAGCCGAAGTTTACATCAATCCTAGACGAATTCAATCGAAGGCTATTAACTCAACAGGAGAATAATAAAGTCATCGTGAGTTTTGTTTTGTGTTCTCCATGAATAAAAGCATTTGTACTAATTTAAGTTATTATTAAATAGGAGTTGGAAAAGCTAAAATTGACATTTAGCTTTCCATTTTACAGTCCAACAGACTTCAATCTAATTTTGCTATTTTACAAATTTTTAATTTTGAGATTATTAATTTACGAACTGTTTCGAACTTCGGGTTCGCCGATTTATATATAGGGAAAACAGACCGAAGGACAGACCTATAAAAATTTGAACCTTCATTTTTGATATTGATTTTGTAACTAGGTACCCTTTCAAATATTAAAGATATACCTAATGTAATTTAAACGGCAAAATTGGGAGAAAACTGCTAAGTAAATTCTCCGAAAAAAGATGAACCCAATTAATTGGAATAGATTGTGTTTATACGGAACTTTTCTTAATGATAAAGCCCTAAAAATATATAATAATTTAGCAACCAAATTGGATTAATTATTATAGAAAGAATATTTCTGTGTATATAAAGCAAATTTTTTTTTAAACATGACAGTAATGAAATATTTTTGAATTTTTCTGTAATTTAAATTCAATTAAAATTTCGGTCAATAGAATTTCAAAAGATTTAAAAAAAAAATGATTTAATAAACCAACAAAGACTGAAATAATTTAAACATAATAATGAATGTAAGTATTTCGTGATTTGATCCAACATAAAATGAACTTTTGTAGGAGTTTGTTTGAAATTAAGATGCTAAATGTCGTTTTTTTTTTTTGGTTAAGCGTTCCAAATTTAATTCGCTTTTTATTGACATTAAGCGTTAAAACCATATTTATGCATAATATCAAAGTTAAATAGCTATATGTTGTGATTGCTACCAACCAGTTTATTACTCTTAAAACGACGAAAGGTTTATTTTTGTGAAATCTAGTGTGTATAGGCATAGCAACCTTGATTATACAAAGCCATAGTCTAAAAAACACAGCTTTAATAAAGAAATTAGAAACGAGGAAAAAACCAAAACTTTTCATATTAAAATACATAAAACTTATGGGAAATCACTTTTTTTCCTAAAACAAATTTTTAACTGAAAACGTTACAATTTCTTAATTATGATTTCTGAAATACTTTCATAAATATTTGAATTTCAACATATATGAAGGTCGTTTAAGTAAATAGTTTTCATTTTGTTGTAATAATTGAATTATTTAAACCAAAATATAAAAAAATTTCATAAAATCCGTATTCTGGTCAAATTAAAATAAAAGCTTACTACAATTCGTTTGTTCATTAAGTCAATATACATTACGAAGATGGCAGTGATGGCCGTAAAAATTTGGTAAAATCATACGAAAAATTACCACCTGGGGAAATTTCAAGTAAAAAAATTGTAGGAAAAGCTTAACAAATAATATTAAGTACGAGTGATAATTTTGTGACTTATGCTGTGTGCCTCGTAAACTTTTCAAACTAAACTTTTCAAATTTTGAAGCTTTCGCTATTTCCTCATAGATGCTTAGTGAAAATGCAGTTTACGAGGTTACTTTTCGACGACTTTTCAATTTGTATTTTTTTTTTTTTTTTTTTTTTCCCCTTTATTTAATATTACAACTGATTTACAAATCATTTAGTAATTTATCTTTCTTAAATGAAGATTCACTCAATTTGTATGATGTACAGTTTAAAATACGCATCAGAGGAGGTCACTTGAACGGCATTCTTTTGCATTATTAACTGGAACCAATGTACGTACTTTATTTAAAATTTAAAAAGATACTTCAAATTTGATCACCCTTTATATATATATATATATATATATATATATATATATATATATATATATATATATATATATATATATATATATATGTGTGTATATATATACATATATATATATATATATATATATATATATATATATATATATATATATATATATATATATATATATATATGTAGAAAGAGAAGAGAACAAAAATAATAAAACTAAAAAAGTAAAAAAAGCTATAGAGCCAAGCGTAATTTATTATTTAATTATTGAGGCAGTAATAAAAAGTCAATTACGTGAATCACATTACATTATATAAATAAATTGTTTTGTTTAAATCTTAAATTCCTGGTGCGTTTAAATTAAATAGTAGCAGAAGTCTACAAAATTGGGGGCTCAACCGGGATCTGGTGCCACAATCTTAGTGATACACTGCGAACTTTCTCGATGAAAATATCGGACGGTGATTCAAACAACGGTGAAGATTGATTGTACAATTGCGCGTTTACGGTGTTTATATAAAACGGTGCAAATTGATTATACAAGAAATAACCTGGTGTTATATGGTGTTCTAATAAGATTAAGTTCATGTGGAAGTTTTCTTGATACATAGGAGCTTGCTTAATCTATGGAAGTATATTAATTGTATTAAAAGATTTTATGTGCGAATTTAAGACAGTATTAACAAAACAAGTTTACATGGTGAAAATTACGGAGTAAAATTTAAATTCATGTGACACAAATTACGGTGTTTTAAAGTCAAAACGATAAACGTGGCCGTGAATTTTAGGCAAATTGTGAGACTGTGCGGTTAATTGCTGTTATATTTTTACTACCAGTTGTGATAATAAACGATTTTATTTAATTTGGTAGTGAATCAATCAAGTACAGCGAAGGTGTGAAGTCCGTTATATTGTACAGTGAACACAAAATTATTGCAAATTACGATATTTGGGTAATCTCAGTTTTACATAAAGATAATTTGTGTGAGTACATATTGATAATTTTGTCACTCAATCGGTATAAGATATTGATTGGTACGTACAATATGGGTCGAAAGAGAAATAAAAATAAGACAAATGACAATGACGCTAGTGATTTTTGCGTTAAGATGATGAATATGATGAAGAGGGTAATAAACAATGAAGATACTATGGGTAGGGACAGCACTCATGTACAACCACATACTACAGCTAGTACTTTACAAGCACAGAGTGATGGTTTAGATTCCAATCATACGTACGATGATAAAAAGAGGAGTTCGCGAGATGAAATGATTGAACAACTAAGGCGAGAAAATGAACACTTAAAAAACAGTGCATCGGCTTCTCAATTGAACGATGTAGAACAGCAGTTGAAATCAAAAGATGAATTGATTAGAAAATTGAGGCGTGAAAATGAATCGATGAAAAATAAAGGCAATCATGATGCTACGGGTCCAAGAAAATCTATTGAATCAGAATCCAGTTCATCCTCTAGTGCAATCACACATACTATACCCCATCAAACCATTTCAATGTTTGGCTTCAAAGATGCTGAAGATTCACTTTGCAAATTTAGTGGTGATGACGATTACCTAATCCAGAAATTTATTATTGATGTTAGTGAAGCAGCCGAATGTTTAGGATGGTCAGATAAACAGAAACTTGTATATGCAAAGAGATTGCTATGTGGACCGGCCAAACAGAGTTTGAGGATGACCAGTCAGATAGATTCTTGGGAAAAATTAGTCAAATTTCTTGAAGATGAATTTGGAAAGGATACAAATGAAGCACTCGTGCATAAAAAACTGATGGAAAGAAGAAAAAAAAGTAACGAAAGCCTCAAGGGCTACCTTATTTCGATGCGCGAAATTGGGGCAAGTGGTAATGTGTCAGATGAGGCCATAATACAATATTGTATAGACGGAATTATTGATTATGAACCTAACAAGGCCATTTTGTATGGTACATCAAATATGCATGATTTCAAAAAAAAGCTAGGACTGTATGAAGAGATTAAGAAGAAAGCAAGCCAGCATAATAAATCCATCAGCGGTGTCAATACTTCTAGTTCAAAACCAGGTGAAAACACTACACCACAAAAGGCAAATCGGAATCGTCGATTTGGATTAAGATGTTTCGGTTGCGGTGAAATGAATCATGCAGGAAAAGATTGTCCACGAAAATCAGACGGTCCCAAGTGTTACAAATGTAACAAGTATGGTCACATTTCGAGAAATTGCCCAGCAGTAGAAGGTGCGAAGGTGTTAGCTGTGCTTGAAAATCCGAATATTGAAGAAACTGATGTGCAAGTACTTTGTAACTTTTCGACACGGAAAGACGTTGTGAAAATTGAAATCAATGGAAGTGAATTGTTTGCTCTGGTGGACAGTGGCAGTGATATTAACATAATGGCATATAACAAATATAGGTATATTGGCACTCCTAAGCTTGATGAAAATATTTTAACTTTCATTGCTGCTGGTCCTCAGAAAATTAATACTGTTGGTCGTTTTATCGCTAACGTGCTGATTGATGGTGAACAATATGAGACTATTTTTCATATTGTACAAGATTCGGTTTTACCTGTTGATGTCATAGTTGGTCGAGAGCTGATGAATCAAACTATAACAGTAATAACGCCCACGAGTATTACCATGAAGAAGTTCCCGCCTGAAGTCTGTCTAGTGCATAACATTGAGGTAGATCTGACGCATATTAATGATGATAATGTTAGCAACGAAGTAAAAAGAATGATTATTAATTACAATCCTAACAACAAAACTTTAAATTCTAATATCGAATTGAAACTAACCCTAAAAGACGAAAAACCCATAGCACAGAATCCCAGAAGACTATCTCCGATGGAACTTGTCATTGTCCGTAATCAAGTTAGTGAATGGTTAAATGAAGGTGTGATACAACCGAGTTCATCTGACTATGCGAGTCCGGTGGTGTTAACCAACAAAAAGGATGGATCGAAGAGGCTCTGCATAGACTATCGGAGATTAAATGAAGTTGTTGTGAAAGACAGATTTCCGCTCCCTCTGATTGAAGATGAGATCATTAAAATCCAGGGTGCCAAATATTTCACAACGCTTGACTTGCGTAACGGATTCTTTCATGTGCCTATTGCGAAAGATTCACAAAAGTATACTGCCTTTGTAACCCCCTTCGGACTTTATGAATTTTTGCGAGCTCCGTTTGGGTTATGCAATAGCCCAGCTGTCTTCATGCGATTTATAGTCAATATTTTTCGGGATCTGTGCACTAAGGGAGTAGTGTGTGTTTATTTAGACGATCTAATTGTACCTGCTAAGACTATTGAAGAGGCTGTAACGCAACAGCTCTGACGTCTCAGCTGTTGGTTAACAGAAATTTATCAACTTAGAGGCTTTGGTTCGCGGCTATCACTGGCAGGCTAGAGCTCAGCGGTTAGGGTGGGTGTTGATACCAAAGCTTAAGTCGATCTAGATTTGCCGCGACTGCAACAAAACATTTTCTTCTTTGTCATGGAAATAAGATATTTAAAGAAAAATAAATTTAACTGAAACAGCGAACAGGCGATAAATACCCACCTCGATCATCCAATTACACTACACTGCCATGTCAATCTCCTCCATATGCACACAAAAATAATTATCTCATCCTGAAAGTCGATAGATCACTATTCATAAAACCACAACAGTTGCATTAACAAAATTTGAAATTTTAATTTCATGAGCAATATAACACTAACGCTAATCACAACAACTACAATGTGAAAAATACAGTTGATACTATTAACAAAATTTTATAACTTAACTACGGGTTAGTATATGTTTAAATCTAAATAAATTTGATATTTATGAAACACTACAATTCCTAATTTTAACTACGCGAATTTATCGAATTTAATTAAATTAAAGGTAAAATACCTGCACATTAAAATTGTAGTTAATATTACGAAGTGTAGCAAAAAAAAACATAATAACTAATAATAATTATAGAAAAAAAAAATAAATAAACAATTGAAAAATATAAACAAAATTTCTTAGCTTTAATTATTCGCCATCTTTACACCATCACTGGATTATCCATAATCTCGTTGATTATTTACCAACTGAACGGTTTGTGTTACAGTATATCTGATTTGTGCCTTACACCAATATTTAATAACCGGAGTTGACCGTTGTCGTTTTATAATTTATAGTTTGATTTTTCTTTTCTTTTAATATTTATTATATTGTTTTATTATATCTCACTGAGTCTATTAATAATTGAATTTTGACTTATTAAATGTTTGTAGTCTCGTTATCTACTCGTTTTATACACTCACGGTAACTCCCAATACATTATTTTTATTTTTACTATAGCGTTTCACATCACTACGGTTACACACACGGTAACTCAAACCACACCCAAACTTTTATGCCCCTTGTCTTAATATATAACTGACAACACTAACGGTACCTCACCACATGCCACGTTCACAATGGTTTTAGTTCTTTCAACTTTAAATATATCTTGATATACAGATATATATATATATAGATGGCTTTATAATGTACTTATTCTCGGCGAGTTAAGATAAATAATTGCACTATTTAGCTCGTATCGTAACATATAAATTGTAAGTAGTATTACACTGCACACTGGCCACATATAGGATTTTGTTATAATTACTTAACTAACAATATATAAGCCTTAATCATACACAACTTTAATTGATCTTGTCGCACTCATTAATTCACAATCTCATTTAAATTTTGCTGAGTTCAAAAATATAACATCCACCGTTAAACTATTGGATATCCGCTATGGTTTACGATATTTCGACATAGGGATCCATTTACACGAGAAAAAAAAAACTACGCAAAAATTGTAAGCCCTTTTGCTTTTTGTCAATACAACAACTTTTATGCGTTTGAGTTATTTTATTATGACGCTATAGCCATTTCACAACAATTAAAAAAAAAAATCGATCGACTCACTCACTACCACTTCAAAATTCATCTTATCTATATCAAATTCAGATTTTCACAGTCTCGATTCTGTGTAAAACCCATCTATATATAGAGTTAACCCCACCATTTGATGACCGGAAATTTACGAACAGTTGTACTACGAATAAAACTGGATTGGCACAAATACCGATACGCTAGACTATAGGGATATTATCATGATAGAGATATGAAAGATAAATCAATCCATAATTAAAAGGACTGATGTTATAATTTGATCAAACAAAACATGTGACGTAACCACGTTACAAGGCGTTGGAGAAGCTAAACTCAGTTTTGAGAGTATCAGAGCAGAATGGCCTGCACATAAAATGGAGTAAATGTCAATTTCTCCGACTATCAGTGGAATACCTCGGTTATCAAGTAGCTGGTGGCACTATTAAACCCTCAGAGGCAAAGACGCAGGCGATTCGAAAATTCAGTGTTCCAAAAAATTTAAAAAAACTACAAAGTTTTCTGGGACTTACAGGCTATTTCCGAAAATTTGTGGAAGGCTATGCCATGATAGTAAGGCCATTAACAAATTTGCTATCGAAGGATGTCGAATTTCACTTTGGTCCAGAACAGGCGACATCATTTGAGAAAATCAAAGAATTATTAGTCAATCATCCCGTTTTGAAGATTTATTGTATGGAAGCGGAAACAGAACTCCATACAGATGCTTGTAAGTTTGGCCTCGGTGCTATACTGCTTCAAAAATCGGTTGATGATCAGCAATTCCATCCAGTATATTACTTCTCGAAAAAAACAACATCTTGTCAAGAACGATATTGTAGTTACGAGTTGGAAGTCTTGGCGATTGTCACAGCATTATAAAAATTCAGAGTGTATTTGCTGGGTCTAAATTTTAAGATCGTCACGGATTGTGCAGCGTTCAAGGGAACAATGGAGCGCAGAGAATTGACGTCTCGAATTGCCGGGTGGGCAATGCATCTCCAGGAATTTGATTATGTGTTGGAGCATCGTGCTGGAAGCCGGATGCGCCATGTAGATGCTCTAAGTCGAGAACCAATCGTATTGCTAGTCAAAAATAATGTGTTGAATAGAGTGAAAGCGGCTCAGAAAGATGATCTTGAATTGAAGACAATTTTCAAACTGCTCGAGGACGGTGAGTATGACAACTATGTTACTAACCGTGATTGCTTATTTAAGGTGGAGAATGGTGTCTCGCTTTTGGTGGTTCCGAAGAAAATGCAGATGGAAGTCATCAAAATGTGTCATGACCAGGGTCATTTTGCTGTCAAAAAAACGCAAGAACTGGTGGGTCGGCAGTACTATATCCCCAAACTGGTTCAGAAGATTAAGACGTGCATAATGAATTGTATTAAATGTATAATGGCCGAACGCAAGTCGGGGCGACGAGAGTGAT
>OY282559.1:64177067-64199416 GCA_958295665.1 Tipula vernalis | reverse complement strand
TGTATAATAATTCAATTACCACGTTATAAATTTAACTATGCATTTTAAATTATTTTGTTTTGTGTTTATGGTGTATATGAGTATGTGTACGAATATGTAAAAATGTAAAATTCGATCAAAAACAGAAATATTGAGATTTATATAATGAAGTTAGTACGTATAAAAGCAAAATAAACTACCTACATATAACCGCTTAGCTTACAAAACGTCTTATGTTATACATATATATTAATTTGGTTTCAATAAATTTGTTTACGGTTCAATTAATTTCTAGCGTGTATTTATTAAAAACTAGACGTGAGCGCATGCTACGCACGTGAGATATCAGTCAATAAGCGCTTATTTACTTCCTCACAGGCCAGTAATATCGGATGATTAATATGCTAGCACTCAGTTAACATCCTAAAAAGATTTTTACTGAGTGCTAGCATGTTATTCATCCGATATTACTGACTTGTGAGGTAGTAGATAAGCGGCCACCGACTTACAGCTAGTATATATATATATATATATATATATATATATATATATATATATATATATACACCCCCCGAAACATCTATAAGAACACTTAGTTTTTTGCAATATGCTAGTTTTTATTTTAAATATTAATTCAATATTACAAGTTTATATAACATAACAGTCAATAAAAAAACAATATAAATATAAAAAATAATAATATTAATTTCCTAGGAACTTCAATAGTCAATGATTTTAGGAGATGTCATATTTTCGGTACGAATTTTCTATAAGAACACTTCAAATTAAAATATAAAATTAATTGAAATTTTAGAAAAAAGAATGATACAATAATTTTAATATGAAATATGATCTCCCTTTTTTATAACTACATGTTGCAATCGCCGTGGCATAGATTGCACCAATTTTTGCAGCACTTGAACATCGATTTTGGCAGACTCCTCCTGAACGCATTTTTTCAGCTCCCGAACGGTATCAAATTGACGATTATTTTCATAAATAGCATCAGACAACAATCCCCACACATTTTCAACTGGATTCAGGTCCGGACTTATTGCCGGCCAATCCAATACGGGAATTTTGTGATCAGCAAAAAAGTGTTTTGTTACCTTTGCTGTGTGAACCGCAGCATTGTCTTGTTGGAACACATACTCCGGACCCGCAATATCCTCTCCATGAGTCACAAGAACATCTTCCAATAATTCGGTGTACATTTCTGCATTCATTCTACCCGAAATAAAGCAAATAGGTGTCCTACCGTTGAACGCAAATCCATCCCATACCATCAAACTTCCTCCACCGAGTTTCTAGTCTTCCGGCCAATGGTTTTTTTCGGGGATCATGCCAATATTTTTGATTACCATCTCGTCCATCAAGATTAAACTTTTTTTCGTCACTAAATATGACATTCTGCCATTCATCTTCCCAAAATTGGTACTTTTCTGCAAAAAGAAAACGAGCTTTTTTGTGTCGCTGCGTAAGATTCGTTTGATGCACCCTGTTGAGATGTTCCAGCTTTCCGTCGTATTTTAAAATTTGTTGTACTGGTCGAGTAGAAAGTGGCAGTTGTAATTCGACTTTAATATCGTTAGCTGTACGGCCTGTATTTGATGCGAGATGAATCATTCGCCTTTTGGTTCGATTGTTAATTTTGCTACGCTTTGGAATTCTCTTTTTAGTGCCATATTTAGATTTTAAAGTAAGATAATTTTGCACCACAGTTGATCCTCTACTAATTTTATTAGCTATTTTGCGAACTGATAGTCCTTGATCATGATAGGCCAGAATTTGGCCTTGGTCCAATGAGTTTAAAATTTTTCCTCTCGGCATGATTTTTTCACAAGAGCCACCACTGTAATCTTACTAAAAAAGGAACACTCTACTTTTTTTAGGTTAGTTAATACATAAAAATTAAAAAAGCGACCATCATCTCATTTCATATAATTTTTCAACTGTTCTTATAGAAATTTCGGTGGGTGTATATATATATATATATATATATATATATATATATATATATATATATATATATATATATATATATATATATATATATATATATATATATATATATATATATATATATATATATATATATATATATATATATATATATATATGTATATAGATATATATATATATATATATATATATATATATATATATATATATATATATATATATATATATATATATATATATATATATATATATATATATATATATATAGTATTTTGAATTATATACATACTTTTAATAAACGACTCGGCTTATTTTTTATTAGACGTCATTTATTTAAACGAGACATTGAAAAAGTGTAGTTGGCTATAAGGCACAATTGAATAAATTTAACCTAGTGACATCTATATCCTAGTGACATCTGTATAGGACATATTTTTGTTTCCAACGTTGATTTTAGAATACATTCCGAATTAAAATATTTAACCTGCTTTTCGAAATGTTTCTAAAGCAAACATTCTTAAGATTGTTTAACATTAAATCGTATTATTTTGTCTTCTTTTGCTACGATTTGCTATTGTTTCAATTTTTAAGCAGCTGTTGAAAATAAACTAATCCAAATTACTATTGACGATTGTCCGCTGTCATAGTTTTGCATGCATAGCTTTGAGTTTAATTTAGTTCCTATAGTTTCACTCTCCAGCCATCCGTCAATAGGGTTTCAAAAGAAGAAATATTGGCAAACAGAGGTGAATTTGAAAAAAAGAAAATAGTCTTGAGTTTGGAGATTTCCAAGATGTAAACCTTCTTCAATTAAATTTTTTTTTATGTAAATTAATTAAATATATTCAAAGATATTCATTGAATCCTCCGTATGTACGGCACAAAAATATTTGTAGTTAGAATTGTTTGTTTTAATGAAATGATAATTCGTTCTTAACATTTATTAAACCTCTGTTTCACCTGTTCAATCTTTATTAATTTATAGTGAGAAATTTGTAGCTTAACTTAATATATTTGTAATTGGTTTCATTTTTAATCACATTATCAAAATTCAAAATATTTTTGGGATATATTTCAGAATTTACTTCGTCTTAAAACTTTACATTATATAGATTTATAAAATATAAGGGGGCTAAAACCTTATGAGGTGGTTAGAACTTTGGGGCCAGAAAATTACCTGGTCACGTGAATTCATCTGAATTTAACTCGATCTAACTTCCAACTCAGCTCTCTATAAACTCCTTAATACTTTAGTCAATCTTAAGTTCAGCCTGCAATTCAATTTCGAACTGAAACTCTAAATTCAATTGCAAATCAACCCTTAACTTAGCCGCAAACTCAACGTCTAGCTCAATCAAAGCCCCAAATTCCATAACTGAACAATTCACTGAACCCCAACGGAATGAAACTCAACCCCAATTCAACTTAAACTCATTGAACTAAAACCCCAAACTCAATCCCGAAATCAATTTGGTTCGAAAACTATTTGTATGTAGGTATGAATGAATGCAACTTTAATCAACTCAATCTAACTTCCCACTAAGTCCTAAACTCGCCGCCAAATTAATCCGCAACCGAACCCCTGAATCAAATCCATTGCAAACATTATTTACTTTTAACTAGAGCACAACTGAACTTTGAACCCAGCCATAAACTGAACGGCAACTTAACCATAACTCAACCACCACTTCAACTCGCAACTAAACCCTCAACTCAAAACCCAAAGCAACGTCTAACTTAATCCCTAAACCACCCATTACCTTTTCACCACCCTAGAACCCTTCATTCAACCCGAGCTCAATCTCAACTCAACTCTCAAAATCAGTGCGGTTTGAAAAGTTACATTCGTTAGTAAGCCCAACTCAAAACTACTTAAGCTAACTAACAACTCAACCATCAACATAACCCCAAACAAATTGCCAACTAAACCATTTAACCTCAACTCAATATTCGCACATGAACTTAATTCAAGCTAACTATAAATTAATTTTCAATTCAACCCATAATTAAATTCCCGGTTGACCTGCACACAAAACACTAGCCCAATCCCAACTCAACTCCAAATCAAACCGCAAATAGAACCCAACTCTACCGTAAACTCTACCGTAACCACAACGCCCAAATCATTCCTCAAATCAGCTTTATGCTATATTAGTGGTCATATCTCCACGATGATTTAGGTCAATTCATATGGCGGGTACACAATCCTCTTGATATACCTACAGATTCCAAAAACTTTTCAAGGAATCAGGGATTTTCAAAATGTCGAGTAAAGTGGTTTTATACAAACAAAATCATTGGTCATATTTAACAACGTAATTTTTATTCGTTGAGTTTGAAAATTTCATAAAGCTTTATCAAAATAATAATGAAAGTTCTAAAGATTTTTAATGGTTCAAAATACGCTACAATAACGACTAATTCTGAATTTACCATATACCACTGAGAAAAGCTCTAGTAAATAAAATCAAAGAAACCTAGATTTTACAAATTTGCAATATGGTAGAAAACCAAGCTTTTACAAAGGAATTAGAAACTAAGATGTTTTTAGTTTATTTAAATTCATTAAATAAAACTATTCCTGCTTTTGATCATCAAAGCTAATAGAAGAATAGTAAAAATAGATTTATTTGTCACATCTTTCACCACAATGTTTGGTGTGGGCTAACTAAAAAAAAAATTAAAGTACGCTCATCAAATGAAATATTGAATAAATCAATTAACAATTAAAAAGCTCAAAATATAATAAAACAATTCCTTCCTATTTAATTAACCAAATGCCTTGTTTCGTTGCGGTAAAAATTCTTCGTATTCCCAGCGCAATAAACCATAAATATTTTATTGCAAACGAACGGGGTGAAACATATTTTTATATTGTGGCTAATCAAATAAATAAATTGATTAATAAAAAAATTTAAAAAAAAGTAATTATTTTAAACATAAACTTTTAGTGTTTTATTATGCATAATGTATTGTGTGGTGGGCGTCATGTCACTAAACCAGGGGTGATACGTAAAAATATCTTTAAAATCATAAAAATCTGCCTGTATCACCTACATATATGTAACTATGTCAGGACGATAAAAACGAAATTAATAATTCTGTAGTTTGGAGCAGTTATAATGAAAATGGGTTTTTTTAGTCGTCTGATGAAAAGAAATAAAAACTAAAAAAGAAAAAATTGTAACAATAGATTCAAAATTTTTAATTAAATTTTCTCTTGCTGCAGTTTGTTGTTTAGATTGGTATATATGTATGTGTAGAATCACTGTTTGAGAAAATACAAAAAATTATTGGAACCTGTACAAACCCGGTACATTATTGTACAAAAATTTATTACGAAGCAAGCTATATTAGGAGGAGTATCGTTTTCTTCATGAATTTCTGTTGAGCTTTTTTTTTTTGTGTTTTTTATGCTTTTTTGTTTAATTAAATTAAATACACCCCAGGAGGAATTTCGTTATATTTTTACAACATTTATACATAAATACGTTTATGTTTCTATATGTGGTGAATTAATCAACAAAATTCTACAGTTAGTATTTGTTTTATTGATTTCACTGTGTTGGTATGGTTCATTAGGCAGTATTACATGCTGAGCATGAAAAATTAATTGAAAATCAATACTGATGATGATTGGTATAATTTTTGTATTTTCAAGGTGGGTTACATTGTATATTTTCCGAGATGATATACTTAAACCATTCATCTGGAATAATCTGTGTAATATGCATATATCTATATATAAATGTTACAGTTTGTTCCAATTAAAAAAAATATCCTAAAAATAATGTTAAATATAGGGAGTCCCAAACAAAATGTATACACAGATCATTCAATGTGATGGAAAAAACAAACAAAGTGTACATAAGATTTTTGTGGATACCCTGTATTAGAAAAACGAAAATATGATTATTTTTTTCAGCATGTAGCTCTTATCATTGAATTTTCAATATTTATGTAGATATTTCTATTTTTATAATATCAATGAGTAAAACTAACCCTTTTATCTTTTGTAAACTTGTTATTTGTCAAATTTTTGCTTGTTCTGACAACAAAATAAACAACCCTCTCATACGTGTATGCACACAATCGGGAACATACATATACACAAAAGGAATGAAAAAAGAGGAATAAAAAAGCATCAAAAGTGACTGACAGACTGACAAAATTTTTTATTTTGTTTTTTTGTTGTTCAATGGAGCTTATATGGCTTTGATCTTTTTTGTTGGTATACGCTTACAATTGATTGAATAAATCACAAAAATGGTTAAAGCTTTAAATTTTGAACTGTGAAGATTGTCGATTTTTTTTTTTTTTTTGTTGATTTTATGTGATCAGTTTGGTGTAATTAATTAGGGTTAGTATTTTAGTAGTACTGAACTATAATATAACAGTGAATTCAAAATGCTAGAAATCAATAGTCTCTACTTTTTAATAGTAACAAATATACTTCTCTATAACAGTGCTACAAACCAAATTTACAGCTTTTAAAATATATCTGTTTGTTCGTACCTACATACATATATACTTAAAAATAGTATTCTATTAGTGAAAGGGTCAATTGGTAATGAGATGTAAATTGGTACTTGATCAGATTCAACACTTAAATTCAAATGCGAGTCAAATACATCTTAGATCAATCCTAAACACAAAACCAAACCGAGTAGGAGGACAGCTGTGAAACATTGCATAAATCATTTGTGACATAAAACGGTTTGGAGTGTATTTACATTTTAAAAGAGGACATTTAAACATTTACGCGTAATAACCAATCTAAGAAATCTCTTGTTCTGTCGCTTTAAATTGCAGTACACATGAATAACTTCAGATTTTTATTACTGCCCATAATAATAGCCTCCGAAACATATGACTCGCTTACAACTTGATTTTAGTAATTTAGCTCAATAAAACTGAAGAGTTTGCAATGTAGACGTCAGTCCCTTATAGCTTACTTTAACCTTAGAGGTACTGCTAGAGACCCACTTTCCGGATTCAGTAATGGTAGGAGCCCAAGAGGACCCGCATGATCCCTCAAGTGAGGTGGCCTATGCGCCTCACAGTAGGATCTGGAGTCTCTCAGGGAAAATATTCACACCAAGCAAGGTGCGATGGGCTGTTAAGTCTTTCAATCATTTCAAATCCGCTGAAGGGGATGGTATCTTTCCAGCTTTCGGGCAAGTTATGCTTTTAACTATATTCCGAAACTGTGGTGAAAGGTGAATGTGGTCTTTATACCAAAGGGGGTGGAGGAAGGGGTCGTCCAGACACCCAGGCCAGGGCATATCGGCCAATTTATCAAATAATAAGTGAGGTCCTTGGAAAAAATCCGCTGCATCGGGACCAGTCTGCGTATCAAACTGGTAACTCCACTGTGATGGCCCTTACCGGTCTGGTCACGAGGATTGAAAAAACAGTGACATCTCTTTGTGCCTTTGTAGACATTGATGGGGCGTTTGATAATACCTCCTATGGTACTATAGAGAGGGCAGCAATGGAAAAAAGGGTTCCGATTTCTACAATTAGGTGGATCCGTTTCATGCTGGCACATCGTGAGATTACTGCCAGACTAGGTGGCGAGTCAGTTATCATTAGGGCCGTAAAGGGCTTTTCCCAAGGGGGCGTACTATCTTCTCTTTTGTGGTCTTTGGTTATTGACAGACTACTGGTGCTTCTGAGTAGCCATGGGTTTGATGTCCAGGGCTATGCGGATGATGTGGCTATCATAATCAGAGGCAAGTTTAATGAGGTCATTTCTGATCGCATGCAAAATGCACTCAATATAATATGGCAGTGGTGTTACCAGGAAGGACTCAGTGTCAATTCAAAGAAAACCGTCATTGTTCCGTTTACGAGGAGGAAAAAGCTCGAGCATACAGCTCCCTCGTTAAACGGTTCTACTGTTCATTTTTTCAGCGAGGTTAAATATCTAGCGGTTATCCTAGATCAAAAACTGAACTGGAACCAACATTTGTAGAGCCACCAAGGCTTTCTGGCCTGTCAAAGACTCTATGAGTGTACTTGGGGACTATAACCAAGAATTATCTACTGGTCATTTCTTACCTACGCATCGGTTGTATGGTAACCTAAAACTGAGCAGAAGGCAACGCAAACCTTATTGAATAAGTTTCAGCCTATAACCTGCATCGGTGTTACGGGCTCAATGAAAACTTCCAGGACTGACACCGTTACACCTGCATGTTAATAAGGATGCTGCAATTATGGCCCTTAAAATGCAGGCGAAAGGAAATATCAAACAAGGCAATGTGGTGGGTCATCTTGAAATTCTTAAAAAAATTCAGAGAGACCCTACCATAGGAATGCCTTCCAACTGTATGCCAGCTAAACTTAACTTCCACAAGCCATTCTGTCTTATGTGACCTAACCGGGATGTTTAAGTTTAGGTTAACCATCCTTTCAGCAAAGGTCCATGGTAAGGTTTACAGATGGATCAAAAACGGAAGATGGGGCGATGATAGGAATACGCGGAAGTGGCACTACCTTCTCAAAGTCTTTCGGGGTCATTGAGTGAAAGAGAACGGGAAAAAATTGTGACATTATGCACCACCATCAATATTGACAAAACGCTTACTAAATTTTGGGAAATGGAAGACATCAAAAAACTGATTAGCCAAACACCTAAAGAAGTTCAATGTGAAAATAATTTTCTAAACAACTACCAAAGAAATTCTAATGGTCGATATATCGTAGCTCTACCGTTTGACCAGCAAACTGTACCACTAGGGAAATCGAAAACACAAGCCATCAGAAGACTCAAATCAGACACTTTGACTAACAAGAAATTCAGAGCTAAAAGCAGAATACATACTTTTTAATTTTTGTTGAATGTTAATTAATTCTTGTAATTTCTAAATAATTAAAAAGTAAAATTATCGTTCACAGCTTATGTGATTGTCGTGAAGAAGAAAAAATTGTAATTGAATTTATCTGTATTAGTACGATTCGCTAGGACATAAAGCACAGGACATTCTGTATATATAGAATGTAAATTGTGGTATAATCAGTCCTGTCGCCGCGGCCTGATGAGAGGATTGATTTTTTCATAATCATAAGCTCATCAGTTCGAAACTGGATTGAATTCTCTTACAATCTTGGGAACATATTAAATTAAGAATACATACATTAAATTTATGAAGGAATACGAAGGTTTAGGACACATGGAGCTTATACCTGACACCGAAATAGCCATTGCACCAAATCAGTCCTATTATTTATCGCACCACTCAGTCATAAGGAAACAAGTACCACGACCAAGTTACGAGTCGTTTTTGATGCTTCGACGAAAACCAAATCAGGCAGATCATTGAACGAAAATGTACTAGTTGGGCCGTCAATTCAGCAAACCCTACAACAAATTTTTTTACATTTTCATTTCAAAAATGTTTAGGCAAATATTGATCACTCGCCTACATACCGAGATCCAATGAATTTTATGGCGGGAGGAACCAACAGAACCAATTCGAGAATATCGTTTGCTTACAGTCACGTATGGAACTGCATCAGCACCATTACTGTCCACTCGTGTTCTAAAACAGATTGCTGAAGACAACAAATAATCATATCCATTAGCAGCATCCATCATTGCTAGAGATTTTTATGTCGACGGCCTAATGACCGGGGCAGACACCTTAGAACAACTCTTCATATTAAAAATGGAAATTTCTACAATAATGAAGACATCAGGATTTAACCTTCGTAAGTAGCTATCCAATTGTCCACTAAACGATGAAGTTTCAACCAGTAACAACAAACTAATTGAAAACGACAAAGAAGCACAATACTCCAAGATGCTCCAAGGTATGTATTGGAATACAAAAAATGATTTTTTCACCTACAGAGTTTCATTAGACGAAAATCCAATGCTTACCAAACGAGGCATGTTGTCAGAAGCATCTAAGCTTTTTAACCCACAAGGTTGGCTAGCCCCTATTACGATTTACGTGAAGATTATTTTTCAAAGGACATGGGCAAAATGCTTAGATTGGGATGACCCACTACCAAGGGATATTTCAGAAGATTAGTGCAAATTCCGGAAAGAGCTAACATTAATTGAGTTCGTCACTATTCCAAGATGGCTCAAATTTTCATCTCACCCAATAACGTTGCATGGATTTTCGGATGCGTCCCAGAATGCATATGCAGCTGTCGTCTGTGCTACATGTCCCAATGGGAATGGTGGAATAGAGGCGACAATTGTATCAGCCAAAACCAAGGTGGCACCAGCACAGAAGCAAATTACAATCCCTAAACTGGAACTCTGCGCTACAGTACTTCTCGCTAATTTAATGGATAGTGTACAAGATCTCTTTAATAGACTGAGAAACCCATATTTACATGTGGAGTGATTCAACGATAGTTTTGTCATGGCTGGAAACAGTACCTCGCTCACTCGACGTATTCGTAGGAAACCGAATATCCCAAATTATCACCAACAATGTTGTCAATTTTATTCGCGTTGGATGCTTTTGTTTACATTTTGGTTTCGATACAAAAAAAAAACTATTTAAAAAACAACAACTACTGCCATCTTTAGAACAATCCATCTATGGCCGTTTTTTGACAGCAATGTACTTTATAGATTATTATAATTTATTTGAGTTTTCCCTGATGACATAACAATTTAGTATGTAATACGAAATCACTCTTAAACGTTTTGAACGCACCCGTCAACGTAAAATCTTTAGTCAAGTTAAACATTTTTATGTTAGTGAAGTTCCCGAACGAACAGCGTTTGGAAATTATTAAAAATCATCTTCAGCGGTGAAGCCCATTTTTCACTTAAAAAGCAAAATATGCGTTGTTGGATAGCAACAAACTCTTCAAGAGAAGTCCATTACAACCACAAAAATGGCCGTGTGAGGTGGATTTCATGCCGGAGCTGTGACTGTACCATATTTTTTCGTCGATAAAAATAATCGCCATACTACGGTCAATGGAGTTCGCTATCGTGCCATGTTGGAAGAATATTTTTGACCAGAATTGGATGGAATTGGCATTAATGATGAGGTTTCAACAAGATGGAGCCGCATGCCACACAGCTGGTCGAATAATTGATCTATTGAAAGGGAAGTTCGGTAACCGTGTGCACCTCGCTCGTGCGATTTAACGCGGTTGGATTCCTTTTTGCAGGGTTACGTTAAGTCGTTGGTTGTTGCCAATAAGCGCATTTGAATACGTGCATAAACGTAATTTGGTTACGGTTCTTCGCATGATCATTTATGGTTTAATTATAGAAATTAAAATAAACTTTTAAATAAAAGCTTTATTTTTCATTATTTTATGTGAAACGGCAATTCAAAGAATTCACTTTATACTACTTGCAGTGCTAGCCAGGTTTTACTTTTGGGACCTTACACCAAGTCATCAATGCTCTTTAAATGTAACTTTATAGATGTTTTCAATTAATTGTGCAAAACCGTTAATTAGCACAGCTAATGGCGGAATTCACGATTTAAAGGAATTTCATGATTAGTTTTCAAATAAGTCTCGACAAGTCGTTCAAAAGATTCTGTTAGAGTTAGCCGAAGGTTTCCAGCAGAAAGTAAATAGTCGATAATTCAGATTATGTTATAAACATGCCAGCCAAAAATAAATAATTTGGTGGTTGACAGCCAAAAGTAAACAGGATACTTGGATTGAAATAATAACTTACTTACTAGTTTTACATGGAAAACTTTGTTTAACTTTGCCGTGGAAAATATCGGAAAATCAGAGAAATCCACAAAATTGCAATAAAATCAACCTCTAGAGTGTATATCTGAAGTTGAATCGTTTTTATGTGATTTGTCAATAGCTACCTCAGAAAAAAAATCCAGTTCTAGTTTTCCGTGGGAAATCTCGGAAAATTCAAAAAAGGTTCCAATCCGAAAATAAGAAATGGATGAATAAAATCCTCATGTTTCATGTGGGAAATCTCGGAAAATTCGATGTTCCCAAAATCATTAGAAAATTTGTATAAAATCAGCCCCTAGAGTGTTCTGTTTGGAGATGGATTGCACTGATGTGACTTGTCAATAGCAATAGCAGGAAAAAAATTCAGTTCAAGTTTCCCGTGGAAAATCTCGGAAAATTCGATTTTTCAAACTCTGAACTGAATTTTTTTTCTGCAAGTCACGTCAGTACAATCCATTTCCAGACATAACACTCTGTTTTGAATTTTCCGAGATTTCCCATGGGAAACTTGAAATGAATTTTTTCCCTGCGATTGCTATTGACAAGTCACATCAGTGCAATCCATCTCCAAACAGAACACTCTAGAGGCTGATTTTATACAAATTTTCTAATGATTATGGGAACATCGAATTTTCCGAGATTTCCCACATAAAACATGAACTGAACATTTTTCGTGTGATACCTATTGACAAGTCACATCAATGCATTACATCTCCAGACATAACACTCTAGAGACTGATTTTATACAAATTTTCTAATGATTTTTAGAAAATCGAATTTTCCGAGATTTCCCACGGAAAACTTGAACAGAATTTTTTCATTCTATAGCTATTGACAAATCACATAAAAACGATTTAACTTCAGTTATACACACTAGAGGCTGATTTTATTCCAATTTGGTGGATTCTTCTGATTTTCCGATATTTTCCACGACTAGGTTAAACATAGTTTTCCACATAAGATTATTTACAAATTTTTTTATTTAAAACCATGTATCCTATATTTAGTTTCGGCTGATAGCTACAAAAAATTTTATTTTCAGCTTGAATGTTAATCTGCATTATCTGCTGTTTACGTCCGGCTGGGGTGACACAATCTGCATTACCATCTTCTTTTTACTTTCGGCTGGACTAACACAATCTGCATTATCGACTTTTCACTTTCGGCTTGCAACTTTCAACTAACTTTAACAATTTGTTCAAATGTTAGTTTTCATTAAAAATTCATTTTTCACTATTGTCTTGTTCACATTCCAATTATAATGCGTATTGTACCTCTTCATGATAATTCGAAACCCTGTGTGACACTCAAGTGTACAGTAAATTTTAACTTTGAAATAAGTATTCCCTTAGCACAAATCTTCCTTTTTTTTCATATTTTTTGTAACATTTTGTTCCCTTAACATAAATACAATACCATTTCAACATTACTCCTACCACTATATAGTTGTTAACTATATTATAAGCTAGAAACTTGAAAGCTAAACCAAAAAAAAAAAAAATTGGTTCGTTCCTTTATTCCCGACAAGGAGTGTGAAAATAGGTCAATCCTCCTGGGATTGACTATCGAGCAAAAAAATAAATATGTTCATGACAATTTTTTTGTATTCTTCATCGTTGTAAATATTTTTTTATATTTAAAATTTTCTGTTTTTTGTTGTGTGCTTGAAAAAAAAAAAAAAAACTTTGACTCTAGTTCAATGGCGTCGTCATCATTCCTACTGTAAAACGAGAAACTTTTTTTCGGTGTTTTGTTTTTTCTTTAGAATTAGCACAAAAAAAAACGTTAAATTATTCATATTTGTGTTATGTTGTTTTTGTTTAAGATAAGTATACTATACCTCTACCTGACTGTGATATTATTTGAATGATTTATTACTAATTTCTTTGAAATTGGATCATTTTGATCTCTAGAGCTTTGAACATGTAAGGAGGTATATTTCTCCCATTTTTTCAAGAATTTTTTTTTTTTTTGTCTCTTAAATAAGTTATTAATGTACGAGGTTATCTTTTTATATCCTTCACTATATATTAGCTTGGCGTATATATATATATAGGGATCCCAAAATTAAATAATTTTGTCTTCTAATAATTGTGTTGTATGTGTGTTCTCCAGTGGAGATTATTAATTTTTAAAGCGAAATAATGTTTATGTTTGTATAATACATATTACATTATATTGTAAATGTATGTAATAATAAATGTTGGAGCATCGTTTTTTGGCTCACTCTGGTGTTGTTAAATTTTAAATAAATAAAATGTAATTTAAAAATTGAATTTCTGTTACTACGAATTTATATGAGGGAAATTAAAGAAAGTTTTTTTTTGCTTTCCTTTTTTATTTTATTTTACTTTAAAGCTTCTTATAATTGAGTTTATATTTTGTTGGTTTCAACCAGAAAAAAAAAAATGTACAATATATACAAAAACATGGTGAATTTTAAATGAATTTTTTTTTATATTACTTTAAGTTAATCATTTAAATTTAGTCGAGCGCGTAACAGGCAATTTAATTATTTTATCGTTTGTTTTGTTATAATTTCACGAAAATTTCTTTGGTGATAAATGAGGAATGTTGTCTAACTTGACATACTATGTATTGCATTAATATTTGCGTTCATGAAAAAAATTATTTTAGTTACATTTACCAGTTAATACCATTGAGTTTATTTCCAAGTTTCTTTCTGCAATCCAATTAATTATTAAATAAAGTATCATTTGGTATCCAATTTACAAAAACATTCACAGGATTTATGAACAGAAAAGCTTCATCCAACTCTAAATCGAGATCTAGTCCAAATCATTTAAAAACTTTGTCACTAAAAATCCTTTATGGGCACAGGAGCGTTTCCCTGCTGAGGTATAAAATCAAGGCTAATCATTTTTGAACCAGCCACCAACGCCACATGATTCAACAGTTCCAAATAATTAATTTGGTTCAGTTTTCCGAACACCAGAGCTAATCGTCCTATTCCGACGTTGGTTCAATAGCCAACCCTCTTGGCGTTGTATTGAATAACGATACTGAAGATTCGTAGCAAACAGGACCTTTCTCGAAAATTCCGGGGAGGGGGCCCCTAATTTATATACTGCCCTGTAAACCATATCCGTTTTATTTGAATTTTCAATATAAAATTTTTTGGTGCATATAACCGTTGGTTGAATGTAGTATTTGGAACTATTCATTATCTGCAAGCATTTTCTTGTTGGCGTAACCCAATATTTTCGCCCTTTCCGTGAATTTTCTCTTAGCGAACTTCATACCAAAATGGTATTTTTATGACATTTGTACTATTTTGAATGTACTTCGATTCCCAAATTATATTCAGGGCAAATACAGACCGGGTTTCAACATTAAGTTTGCAGGATTTTGGCATACTGTCACAATTTAAAGTGCTCACAATACAATTAAACTTGCAACATTAATTTAAAATATGTATTTTTGGAAAACAAACGCAGAAACAGTTATTTAAATGCACGATTCGTTAATTTTTTTTAATTTTTCTATCCTAACACTTTTGCAATAAAGTATTTTGATTTTTTTGCACGTAATTTTTTTACAAACGTGTTGTTAGGTATATCAATTGAAAGGAAGCATGTTGTCGCTTGCACCAAATTAGATGAACACAATTTTCGAAGAAAACTTGTTATGCAAACGTAAATTAGAAAAATTTCTGCTATTTTATCTAGCCTTTTAAAAAATTTAAAATTAACTTTAATTATACTTAACGATTCAGCATAAATGTAACATAAATTCCCATTGGATTTAACCATACCTGAAATTAAAAAGAAGAAATAAAAGTTATTAATTTTAAAATTAAGCTTAAGCTGCTGTTTGGGCAACAAAATTACAGACAACTTAAAGTCTTAAATCAATGTTGTATTTGTTTGGAAGTCTCTGAGCATATGATGGTTCAAAATTTGAATATATTAATGCAAATTATTATCAAAATCTAAAAATAAACATTCTGGGAATATCTGCATACATGTGTATTTAGCAGGCAAATGATCTCTCTTATCATAAATTTGAGGTATACACCTTCTTCCAGCCAAGTAAAGAAATGCTTTGTATTGAATATTTCTAATACCACAAACAAACTCATGAAAATAATTGTCGATTTTTTCGATCAATTTTCTGACTAATCCAAATTATGCTATTGACTGTTATACGGCTAACGAAAAGTCTCCTCACGAGTATAATTTTCATTTTATGCTGTGTGCCTCAGAAGACTTTTCAAACTAAACTTTTCAAATTTTGAAGTTTTCGATATTTCCTCATGCTGGAGGATTTACTCCATGCTTTCCAGATGCTTGGTGAAAAGGAACTTTACGAGGTTACTTTTCGACGACTTTTCAATTTGTTTGACATACAGTTTAAAATACGTAGTAAGTAATGGAATAAGTAAGTAATCTAGTAAAAAAAACGCGCAATTAAAATGCGTCACATGATTACGAGCAGTAGTGAAAAGTTGTAGCTTATAAAAGCTTAAACTTTGAAAATTTAACGGTAAAAATCTTTGTTAATTAGTCTTGATTTATTATTGTATTTTTAATTAAATTGATCAATAAAAATTTTCCGACGAAAAACAAAATTAATTTCAATGGTTCTGACGGTCATCAGTTTCATTTCCATGAGTCCGAAAATGCAAACCGGTTCCATTCTTCCTTCCGTGATATAGTATTACAAAACAAAGAGTGTTTGGTTAATTTTTCTAAGTGACGATTTTTAACCGCGTGGTCATAATATTGTGTCAAGTGCCTGGTCAAAATGGCTGATAATTTCCAAAAATTATTGAAGTTACAGGATTTAGCCCATACGCAAATCAAAATTATTTTGCGATTTGCCAAAACCATAAATGATCAAACTAATTTTGAAGCAATAACAGTTCGTCGCGATTTGCTTGAAACTCGATATCGCACCTTCAGTGAACTTGAACACCAGCTATTTGATGATAACAATTATGTGTCGATCAGTAAAGTGTTCATCAACCACCATTTATTGTGAAGCACAAGGACTACTAACGCGGGCCTACGCTGGACGTGAAACACGGGAACAAACTAATTCACATAATTTAAACATTACACTGGAGCAATTCGTAGAGCAACAAAAGTCGTTTTATGAGGGAGTGAACAATACTTCACACAACGTGCGCCTACCAAAAATTCATATTGAACCATTTTCCGGCGACTAAAAAAATTGGGCCTCATTTCATGATTTATTCAAATCATCAATTCACGACAATCTAAAAATTATTTACGTGCATAAACTACAAATGCTTAAAGGATTGTTAACGGGGGAAGCTGCTGCCTTAATACGACACATATCAATAACCGATATGTGTTACTCAGAAGCATGGGAGAAGTTGTTCAACCGATATGATAAGAAGACACCTATTATTTCATCACTCATCCATTCAGTTTTTGATCAAAAACCATGTGCAAACATCAACGGAAGAGAGTTACGCCGTATTTGTGAAACTGGTGACGAGATAATTCGCGGACTGCGTGCATTGGGACCAGAAGCGGAAACACGTGATCCATGGCTAATTCATATTATGTTAGGAAAAATTGACCATGAATCTAAACAGCTGTGGGCAACCGAGTCTGTGGGTAAAGACTATCCTACGTGGAATAATTTAGTAGAGTTTTTAAATATGCGGTGCGACGCATTAGAAATTTGTGACGCAACGAACAGGAAGTGCACGACAAAATCCATTACTAAATCTTTTCTAGCTGCACATTCAAATTCGACCTTGGAATGTGTACTCTGTAGACAACGACATCCATTATTCAGATGTCCAGAGTTCAAAAATAAGCATATAGAAGCTAGACTGAAATTAGCAACAGAGTAGCATTTGTGCCACAATTGTTTGAAGAAAGGACATTTAAGTGCATAATGTTTCAACAGCGCCTCTTGTTTAATATGCAATAAGAGCGAGCGTCAACTAGATTCCAATAAAATGTCATCAAGTCATCATGTTTCCGTTGACCAACACTCAGATGATGAACTTTCAAAATCGAATAGCCAACCCACCATTGAACCAAGACGATCATGTGATAGCCAAACTAACACCGTACTATACACACACGACTCATCGACATCAACGGTACTACCAACTGCAATTATTTATATTAAGGGACGTACCGGTGAACGCCAGCCATGCAGAGCGTTACTAGATTCAAGATCCCAAATATCCTTTGTCACTGAATCTTGTGCACAACGCCTAGGTCTACACCGAGATCATGCATCCGAAGGCAAAATCGATATGACCATATACTCACGTTTAGACAAAGATTATAAGCCCACCGTCACGGCTCATATCATAAGTAAAATAGACAGTTTATTGCCAACAAAGCCAGTCACTTTTTCTACACCAATTGAAGGATTGGAATTAGCCGACGCAACATTGTTCCAGCCAAATAAAATCGACGTGCTGCTTGGAGCGGATGTATTCTTTGAAATACTCAATCCCGAAAAACGAATAATCAAAAGACTTCCACCAATACAATCATCAAAATTTGGATGGTTGATCGCCGGCACAATAGTAAGTCAGTGTTCAAATGTGATCAATATGCACACTACCACTGAGCAATATATTCATCCAATTCACGATGATCTACATCACGAGCTAAGACGATTTTGGGAAACAGAAGAAACCGTCTCAGAACCTAATCTACAGGTTCCCGCAAACGAATGCGAAACTTTTTACCGACAAACAACATCGAGAAATGCCGGTGGACAATTTATTGTTATGCTTCCGTTTAAGAAATCCCGACCAGTTATAGGCAGTTCATTGGAGGCAGCACGACAACGATTATTCGCTGTGGAAAGGACATTTTTGAAATCACCCGAATTTTGTGCCGAGTACAAAGCGTTCATAAATGAGTACATTGCATTAGGGCATATGACGCATTTACCATCAAATCTGATTCCAGAAAACAATGACGAAAAATACTATTTACCACATTACGCAGTATTAAAGCCAACGAGTGGTACCACCAAGTTAAGAGTCGTCTTCAACGCATCAAGTAAGACCACTACTCAAATATCACTACATGATGTACTACAAACGGGGCCAAATATTCAGGCTGATCTTTCAACCATCATCTTGAAATTTAGAAAACACGTAATTGCTCTGGTAGCAGATATAGAGAAAATGTATAGGCAGATTCTTGTAAGTCCTGAAGATACGAACTTTCAAATGGTTTTGTGGCGTGAACATCCACATGAGCCAATACACACGTATAAGCTAAATACAGTCACGTATGGAACCGCTTGTGCACCGTACCTTGCGACCAAATCATTAAAATAGTCAGCTGAAAATTTTCATCAACTATATCCAAAGGCAGCCCATGTTATCCAAAATGACTTTTACATAGACGATCTACTAACCGGGAGTGACAGCATTCAAGACGCCATATCATTAAAGGAACAAATAAGTAATATTTTACGTGAGAGCGGATTTAGCTTACGTAAATGGAAGTCGAACACGCAAGAATTTCTGGATTCATTCTCTCAACTGGAAGTACAAAACGTTCCAAAACTGATCGAAGAAGATACCACGGCTTAAACGCTAGGAATTATGTGGAATGCAGAAACGGACGAGTTCTCTTTCAAGGTCCATCGAAAAGACAATGACTAAACAACTGGCATAATGTCGAGTCTAAATCCAATAGAGGAGTTAAACCCCAAGCGTTATCAAAACTAGATCTCTGGTGGCACGGGCCAACGTGGTTTAACGAATCTGAATGCAACTGGCCAAAATCAACGATTTCCACAAAAATAGACAGTGCAAAAGCAAACGCAGAAGCAAGGTCAAGATATTTCCACGTAATGACCGAGACTACGAGTACCGATGATATAACACAAAATTTAGTAACCAAGTTTTCGTCGTGGTTCAAAATTGGGAAGATCATGGCGTATACCCTCGTTTTTGAAAGTCCGAGTAGAAGACTACGGTTTCAGAGTCAAAATAAGCAAATTACTAAAGTCGATATGCATGATGCAGAAATTGTGTTGCTTCGAAACGTGCAACGGTCCGAATTTAAGCCAGAATTCTTAATTATCAGCAAACGAACACCAATATCTCCTAAGCATCCACTATCGTCGCTTGATCCATTTTTTGACGCTGATGGAATCCTTCGAGTCGGCGGGAGGTTAAGCAGATCATCATTACCGTATACTGCAAAACACCCTATTATATTTCCCAAAAACCACAAAATTTGCGAGTTAATAGTGCGTGACATTCACTTCAACCACTTGCATGCAAAAAATTCGCTAATATTAAGCGTCGTACGACAGCGCTATTGGATTATTGGAGCAAGGTACGTCATCAAACGATGTATCAAAGAATGTACGGTTTGTATCCGTTATCGAGTGGCCAAAAGCGAACAGAAGATCGGCAGTTCGATGCAACCAGAGTCGACCATTTTTAAGAACAGGGCTAGACTATGCCGGGCCAATATACATCAAAATTAGCTACCGTAAAAATGCCCCAGTGGGAAAGGCGTATGTGGCAGTATTTGTATGTCTTGCAATAAAGGCCGTACACTTAGAAGTAGTGAGTAGTTTGGAAACCGAAAAAAATATTAAATATTTAATATTTGAATATTTTTACCACAAGCACACTTGGAAAAATAATTGTCAATATTTTCGACCAAATTTTTGACTAATCTAAATGATGCTATTGACCACCATACGGCTAACGAAGAGTCTCCTCAAGGGTAAGCCTTTCATTTTAGTTGTAATTTTTATTAAGAGTGTTTTGTTAATACTGTTTAATAAAAACAAATTTAGTTTGCACAACAAGTTTGTATAGCGAAATTCTAATGCTATAATTATGCTATACCTTTCTATTAAAGAAGAAGGGAAAATGGCAAAATTTTGTCTGCCGCTTGCTTAGGTTAGTGCGCATATCTGTTTGGTTTTTGTAGACAATTTTATGTACATATGAAACATTGAGAACTTCCAAAAGACACGGCAAACAAAAAAATCCCCCCCCCCCCCAAAAAAAAAAAATCAGTCCCAAAAAATTCAATTTTTTTAAATATAAAAAATTTTCATAAGTTATTTAATTCGTTTATACCTTAGAGGATGGGGGCTGCAAACCTCGACTTTGACGATTTATTAAAATTTCAATATTAATAGAAATTAAAACATTCCTCACGTTTTTTCGCTTAGCATTGGCCCTTTTCGCGCAAGAATGACAAGAAATTATGTAGCAACCTTTTATTATCAAATTGTAGTTGATCGTATTTAACAAAAATCTAATAGGGTCTTCTCGCACTTTACTTTCTGTTTTTCGAGATTTTTTTGGAATTTTTATTGTTGAGATTTTTAGGTGCTCATCTCTTCTATTTAATAATAATAACATTTGGTTGATGTTCCAAAAGTCGCTATTTAGAAGAATGAAAAGCCACTGGCACGAACTAGTCTACAATTTAGGAAAATTAAAAATTTAGTACAAAAAATCGACATAAGGCACACGGCATTAGAGTTACGCTTGGTGATAATCAAAGTTGTTAGACGAAAGAAAGAAACTTGTTTGTTGACTTTGGATGACCATGAATGACCTTAGTTTTAAAGATTCGGTCAAAAAATGAGTTTTTTAATGTTATGGACTAATAACGTCTTCCTTTATTTATCACAGCAGCTGTTGAAAATAACCGAAAGGAAGCCAATTTCACTTTTTACAAAATACCCTGTACATTATTGACCGAACGAGAAATAAGCGACATAAATAGATTCGCCTGGAAAATGTATAACTTTGACGATGTAAAAATCAATATTCCTTGTCTTCTTGACGTTATATGATCCATATAGTGGCATTGAAATAGAAAACAACTATCGGATATATTGTACTTTTGCGTTACTGGAGACTGCACATCAATGCTCTGGTAGGAAATTAGTACATTTATTATCTAACCATTGATAAAAAAAATAAAAAATTTAAAGTATTTCACATATACTACATGCCCTTTCCTTGCTTGGAATATAGATCCGCCACTGACGTATTCAGCTAGCTATGATAACGATGTTTATGATACTGCCTTATTTGATAGGTACTTAATTTCTTCTAATGTATATTTGTATAATTGTAGTTGCTAGGAAAAATTTAAATTGAAAGCTCGAGATATCAAATCTGTTTCATCGACCGTCTAAATTACCCAACATTTTAAAATCAAAATAGCTGTAATTCTTTTTGGAACGTATTAAAATTTAGTTAGAATCTAATTCCCACCACTTGCGCCGAAGTTCATTAAAATCGGAAAGTTCCATCCTAGTTAGACCTATTCTAGAAATTAATCTAAAATCCATTTTAGCATCCCATTTCCACCGAAATTTCCATAGTTTTGAACATTAAGCCGTTTTGGAACGTGTCATTTCAACCGGGATCCGTAAAATGACTGTGTTTTTCAAACAATTTCTCCTTTTTAGCTTTTGTTCGAGTTTTAGATAAGTACCATGCATAAAATAGTTTCTTTTCAAAAAATATGCGTTTTATTTTGTATCAATTTTAGAGAGGTTGGTCATCAAAATCCTCCATATAATCCTCTCTTTCTCTCTCTCTCTCTCTCTCTCTCTCTCTCTCCCTCTCTCTTACTCTCTCTTTCTCGATATAAATATATATATATATATATATATATATATATATATATATAATATATATATTATATATATAATATATATATATATATATATATATATATATATAT